>SRMA01026064.1:0-84505 GCA_007224835.1 Danionella cerebrum
CAGCTACAAAATAATTGGATATAAAAACGTATCGAAAATACAGTGATACAGCGAACTCACTTAAGTATTTCAAATGGGAATTGGTCCCTCTTAAGTAACTTATTAGATTTCTAATCAAAAGATGGGTACCGTTTTTTCACGATTCTAACTGTCTTGTTAGAGTTTTTTTATCTTAGGAAGTATCTACCGTATTTTTCGCCGTATAAGACGCTCTTTTTTTTCTTCCCCAAAACTGAGGGGGAAAAGTTGGTGCATCTTATACAGCGAATGCAGAGCACCGGGGAGCGGAGGGCGGTCACGGCCGTAGAAGAGGTGTAAGACAGGCCGCGGCTTCGGCCTAGCTCTTGCTATGGTAAAAATATACCTTCTCAATTGATAATAAACACTGGAGACCGTTTGAGAGAGAACACAGCAAGTGCAGCTATTTATTGTAAAGATTTAGCAGACTCAACGCATTTCCTACACACGTGTTATGCGCATTGGAAGATGAACATCGCGCCGGAAGAAGGGCGGGACTAAGGTATGACGTGTGCTCTTAAAAGTTTCTCAAATTACATTTCTCTAAATGACCACTAGATGGTAGTATTATATAGCAAATTCCCATCACACTCCGGAGCCTTCGGCCATATTTGTAGTTGTACACCCGGCGGTGCGCGCTGACGTCATCGCCCATTTCTGCTCGTCGATCCTACCATAGCGCGGATCGCAAGGAGCAGCTATGAAACATTACAGCCTTTTCTTTGTTACTTTTACTGTTTACTGACTGCTCATGTTACATGTTTGGCATATAATTGTTCTTAAAACTGCTGTTAACTTTTACACAGTTGATATAAAATATTTCACTACAGTATTTGGTTCAGAATCTTTTTTTTCTAGATCTTCCTCATTTAAAATTGGGTGCGTCTTATACGGCGAAAAATACGGTAGTTGTGTAAATTAATTTGAAAACAAACTTAATCTTAATCCTAATATTTCATGCCAAAGCGTAGCGTCCGAGACTGGGGATACTGTTTGAGTATTTTATGTGGATTTTAGTTTTTCTGTGGATGTAGTACACTTTTGCTTGGTAATAAAATGTATTTCTGAAGCAGTTTAAATACTTATTTATACACATGAAGTCCCAGGGACAGAAATAGCACCCATTCAGTGGAATTACTTGTATATAAATGTAAAGACACCACTGTAAGTCAAAGGCATGTTTTAACATGAGCTACTTGGACCATAAATGTTTATATAATTTATTTAATTATTTATAAAAAAAAAAACAGCACCTGTAACATTCAGCAGTAAACGGAGTACTATAGTCGACTACCTAAAAGTCATTGATCGCTATCTTCATCTTTCTCTGAACCTTCTCATGTTCTGTGTCTCTCTTTCCTCGCCACTGCCAATATTACTTACATCTCAAGACAGTTTCACCCTTGAGCTTGTGTTCAGCCTTTCAAACCAGTTGATCATGATTTTTTTTTTCCACACTGATCCATTGCAAAAAAAGAAAGTTTCTCTTCGCACGTGGTGAGTTTTCTCACTGTTAGTCAGTGAGAAAGACAAATGACTGTTCAAAACAGAAACGTGCATAATCCTCTGTACATTAGCTGTTCATGGGCCTGTAAGAATGCCTTTTTGGTGTTGTCAGCACTGTAAATAAACATTGATGCATGGCTCATAGCATTAAAAAAACAATTGCAGCTTCTGATCTAAAAATTACACGTTGAATGTGTCCAAGTACTGCCCAGGGGCAAATGTTCTGCCCTATGAGCCATTAAAGCGAAAATATAAAAGTGAAATGTATTAAAGTGAAATACTATACGCATACAAATTGCTGTTTTGTATTCCATTTAAAGATGGCATTAGATGTCTGCACTCTCATCATTTGACACTTGACACTTTTATTGAAATTACAAAATGATGACTGCTTTACTTATAATTGAAGATGTAAATAATTGGGGGAATTTTTACAATGACCACATTTTACACCAACAAGAGCCCACTTCGAGATTATTGGTCAACTCCCCCTTCCGGGTACAGTACAATATGTATCTGATTGATCCGCCCTTGGGCACTTTCACAGCTCTCGAAATCACATGGAATAATGCTGAACAAACAAACTGAAGACAACATGACTCAAAACATATTAGTGTCATGTCATCAATCTTATGAAAGTGTGTAGAACCCTATTGTAATTGGGACTATTAGTTTCTCACCTTTTTTGAGAAATTATTTTTGAGGGCCTAAATGTGCTCGAAAGGTCACCAAATTTTTATTTACGTCTGATTGGGGTTTCAGAACTGGGCTTATTTTGTAGCTGCCATTTCAAGAATGAAAAAGAGGCTCCTGTGGCAAGAAACCTGGAAGTACAGGTAAACATCCATGGCATTGATAACGAAACTGGAACTACTGCAAGGATTTAATCATTTATGTTGAAAATTGGGCTGAAAATAAACGTAGACTCTCACTGGCTGTTGAACATATATTATGTTCAATATCTGATAATGACTACGACTACAATGCATTTCCACGGTGTCTGAAGAAGGAACTTACGCAACAGTAAGACATCTGTTTGTTTGATTTTTCTCACCAACTTTTCTTGCTACCAGAGCCTCTCTTTCATACTTAAAACGGCGGCAGAGGGAAATAAGCGAAAAGCAACTAACGCATTTACAGCTTATGAGCGCAGTTTGTTGTAGGCGGATGAAAGCGTATCAAGGGTACCAAGTGTAGGGTATCAAGACTTTAAAGTGATATGGATTGCATTTCCAAAATTATCAGGAAATCAGTTATTCGCAAAACCCTCAAAAAAGGATCACATTTACTTGTCGTACCTTGACAAACTCCTAAAGATTTTTTGTTAGTCTTTAAAGTCTTATCGGTCTTATCTTAAGGTTATTTGGATTCGTTCAGTGTGCTTCCTGGAATCTTGACGCTTTATGATATGGTTTTCATGATTTAATTTCCCTGTATTTTCTACTAATTTTGCTTGGCACCAGTGGTGTGAGAGCCCTGTGATCGCTGCTTGCATATTTTTTCTTTTTCTTCTCTACTGTCATATCAGTTAATTTGCCTGACATTAAGTGTTCAAAGCATGTGGAACGGTCTGCCTCTTAAATTCTGGCTTTTTTTTAATACTATAATGAGATTATTGTAAGAGCTCAATGTAATCATTAACATAAATCGCACGTGGGAGGTATTTCTAAGTGTTGCAGTTCTTCCACTTATACTTTAATTTCTGTTGTTTGTTTCAGCTGCATGTCAATCCTTCAGAGCACTGAGCTGACTGGCTGGAAGTCTGGGTGAGTTTCTGCTTATGGAACCTCAATAAAACCCAAAATGAAAGAAGTATTTGACCCTCTGCTGATTTTATACCACAGACAAAAATCCATGCTTTTCAAACAGCTACCAACTGATTTGCTCTTATATGAGTAAAATAAATATTTGACCCCTTTACAAAACATGACATAAGTAGAGATTAGATGTTTTATGTAGTTTGTAGCAGGTTTGCTCACATCATAGGACAAATTTGTCTTCTCATTGCAGAGGCTCTCCAAGTGATGATGATTAAGAAGCTCTTGTGTAGATTTTCTATGGGATTTAGGCTGGAGTCCCTAAACCTTACTGTGAGGCAAAAAGTTTTATTTAAAAAACTTTTAGTAGCACAGAAAGTGTGTAGAACCCTACTGTAATTGCTCACAGGATTATTGTTTAATGGCTTGGGGACCTGAATGTGCTCAAAGTCAAACAACAGAATTACTTCTGATTGGGTTTTGAAAAGGGAGCGTGGCAAAATGTCACAGACAGTTTGTTGTAGGCGAATGAATTTCGGCACACACGTGCAGGGTACCAAGACGTAAATAGAAGTAATATGGATCCAATTTCCAAAACTTAAACATTTTGCGCTCAGTGGCTGTCGAAAGTCAAAATTTTGCCATTACCAGGGAGTTGTACTCGACCATACAATGTCCCGATGACGTCCAAATTGGCAGTGCGTGTTAAGAGTTCATGTCTGAAAGTATCTATATTGCAACCTATAGTGTCAGTTACAGTGCCACCTAGTAGCAACATGGAATTTAAAATTTTCTGTCATTTTTACACTGCTATTTCAGACCGTGTTTGAAGGATATGTTTGAAAATTGGAACACATATATAAGGGACCAAGATCTACAAAAAATTTAAATAGATTTTCCAAAGAGTTTCCAAAACTAGGAGGAAGTGAAATATTTAGTAAAAAGCCTCTAAAAAATGGCACTTTTGCACACCTCATACTTTAATGTATTCTGGAGTACTTCAAAACACCATCAGTGTTATATCTTAAGGTTTGTCGGATCTTAAATTCTAGAGCATTTAACCTACACATGTTGACATTTCGCCATAAAGAGGAAGTGTTTATCAGTCCCAATGTCTGATCAACACCAAATTTACCAACTATGTTAATAGTCTGAACACATCTACAATTTACACTTTCGCTTATAGCGCCACCAAGTGACACAACATTGATTAGATACTTCTTTTTTACCTATTTTGACATATGTCATAGGAATCTTTGTCAAAAAAAATACCAGAACATTTTAGACTCACAAATATTTATGAGTTTTTGACTCAAAAGCACCACCTGGAGGTCACAATGCTTTGAGTGCAAGAAACTGGCCACCTAGAGCCAATGGCGTGGAGGTGCTTGAGCCCTTTGATCGTTGGTTTAATGGGTTATTACTATGACTATTGAGCTACTCGTTTTTAAAGCAAAAATCATGTGATTTTGGTAATTGTCCTGCTGGAATAGATATTAATACGCTGCTGAAAGAAGGAATCTGTCACCCAAGATTTGAGGATGCACCGTCCATCATGTTTGACTGAGTGTTTGTGGACCATTCGCCTTCAGCCAACCACAGAGGGCTCAGGTGAAAACAAGCAGCAGACCCATTACTGAATGAGCCAACTACACCTTAGCCTCTTAGTGTCATTTATAAAACCAAATTTATAAAATGGAAGAAACTCAACGATCTTATGACTGTGATGTTTACTTTGATTTGCTTCTATTCAGCATCCCCCTGTTGATTCTCTTTTTTTCAGTTCGTCCCGTGTGTTTTTCAAGTACTGGCACCAGGAGGAGCTGGCTCGACTGCTGGAAAGACTTGGGAATGCTGCTAGAGTCATCCAAAAGAGTAAGCCTTTCACTACCAGCTGGTTGTCAGGGATTCCTTCACGTAAAGAGCCCATGTTACAGATCTTGGAATGAATCTTAAGCTAGAATGTACAAATGTATCACACCCCTCCCACCACTCGTGCGCTTAAACCCCGGAAACCAAACATTGAAGCTGTGAACTTCGATCGCACATAGGACTTGTAGGGTTTTTCTCCGACAGTTATTTTTTATCCATACCACAGCAGTATAACACCAACCTTTTATTGTGTACATCGCTTATTAAAGGATGAATTAGCTCTGATACCAGTTGCTGTAGCAAGATAGGCGTGTAAAGTTCTAAAGAGCAATCACGTGCAGCTGGTTGTCAGGGATTCCTTCTCGTAAAGAGCCCCTGTTACAGATCTTGAGAAAAACTCAAATTTTAGGCCTTAAAAAATCTTATATTTATTTAAATTCACTGTTCTATGTTTATCTTAATTTATCTTAAATACATTTTCACGGGTCTTAATTTTCCGGCACACTTCAGATCAAGTGTGTTTGGTTTCCCAGCATGCACTGCGTGAGCCGGCATATTTGGTTGTTTTACAAAGATGGCTGCCATAGCGACCACAAATAAAGTACAAGTAGTATTTTAAAAAAATTTTAATATGAAAACTTTAATATGAAATAGCTTTGAGACATCACTCATGAGACGATTTTATATATTTTAGAGTTGATTTAGATAAACTTAGATAAACATAAGTATGATGGACATTTTAAACTTTATTCTTAATTGTGTAAAAAGATCTTAAAAAGCCTTAAATATGAAAATATGAAACCCTCAGAAACACTGGTTTTTGAAAGTCATGTATTCCAATATTCCAGAGTTTAGGGCTTAAGCTGCAAAAACACTGCAAAAGCACTTAGTACTTGAATGAATTCTATGATTCTTTGTCATACCAGCACACTTCCATGTAATTGGACGAAATTAGGACACAGAACCGTATAGTGTTGTGCAAATATAATTATACAGTGGTACCCCGAGATACGAAACTAATCCGTTCCAGGGTGACGTTTGTATCTTGAACATTTCGTATCTCGAAGCAAGTTTTGAATGTAAAACACCTAATCTGTGCAACGGCTCTCAGAGAAACAACGGTATAAGTAGATGAAAAAAATGGAAAACCAGAGAAAAATCAAGTAACGTTTCTTCAATCCTTAAATCTACACATCGTTAATGTAATAATCGATAATAAAACAGAATAAAAACACAAGCAAAATACGTAATGTGTAGGGGTGTAACGGTTCACGGTATGTATTGAACCGTTTCGGTACGGCCTGTTCGGTTCGGTACACTTGCGTACCGTTTCGGTATTCGGTATTTTTATTAAATTATATGAACTTATTATTAGCGCAATATTAAGCGGAACAATGTTCTTAGGCGAGTTTCCGCACGGACGCTATTGAGTGACGCACAGTAGAGGTGCTCGCCGGGTAGCTGACTGGCAATAGAGAAAGAGAAGCCAGAGCTTGAAGACACCTCACTACACTCTCCTGTTGGGAACACTTTGGCTTCTCTGTTAAAATACATAACGAGGATAGACGAGTGGATAAATTTAAAGTTGTATGCCGACATTGATCCACGGAGATCGGGCAGGCAACACATCTAACATTTTCTACTGCTGGAGATATTGTCACTGCAACCAGATCTGTGCTCTCTTCAGAAAATGTGGATAGGTAATCTATCCTAACTAGTTGCAGTATTTCATTTTTTATTTAAAAAAAAACGTGTTTTTCTTTATAAAGAGTGCAATTTATTTAAAATATCACCCAAATGTGCCACTTTTATTTATTTTATGCTAGAATTCTACTGTGTATTGGCAGCTTTTCAAAATAAAGAATATGTAAGTTCTTATTGTTTTGTACCGAACCGAATGAACCGAACCGAACTCTCCAAGACACTGTACTGAACCAAATACGATTTTAGCGTACCGTTACATCCCTAGTATATATGTACATAAATGTGAAACCTTACCTCTAGTGAAGCAATGTGTCGGAGGAGGAACGGATGGCAGAAAACATTACGAAGCAAAAAATTTCCAGCAAGACGTATCTCGAACATTTTGTAACTCGAAGCCTTCGTATCTCAGGGTACCACTGTACATCTACACATACATATAAAATATCTATCTATAATATATATAATTATGGGATATAAATATGTGTGTACATGAATGTGAATAGAAATAAAGTGAAGAGAGCAGTCAGAGATATATATTATATTGCACAATATATATTAGGGATGCAATGGTATACAAAGCTCATGGTTCGAGCATCGTTTGCAAGGGGAATCACAAGCAATTGGCACAAAGGATATCGTAAAAGATGCCAAAGGTCAAAATCAAGCTGTGACGTCTGTTCATTTTGAACGCTTTGTCCCAGTTTTCAGACGTTGTTTACTTCCGTGTGCGTGTTCGTTCTAACCAAACAAAAGTAGTCTAAGAAACACGACATATGTGACCAATGAGTGTGCGTATGATGTCACACAGCTGTATTTTTAACTAGTGCAGATCGGAGCAATCAGTGCGTTGTGATTAAATCTGCAGATTCCTCTTGAGCCCTTTTCACATCAGGCGTGATTTTAACGTGCGTTTTAACACGTCTGACCAATCACAATGCAGCTCTTTGATAGGCTACAGCAACTCGTAAACATTCTACATGGCAGAACAACTAATCAGCTTTGGGGCTGCAAACCAAAAGACTTTGCTAGAGAAGGATTCCATTCATGTTTCCCAAAACTTACATATTCAACTGGCATTTGATTTTACAGTGCTTTTAAATTTGCATATGAAATATTCTTCTTTTTGTATTGTTCTCAATGTGTAAAGGCCTTTAGTCTGGACCGAAGTAGACGAACTAGAGGTTTCAAAGCCAAGCATATAGGATCCAAGCAGGAAACAGGAAAAGTTGGCTTTCGGTTATAATAAACCAAAGTATTGCCTTGGAATCACTCAGCTGTGTTCAGAAACATGAGAAGCTAGAGCTAAAGGTTTTATCAGTGGTGTATGTTCATGCTCAATGCATTTTCAGATTTACGCGCTCGTCTCTGCCGCCGCAAGTACCTCTCTCTACTGGCCGAGCTACGCCGTCAGCAGCTCCAGGCCCAGCGAGAGAAAGAAGAGCGGGAAGAGGAGGAGAGGAGGCAGAGACAGCAGAAGGAGGAGGAAGAAGAGGACAGGAAGAGGAGGCTTCAGCTGGAGCAGGAAAACCTGAGTAAGACTTGCTTGAGAACACTGCTGCCATCGAGGGGTGAAGGGGTTAGTGCAGGCTGGAGTCAATACTCAGAAACTAGAATTTGTGCCAATATACAGCTTTTTTTTTAATTCTATTGTTATTTTTAAAGTTCATTTTCCCAGAGATATTAAGTACTGTATGACCATTGTCTGGTGATAGCACTGTTAGCATTAGCTTAGCATAGGTCATTGAATCCAAACACATTATATTTGACTTGCATAACTTTAAAAACATATTTACAACTAGAATAAATTTGTAACCTGTTTTATAATGCTCTGCTACGTTCTATTGGTGACATTTGTTTTTGCAGGACCAGCATCTCCTTCAGTGCCGGTGCCACTGCCCAGAAAGAAGAAGCCGGAACCTAGGCCTCGTTCTGTGATGAGCATCATCCACCAAGCCCCCATCCCACGGCCACGCAGCAAACTCTTCGAGGTGATGCCCTCACTCGTTCACAGTTGGGCAAATCAATATTTTTCCCAATTTCGATAAGGGGAGAGGTTCGTAAAATTAATTGTAGCTACCCCTCAACTGTGAAACTATAACCAAAAACAACCACTGTATAAAAAAATTGAATTTCTGCACGATTTCAGAAGGATAATTGTGAAAAATGTAAAATTCAATAAGCACTGACGTAAATCAACAGTCATCTACAAAATGCTGTTCTCCTCAGAGGCCTGTCTGTGGCGCTACAACTGCTCACCTTTGATTACTATCTCAGCTCGACAAACACACTAAGCCTTCCCTTTCCTGTGACCTTTGAATTTCCGCTTTCGCTTTGACACAGGAACAAGAAGTAGACACTTTTCAAAATAAAAGCCCATTTTTACTTTTACTCTGTTGGGCCTCCAAGCCCGTTTGGGCCTGCAAACCCCACGCAGGGGAGCTCCACGATACAAAAGATAAAATCGTTATTTGTCATCTTTGAAACCATGAAATAGGTTACTCAAGGGGAATGAGAAATATTGCACTCACCATTCAGGAGCCAACAAAGGGGGAAAAGGAGATGTTTGAATGAGGTGTGTGTGTGCGTGAGCGTGCGTGGGTGTGTAAATCAGTGCCATTTTATTAGGGCAAGAACTCCTCAACACAGTGATTATTTGTCTTCTATCTTCTTCAAAAAGGAAGAAAATTTGAATGTGGCATCCAATCTCTCTGCACAGATTGGATTCATTCAAATTTTCACATTCCAAAGCAAGAGTCTGTTGCACGGCATCCCATCGATCGGTGCTAGTCCCTTAAAATACGATAACTGCATGTGAAAAAGAAAGGAGCGTCATGGATACTTTGTTGGAAACTATCTGATTTTTAAGTCATGACTTTGTGCAGCGATTCTGGCTCCTCTGAC
Organism: Danionella cerebrum; assembly: GCA_007224835.1. Taxonomy (NCBI): domain Eukaryota; kingdom Metazoa; phylum Chordata; class Actinopteri; order Cypriniformes; family Danionidae; genus Danionella; species Danionella cerebrum. The sequence goes on from SRMA01026064.1 coordinate 9,759, forward strand.
TCACATTGACAAACAATGGTAGAAGGTGCTGAAACTTTAATCATCACACCAAAAAACTGTAAATCAGTTTTAAATCAAGCGAAACTTTATGTAGATTACCAATAATGTGTTAAAATAAAGGTCAGAGTCAAGGTGTCCTAAAAAATATGTTTCTAAAATGGAAACTGCTGTCCGAACACAAAAGTTAAATGACACCCATGTTTCAAACTGGGGTTTCTCCTTGCTACAGACAAGCATATTCCACTTTATAAACTTTATTTTTTTAGGAGACCTTCACTCTAAACCTTTATTAGGACACATTATTGGTAATCTACACATAATATTTTACTTAATTTAAAACCGATTTGTTTTTGTGCTGGAAAAACACAAGCTAAATCACAGGTCTTGTACTTCCAGTCGTTTTCCCTTCTCTTCATCACTAGATGGCACTGATTTGTGGTCTGTGAAATGAAAACATAATTCTTGTAATGTTGGTTTAAAACACAAAATATCAAAGCTAATAACTCTTTTTAAAACATTTATATCTGTAATCAAAATTAACCAATACGTAATTATGACATGATTCAAAACAGCCGCTGTGATTAGTGTAAGGGGTGATTTGTATTGTGACTTAATACAATTTTCACTTTTGAAATGGCAATGTTTGTGGTCAGGCGACTCCATTTGATAACGACCTGAAAGGAGGTCTGCACCTGGACGCCTCTCTGCTGTTGCAGCCGCATGATGAGGAACGCGTCAAGGAGAAAAGGCTGAAGAAAAGCAACACCATCCGCTGGTTCAGAGAGACGCAAGTGCGCAAGATCAGCACGGATGGGTCCTTCCCTCGCTGGTTCCACGGCATGATCTCCCGCAGGTCAGACGCAAACGTGGAGGTCAGTCACACTAGAGTAGGTGACGAGTGCCAGTGTTGATGAGGAGATTCTATGTGCTCTCAGGCAAGCTGAGGATCTGCTGCTGGATAAACCTCTGGGCTGCTTCCTGGTGCGCGTCGGACAGAGTCGTGAGGGCTTCACCCTCACCTTCAGGTAATAGTTCATGAAAGAATGCTGGGAAGTCACAGAAAAAGGGGCGTGGCTTAGATTGTGTCGTAACTTCTGTTAGAGGGGCGGACCGCTGTCGTCACTTCATGGTGGAGATGCAGAGTAACGGGAAGTATGTGATTTTGGGAGAGGACCGTGCTCACCCCTCGCTCACTGACTTGGTGCACTACCACACTGAGGTAGGCATCAAGCCATTCATGGAGCGGCTCACGGTGCCCTGTGGACAGGTGAGGACTCCACTTGCACGTTTTGATTTTGTGAGTTACGCAGAAAGTAATCTTCTGCACATGTGTGAGCAGGCGTGTGATCAGGAGCCGGACTATGAGGAGCTCAGAGCCTTCTCGTCAGCCATGGAGAACAGTGCACCAGCACCTCAGGACACAGAGATGGACACTGGGTCAAATAAAGTGCACTTACAGATGCAGAGGCTCTTCCTGCCGCCCGGGGGGAACACCAACCCCGACTGGCACAAACCTCCAGTGCTGAAGCGCATCTCTGATCGCCGGCGACGAGGGGAAGCCTCACCAACTCAACCTGCCAGCGACAGCAGACCCTTTCCCAGACTCTACCCCTCCATACGACTGGCCATGAGGGAGATTCAGCAGATCCAGCAGGTGACGACTGCTTTGCTCTCTTGAAGTATATTGAAGTAAGATTGACCAACACATATTTTACTTTTCAAGCATAAATCAAGCATAAATCTTTTTTTTTTGTGAGGCAACTCTAGATTCCAAGGCCTCCTGCACCATTTTTTTTAGTCCTGCAGGCTTCATCCTAATTAGGAGCTTGTGTCTTGTCCTAGAGTGTTTGTTCATCAACCCATGGTCCTGATTTTAACTCTCCAGTAGCTCACTCGGCTTGTTCCTTTTTAACTTTTGACATTTTGAAGAGTAAAGGCCTCTACACATCATGCGCGAACAGAATAAAGCATTAATAGATTTCGAAACAGTACTTGTTTGCGACCAATTTTACATCAACAATGTCATTTTGCGGTGCAAAAAGGTGTAAATGATCTTTTTCTACTCCAAGGTCACATTTCCTAGCTGTCGCAGGGAACAGAATCACATCTGACCAATCACGGTGCAGCTTGTTGCTAGGCTACGAAGAATGGTGGAGTGATTAATCAGTTTTGTTGCCACAAATAGCATATTGTATGCAAAAAAAAGACAAGCACTTTAAGAAGTATTATCGGGAGGAGAATGTTATGACAAGGAAACCGTTTATTGTCACTCACATGGGTTTTATTCACAAAACCAGTTTTCTCAAGTGTATCTTACTGTATTACATATCTCTGGGTGCACTCTAACATTCCTTACACAATGTCGCCTCCTAGTGGGTGGTTGACTTACATGATATATTTAATACCCTGACAGAATTTCTGAAGATGTTCTGTACGTGTGACAGGAAACTTATTGAATGCAAAGCGTAATCGACTACTAGAATTAAAATGTATTTAACTTAAGTTACATGGATATGTCAAAACAAAGCGTGAGCTGTTTCTCACGCAATACACTGTTTTGATGCACAATTATGTCGACGTGTTTGATTACTGCGGTTTTTAGACCACCCACAGCGCATCTGAATCTAAATGGGTGCTAGGATGCATCTGTACAGGTCACACTTTTATCTGATATTAATTTAATCAGATTTATCTGGAAAAACTCTGCCAGACAAGAAATCCATTTGTGTGCATTGTTTTTTTATCATTTAAGTTGTGTTGCATTTTCGGCTTGCGTCTGATGTTTATATAATGGTACGTTTAAGTCACGTATTAAATATTCGCTTTTTGTGTTGCTCTTGGTGTGTACAGGCCTTCACTTGTAATTAGAGACTCTAGCTACAGATAGTTTTCTTTTATACGGTTGTTCAAACTACAGAAAATTTGATTCAACATCTAGAAGACCAATAGTTCTTAGTAATAATGAATTAATATATATCATGCATTAGTTTTACCCCTTAATATATATATACATAAATTAATTTCCCACCTAAATACCTCACAAGTTAATATCAGACCTAAATATAAATATATAAATATATATATATATAATATATATTTATACAGAGAGAGCAACAGTGTTGGTCATGGTCTCCAGACCAGTTTGTGTTGTTGGCGATGTTTTGTAGGGTGATTTTGAGTCTAAACTTGCCCATAACTTTTCCCTGTTTCAGCAAATTGAATGATTTGTGGTGACCAATCCTATTTTTTTACATATTGTAAGAAAATGCTTTGGAATTTTTTAAAATCTCAAAAATGCACTCTGGGCAAATTTACTACCCATTCAGGATGATTGTGGCTGGGTAAATTAAACTGCTGTAAAGATAAATATTTTTTCTATTTATACATAAATCTTTTTATCCACCTCAGCTCTTAAAAAAGCTATTATTTCATCTAAATAACCCTTAGTTAAAATAAATGGCTATATCTTGCACGATTTCGGAAAACAAAATGACTTCTTTGCTTCATTTTACACAATCCAAAAGGGAACACATTGATTCTATTCCAGCTTCCGTGCAACACCATGACACTCAATGATCATGCTTTCTTGATTGTTGACGCTCATTCCTGTTGGCAAGGGGTAAAATTTGAGATTGAGGTCAAAAGTTTTTAATTTCACACTCAAGTAAATAAAAAATAATAGCAAAGAAAAAGATGCAGCTCACTGGGAAGTGGCTTTGGGCACTTTTAGAAAACATGACCCCTCGTAAAAAGACGTAAATTTGTTGTAAATCGTTAGTTGGCAAATCAGTTTTTTTGCAGCTTCTATTTAATTTGAGTCCTGGTTCCTTAACAGCTTTTAATTTCATGTAAATGTACATGCAGCATCTGTCACCATTTCACCATAACAAGATTTGTCTTTTGTTTTTGTTACTTATACAAAATTCTAAGGAAACTCCAGTTGATTGCCTTTGGCTACAAATAAAAAGCTATTGATATACAAATATAACAAGTTTCACATCAAAAGCAATGGTTTCAAGAAAATGGAATCAGTTCGCTGGGGCTTTGACGTGCGCTCTGATTGGCCAGGTTTGGAATAAGCGAGTGAACAAATAAACCCCCCTTGAGTAGCTGCTGCCCCCTAGTGCTCAGCTATCATAGAAACACGTCAAGCCACTTGGGGAAGGTGTGTTTCTGGATGTTCACTATTGTTTGAGTGAGGCGCTCAACTTTTTGTTGTTCTTTAATTTGAAGGAAATTCCTGATCCTAAACATCTTGATTTGTTCTCCAGGATTTCCAGCAGAGCCAGGAAAAGATTCAGGTTTCCTCCTCGGGGTCATGGAAGAGGACGGGTGAGTGATCCATGCTGGTTTTCCATGATATTTTGGTTCCTTCCTCTTTTTCTCTTGTTACTGAAACACAGTGTAACGCAGTAGTCTTAGGTTGTGTTCTTCATTGTGAACATGGATCATGTCGGGAGCTGACTGATCGGATTGTTTCTGCATCTCTTGTGAGTAAATGTGTTTCCTGTCATTTGTGTTTCAGATGCGTGATGCTGTGAAGAGTAAGACTAAAGATGCTGCTAGCAATGATCATGTGAGATGGCCAAATTATTTAATGAAAATTAGAGAAAGAATGGTAATCTAACTCTAGATGTTGTTTTTTTTTTTAAATTGTAATTTTATTTAATGTAAAATGTAATCTTACTTCTTTGGGGGGCTGAATAAATAGGTTTTCTTTCTCTCAATTTGCATTAACCTAAATAAAAAAAAAAATAGAGGGTTTGTCAAAAAATAATATTAACATATTAGGGTGAATGGTATTTCTTTCTATTTTAAAATCTATTGAAACTTAAATATTTTAAAGATAATATCATCAACAAATGGAGGTCTAGGGTCTTTTCCACAAATATAATTACACCATAAGTGTTCAGATATCCATTTCTACAGGTGATAAACATCTTTAGGAAAAAAAATTTGAGGGAAAATCCTATTCATGTTTTTACAATTTTGCCGATTGTTTACACAGCAAAGCCTCAATACCTCAACTCCTTGTGTAACATTTCACACTTTTACAATTCTCTTACACACATTTAGCAGAACTACAAATGTTCTCTTACATCATACTCTGTTCACCCATCTGGCAAATACAGTGATTTAAAAGACTTGCACCGAAAACAAAAGACCTCGGGTGAGCCATTTTGAGAACTTTGCAAGTATGAAGTTAAAGCACAAGTCCAAGAGAGAAAAATAGTCACTTCCTGATGAACTGGCGCCAAACGTCAACAGAAAAATGGAAGTTGCCACGTTAAGAAAAGGCCTTTTTTTGTATATAATAACTTATTTAGTGTCTTAGAACATGTAAACGAAACACAATATGCACAGTTATGTCATCTTGCTTTTGGAGGCGGGACATTTTATATAGTCTAACCATATTTTATATAGAGCTTATCAGTCGCTGTGTTTCCATCCACCTATTTTTATGCAGATTTTTGATTATTGCCAAGATGTGCATATATTTTGGAAATTCGCATTAAAAAAATTATTCACACAACTGAGTAGGATAAACTTTATCCAATAAAATATGCACAAAAACTACGATGGAAACTAATTTAATGAATAAATCCCAGCAAGCACGCAATGACGATACATTTTTCTGTCGGAACTGTGGCACGAACACTGATTCAACTGGTATTTTGATGCAATTTTCATATTGTTTTGACCTTGGTCTTTGCTTTTTTGGGAGGGTTTATGAATTTGTATTGGGACTTAACAGTTGATTTTTGTTATAAAACATAACTGTTAATATTCTTTATATTTTATGCACATTTTATGCAGGTTTATTGGAGAATTATTGAGTAATAAAATGAAAAAAACTTGTAAAAAAAAAAAAAACTAAAATTTTAAAGATTTTTTTACAGTAAATTGTATAGTAAAAACACTCAAAAGGCCCCTGATTTCTTAGGGTTAATCAAAAAAACAATTATTTATTACTCAAAGAGCTTCTGTAAAGTAATGTGAATTAAAAAAAATGAAACTTCATGAGTGGAAACATTGTAATTTAATTTAAATACAAATTTCATTCTCAAACTAAACAAAATTACAGCTATACAGTGGTACCCTGAGATTCGAATGCTTTGAGTTACGAAAGGTCTCGCGGAAATTTTTTGCTTTGAGATGCGAAGGAAAATTCAAGGTACTAACAACCACAAGCAGTTTTGCTCTGTAATCCACTTGTTTAGTCTGCCGCTCCTATCTCCCAGTGCAAAAAGGGTCTGATGCGCTTCAAAACACAGCGAAACATTGTGTATAGATTACTAATAATGTACTATAACAAATGTTAGAGTCAAGGTGTTTGTAAAAGAAATAATGTGGAAAGTGCTGTTCTGTAGCACAAGTTCTGTAGAGAAACAGTCACACGTTCTTAGAAGCTCTCTCTCCATCTGTCTGCGCTCATGCTTGAAACCGTGTTGGTGTTCTATCTCTTTCATACGTGGTGCAGTAGTGTTTTCTGTATCCGTTCCACCTCCTCCGACACATTGCTTCACTCGAGGTAAGGTTTCACATTTGTTTACATTAATTATTATCGTTTATTACATTAACGATGTGTAGATTTAAGGATTGAAGAAACATTACTTGATTTTTCTCTGGTTTACCATTTTTTTCATCTACTTCTACTGTTGTTTCTGAGAGCTGTGGATTACATGTAAAACTTGCTTCGAGATACGAAAGTTCGCGATACGAACGTCACCCTGGAACAGTTTAGTATCTCGGGGTACCACTGTACATAAAAAAATTTTTTAAAAAATCTAACTCTACAAAACATCTGCATAAAGACAAGTGAAATAAATATTTCATGAGGGTACTTTTAATTGTTTGATCTATATTATTTGTTAAAAGCTTAATATTTAAGTGATCGATTGAACCCTACCGCCTCGGTATAATCAAACATCTTTTCATTTGCGATCATTGAAATAAACCACGTGCGCTAAACCTAGTTCTTTCTACTGGAGAAGGCTACTGTTAAACACTGGAAGAAGGCTTTGCAGACACAGTGTTCTTCTCCCACACGTACCAGTTGCCAGCATCTGTCCATCCGTCAGGAGAAAGCAACTCTTGAGGTTTTGAGCAAGTAAATAACGGACGATCTATCCTCTGCACACTTTCTAAAAGAAGAAAGTCAGAAACTCAAATTCACTGACTCCCACAGAAAGGTCAGTGGCTCTCCGGTGTTCAACAGAAGATGAAAAGCGCGTTTCACTCCTCCAGCGCCTGCAGGAAGTCCCCCACAGACTCCACAATGAAGTCTGGCACGCAGCTGTGATGCTCCGGTTCAGGGCTGTCCCTGTAGCGCAGCGCCTCCTCTTGTGTGGACACCCCTGTTAGTGTCAGGACAGTGGCCAGATCGCAGGTGCTACCGAAACACACATCCGTCTCCAGCCGGTCACCCACCATGAGTGAACGCGCTGGGTCCAGACCGAACTGGCTGGAGATGCAGTCGAACATGAAGCGGCCGGGCTTCCCGATCACGGTCGCTTTCCTGCTGCTGGCTGTTTCGAGGGCTGCAGTCAGACTACCCGATCCTGGACCACACAAACACTCAGAATCAAACCCAAAACTCACCACTGAAACCAGTCAATAGATTCTGACCCAAGGACTGATTCAAAACAACCTCTAAAGGACTAAAATTATCAGAACTAAACAGAAGTTCTCATTAACGTGTTGCGTGTGCAAAGGATCGGTGTCTTCTTTGCTCACTAGCCAAAACTTCATCGCTCACCCTGATTGGTTAGTGGGCGGGGCTATGAAGGCGGGGCTTATCAGAGATCTCAGTAAAGTAACATACAGTTATGTCCCACACATGAGTACACCCGTTACATTTCTGCAGCATAAAATTATTGGCCTCTCAAAATGACTAAAAATACAGCTAATAATAGTAACAAATAATAGTTATAACAAAAGTTAGTACAAGCCTTAGTGAAAATAGCAGCAGAAATGTGAGGGGCGGCAAACTGAATACATTAGACGTTCATATGTTTTATTGGTTTAATATTGATGGTTTGGGCTACTTCAGAGACAGCTGAAAATGATTCAATAACAGTAATAGCTGCTGGAAGAGAGAGATGTGGATGAAGGAGAAATAATAACACATCATCTGCATAAAGACTTATTTTGTATATTTTTTGTACTTATTCCAGTAATTTGAATGTTTTGCCTAATTGCTTGCGCCAGTGGTTCAATGAAAATAGCAAATAGTGAGGGAGAGAGTGGGCAGCCTTGTCTGGTTCCTCTTTGAAGGTTAAATCTAGATGAAGTTTGTTCATTTGTTCAAACTGACGCATTCGCAGAGCTATAGAGAATTTGGATCCATTCTATAAAAGAGTTACCGAATCCAAATTTACGAAGTGTTGCCATTAGAAATTTCCAGTTAACTCTATCAAAAGCTTTTTCTGCATCTAGAGAGATAATGGCAGATTCTAGACTCGTGTTGTTTGCTAGATCAATCAGGTTAATTAGTCTGTACATGTTATTTGTTGAGTGTCTACCCTTGATAAAACCTGTTTGAATTATATGAGGGGTAATTTTTTCCAGGTTTTTAGCGATAGCTTTGCAAATTATTTTTAAGTCTACATTTATAAGAGAAATTGCTCTATAGCTTGATGGGAGTTTGGGGTCCTTCCCTGGTTTTAGGAGTAAACTTATGAAAGCTGAGTTCATGTTTGATGGTATTTTTCCTTCAGACTTAATTTCAACTACCATTCTGCTAAAGGTAGGTTCCAGCACTTGCCAAAACTCTCTGTAGAACTCTGCTGGATAACCATCTGGCCCTGGTGCTTTTTTATTTGGCATTTGTTGTAGAGCCTCGTGGAGCTCGGTAGTGGGGGAGGAAAAAAAAAAAAAACTTTTTGTTGGAACCACTCATTTGATCCAATGTGTAATTTGGTAAAGTTGGTGTCATCGAAATTGGTCAATGCCATATGACGTAAATGGGTTTCAGTGGAAACAAACAATGTTCACAGTAGACATACGGGATAATTTGTACAGGAGGTTTTATTTCATTTTTAACCGACAGTTGATATTATCAAGTATTCATTTGAGTGACTTGCTTAATAGACAAAATTGCAGTGAAGAGTGAACTAAGTTGTACAATTACAACAACGTCTGCTGCACTAAAGAAAAGTAAGTGTTTTTGGTCTTGACTTGAGCCAGTCTTGGCTTAGCATGTGTTGGTGTCTGCACTCTCTGATCTTGGTCAAGATGATATTGACTACAAGACTAGAGAAGGGTACCCATCAGTGACCTGCTGAAGATTGCCAAAAGAAAAGGAGGAAATTGCTTTTCCATCATCAGAAATCACAAGACTTTATTTCTAAAACAAGCACACACTTTGTGTTCCAAGTACTACACACTGCATTAGGTACCTGCTGCAGGCTGTTCCTTTACAGCACACGGTCTGGAACATTTCAAAGCTTAAAGGAAGCACATTCATATTTAAATCGCCAGAGAGAAAAAACACATACCCTGGCTTCCAGAATGGACCTGCACGGTCAGCTCTAACAAAACACCCTTCAGCAGAGTGATGAAATAAATCATCCCCTCAAACTGGTCCTGAACATCAACATTATGAATTATAAAACCAGACGGCTAAAGTCTGATGGTGGCTTGTTAAATATTAATGGAGCAATATAAACCAACCCACAGATCTCAATAACTTTCAAAAGCTGATCGAGAGATAAACCAAATAGGTTGCTATGGTACACAGCCTATTTTCTCTGGAGGAGTGACAATATAACATCCACCAGGTTGTTGGGAGTTAAATAAACCATCCCCAATGTCAAACTGAGAAACAGATATGCCACATTGGTTCCTATGGTAAACAGCCTGGTTGCTAGGGAGGGGTCAGTGACATAATATAATGACCCAATGTTTCTATCATTTACCAAAGCTGAAACTGAAAGAGTTCAGAAAATTCAGTTGCTAGGTTAAACAGTTTAGTTGCTAGGACTTTCATTTTAGTTGCCTTTTCCCATTTATTTTAAACAGTCAATATACCAGTGGTAAAGATTTAACCCCTTCTACAGCCTAGGGTTCAAATAATTTTGCACAGTGCTTAGTATGTCTTTACACAAACAGATAACTTCCACAGTGAGTTCGAATGTTCGATAAGATTCTTAAGTTTTACAAAATTTAAGTCAATGGAAGTTATTCCAATTCTTAAGGTCACGATCCTCAAAGATTTCAATATTTAATAAATGTTTTTATTATAAAATTTTTTGTCTGCACATTTTCAATATTTGAAAATGGACCTCAAATGTTGATCAAGAAGATATTTATAGAGTTTACAGTATGTTTATGTACTTTGTGAAACATATGTAAGCTACCTTAAAAAAAAAAAAAAAGTCATGTTCCAGGTCCACGTGGACAGTGAAACCAGAGTCTTTGTGTTCTCAGGGGCAGGGTTTGTCATTGTTACTCAATGATTTACTAACAAGGAGCGTAATGTCGGCGGACTATGTTGTTGTTGTTGTTTATCCCGCTATCATGCACATGTTTCCTATTTTATCACTGAACAGAGGCGCATGAGTTTTTGCACACGCAGTGCTGAATAACCATTTAAAAAAATGCCATGAATCAACTGCCACCTGGTTTGGTACAGTCATTACAGTGTTTCAAGGTTTTTGAGCATCCATGTGGGTGAGGTTTGAGTGAGAGAAAAAACATCAACCACAGACTTTAAAAAATATATGTTCATGACACTGCCTACTGACATTGGGTTAATATGACTGTCCGCATAAAATGTGCACCGTCATAACAGTCAGCGTGAGGGTGCACATGCCCACGTGACTTTCTGAATATTTAATGTGCCTATACTTGCATAGTGTTCTGGAAGGTTTTGGTTCGAGTCAGTAGAGGGTGCCTACCACTCTGCTGCAGATACACAAGCTGGGTTACCTGCTGGCATCCAGGTGAGCCCTCCACTAATGTGAGCATCAGCAGACCCCCGTGGTCTCTTGAACATTACACAGGGTGGAACAGAAAATAAAATGTTCTGATTAGCACCCCTTCCCCAACGATTAGCTCGGCATTACGGAGTCTTACCAGGCGTCACCCTGCCTCCTCTCAGCGGGTGCCAGGGGTCCGGGTCAGTGGCCAGGAAGAGGCACTCGGTGTCCTGGAGATAACAGCAGGCCTTCGCGAGCTTCATGAAGGTAAAGCCCTCGTCGTAGCCCACCAGAACCGCCTTCACCTCCGGATCCAGTGGGCAGTCGGTGATGCTGACGCCCCGGTCCCGCTCTGTTTCCTCCTCCACCGTCGGCACTCCGGCGTCCTCCAGCTCCTTCCGCACCCCACCGCCACCGATCACGTACACCTTCCCCCGAAGACGGGCTACGTCGCGCAGGTATGCGGCGGAGCAGTATGCGGAGCTGAAGATCTCTTCTTCCGCCACGTCTGTGAAGCCCAGGCGGGCGAACTTCTGCACGTAGTTATCACGCGGCCTCGTGCAATTGTTCGTGACGAAGAACACCCGTTTACCGCGCTGTTTGAGCAGACTGACTACCTCCGGGGCTCCGGGCACCGCGGCTTCGCCGTTCCAGATGACGCCGTCACAGTCGAAAAGCACGTTGTGTTTGGCATCCAGCAGGTCCCGGATCTGAGCGCCACGGAGCGTCACGCAGCCCCGGCTGCCACCCGCCATTCTGCTGACCTGCGATCCTATTATGAAGCGGGATCGGTCACGGTCCTCTAACAGAAACGCCCGGGAGATAAGGAGCGCGTGACGGTTAAATAACGGTTAGTGAGTCGAGCGCAGAACATAAGGCAGTGCAGCGGTTCACCACAGCGTCCATTCGCTTACAAACCGGTGGAGGTGGAAGAGTGATGGACCAATCATATTTGATTATTTCAAAAGGATACGCCCATCACTCCACGCCATCCAATCATGAAGCGAGCAGATGCATTTCACTCTGTGATCGATTATCACAGCAATATTTTGCAGCAGAACATTAAACAGTTGTCCATTGAATCTCTCAAAAATATCGATACTATGCCGAATGTGAGTTTATATTTAAAATAATCATATTTTGGCTTGATACGTGCGTTTAGAGGTCAAACATTATCGGAGGAGACAAGAATCCCAAGCTCCATTTATATAAAACAATCAAAGCCTGCTCACTCAAAAGAGGGTTTCTGCAGGTTTCACAAAGTCAAATTTAAACCTTTTTAAAACCATTAATCAAATTGTGGAACAAACTGCAATAAATTATCTGCAACCTGCAGCTAATAAAAATTGTGAATGGATGGAAAAAAAAAAGTTCTCTCTTAAAAAAAGATTTTAAAAAGCCCCAGAGATTAATATATATTTTTAATAGAAAACAAGCATTTTTTTATAATTCCAGTTACACTTTGTTACCAACATAACATAGTTTTCAGCATTTTGAAACCTTTGCAAATGACAAAATTACTTTGTGGTTGCTATGACAGCTATCTTTGTTAAACAACCAAATTTAAATATCTTTGTTAAACAACCAATGCATCACACGGTGCATGCTGGGAAATCTGTCTGATCTGAAATCTATCAGATCACACCTGATCTGAAGTTCCAGAAAATTAAGATATGTGAAAAATTATTTAAGACATAGAACAGTGAATTTCAGCCCCAAAAACTCGTTTCCGATCAGAATGAAACTTGCCGTGTCTGTTTAGAGTCCAATGGAATTTCAACAATCTTCATACAGTTCAATGAGACAATTATGCCAAAATTTGTTGGAACGTTCAAAGCACTTTTGTTTCATTCAACCTGCCATGTAAGATTTAAAGTTCTGAGATGATGCATTTACAAGTTGGCATGACTGGCAATGCCCAATTTGAGGAGGAAAACCCCATTATCAGAAATCTATGGGTGACGATATTGTCTTCATTCTTTGTTCCTAAGAATGAAGACCCTTTGAAGTGGTGGGAAAGTCGGGTACCTGTGTATCCAAGGCGTAGCAAACTAGCGGCTAAGAAGCTTTGTGTTGTGGCCACATCAGTTCATTCAGAAAGAATTTTCTCCAAAACTTACAAATACTCCCAGAGAGGAGAAATCACCTCAAGTATTCCAAAGTGAGAGCACTTGTGTTTCTCAATTCGAATTTGCAGAAAGAAAAGAAGAAAGAGGCCATAAACACTGGAACTGTTTTTTTGGAAATAGTATAGTGGGTAATTTATTTTGTTTAGACGTATTTTGTTACTGGGTTCATATAGTTTTAAAATATTGTTTAATAGTTTTTCAGTATTGTTAAACATGTACTTGTGTGGAAATTTTGATACCAAAGTTTTTTGTGTGAAACTTTATCGAAGCCTGCTTGGTTCTTTGGGTATTTATAAGTGTTTAGGTGTTGCAAGTCAAAGTAGTTTACACACAAACATTTTATACAAAGGGTAAATAGTGATCTCAGTGTCAACTCAGTAATACGGCAGTGGAATATTTATAAAGAATCCATATCAGACTTTAAAATCTTGTCCACATGTGCCAAATGAAGCAATAATCAATATTTCAAACTCAAATATTGGTAAAAAAAAAATCTCAGCACATCATTCCTGTGATTATTTCCAGAATTAAAAACAAATATCCCCAGGCTGGTTTCTTAAGTCAAAAAAATATAACGAGCCGAATGAGCCAGTTTTTTGAACGTCTCCCTCCAAAGAGCCATAAATCCCATCATTAATGCGAACAGACGTGTAGATAAACAGCGTGAAAGCTCTCCACACCACCAGGGGCGGTAAATAAATGTGTAGAATGCGTTGGGACGTCTAGAAAACCTGATTCATTATTGTTATATATCCGCCTCATTTAATAAACACCGCTAAAATGTTTGAATGAACGTTGAATCCATTTGTCATACAATTTTTAAATTTAGAGATAGAACTACACTCATACGAAACGAGTCGCTAACAGTTAGCTTTGCGAATCGGCTCAACTGAATCGTTTGGATTCATTACTCGCTATTCGCCCAGAACAAAACCAGGAAACTTAACCCTATAGTGAATACTAAAACATGATTAAAGCTTTATTTAGATGTTTCGGGGTCCGGTGGAAAAGCTACAGGCATAGATTTGTTCCGTGGGTCGCTTTAAATCTGCAGAGAAATGAGAGGTAACGAGTTCAGTCGGTTGTTGCTGGTGGTCGTTATTTCGTTTTTCATATGTACCGGATTTTAACTCCCTTCAGGACTCTTCGGCAGGTAAAGGACCCATCTGAAGACAAACTAATCACGGATGAAGAGGTACTCCGGTCGCTCCACTGTTTGTTCGCTTGTTTACTGCAAAACGACCTGAAGAATCAAACCGAGCTGCTCCGGTTGCTCCCCGAGTCGACCCAAACACTTTATCCTGCGGCACAGACAGAACCACGTGCTCTTTCTCCGTGTTCCGTGATGTTAAGAACTATGGGCTTCAGCGTCGAGCGGCGGACCAGCTCTCTGCGGTCAGCTGGAACCGGGGTGTTCCTGACGGGAGGGCGAGCGCCCAGAGGAAGCGTCGTGGCTATGTATCCAGGTGTGCTTTAAGACGGCACAATATAAAGGCAGGGTTTGGGATGAAAAAATCCGGTGTGTGGAAATTTGCGGTGTGTGGAAACTGCAGACCGTCGCGCGCTTATGTTGTGCATGTGCTGGCGTCATGCACTTGCTTACGCGCATGCGCACGTAAACCGTGGAGTTTGTATCGACCTGCTTCCCGGTCGTTCGCATCGATTATCGTGGACACAATGACTCAAACCCTAATGTAAATAAATCAAGAAAAAAAATACAAATTTATTATTTTGATCATTTTCTTGTTATAAATAATAAGTTCTGTTTTATTAATGAATATGCACACTCTGCCTGTGCCTTTGGATAGGACGGCATTTATCCAGCAGATGGCAGTAGCTACTAATATTGTATACAGCTGACCCGGGAAAAACGGACAAGAAGAACGTTTTTGCGTGTTGTCAAGGAAACTGAGCTGCGTCTGTGTGTACGCTGATGAGGGTTTGTATAAAAGAAAGAACCCCAAATCAAATCAACCTTATTTACTTCAAGTGTGTTTCACTAAACCTAACCCTATTTTCGTTCGCGTGGATTTGAAGGAAATTCGCCCGAACAGCGCACCACGCATGCGCACTACAACAAACATGATATTTGTCAAATGCAGGTTGTCACCGCACATGCATTACGTCAACTGTGTGCAGCGACGACTACTGCTTGGGTCATACTCACCATTACCATTAAATGACATTTACCTTGTATTGCACTGTAACACACATTGCTTTCACTAATTGATTATCATTTCAGTTTTATGCTGTAGTGTTGTAGTACTCTTAAGACTGGTCTCAAGACCAGTTTTCTATGGTCTCGGTTTTGTCACTGTCTCTGCTTTCTGTGGTCTTGGTATTGTCTCGGCTTCCTGTGATCTCCGTATTGTCTCGGTCTCGGCTGTCCCTGATTTTGGTCTCGGATGCACAGGTGTCCTAGTAATTTTAATCCAAGGAAAAATCATCCCACGCGCGCTATTTTTTCGCAACTCCCTTCAAATAAACCCAATTAGCAGCATATTTTGTCAAAACAAGCAGCTACGTATTGTCATTTTTTTTCTCACACATAATACGAACGCGTCGTAATGTTAGTCATACTCCACTTAAGATTCGGAGAACAATTTACTTAGAGAGCACCTTGTAAGTAGGATGAAAGCAACATAGCCATGCTAATAAGTAATTTATCTTAACTTTAAATTTTACCTTTTACAGTGGTACCCCGAGAAACCCAAGTTACGAAATGTTCGAGATACAAAAGGGCTTGCGGGAAATTTTTTGCTTCGAGATCCAAAGAAAATTGAGATACGAACAATTACAAGCAGATCTTTTGTATTTTCTGCTTGACGCTGCACTTCCGGGTTCTTGCGCTCCTATCTCCCAGTGTAAAAAGGGTCTGATGTGCTTCAAAAAACTTCAACAACACAGCGAAACATTATGTATAGATTACTAATAATGTGCTATAACAAATGTTAGAGTGAAGGTGTCGTAAAAGAAATAACGTTTATAACGTGGAAAGTGCTGTTCTGTAGCACAAGTTGGAGAAACATCCGTGACGCGTTCTCAGAAGCATGGTCAGATGTGTGATGTCCTGATATGCCCAGGTGTGCAGAGGCCTTAAAGCTGAGGTCACACTATGAAAAAAATTCCATTCCATGGGTTCATCAGGGGTCAAAAGAGGACTAAGAGGAGGAATTTTTCTCTTAATGGACTGGCAAGCGGGCTCAAAACTCCACGGTTTATATGTACCTGGATACGATGATGTTCTGCATAGGAGTCTTGTAGTCGAGATCGCCTTGACCGAGACCAAGACCATGCCAAGACCGGAGAGTATTGAGACCAAGACTCAGCTGAGATCAAAGTGCACTGAGACCAAGCCATTAGCACGCTAAGACCATGACTGGACAAGTCCAAGACCAAAAACAAAAACAGTGGTACCCCGAGATACGAAATTAATGCGTTCCAGGGTCAAGTTCATGTAAAACGCCTAATCCGTGCAATGGCTCTCAGAAACAACAGTATAAATAGGTGAAAAAAATGGAAAACCAGAGAAAAATAAAGTAACGTTTCTTCAATCCTTTAATCTACACATTGTTAATGTAATAAATGATAATAAAACACACAAAATACGTAATATGTACACAAATGTGTAACCTTACCTTGAGATTTAGGCGATGTGTGGAACCGACATCAGAAAACGGAAGAGGTGGAACGGATGGCAGAAAACGTATGAAAGTTAACTTTCTCAAGATATTTCACGAATTACGAACACCAACAAGGTTTCACGCACAAGCATAAAGAATTCTGAGCGTGTGAGAAGGGATGGAGAGAGCGTCACAGGGTTTCTTTAACTTGCGCTGCAGAACAGCACGTTCCACATTATAAACGATACAAACGGTATAAACGGCATAAAGTGGTACAGGCCTGAGGGCACTCTGAATGCAGTCAGCTCCTTAGCTTTGGTAGACAGCTTGGCAATAGCCCTTGCATAAATCTAGGGAAATAAAGGGATTAAAGGTGTTGGAAAATGAATAAATGAAAAGAAAATGTTAAGTGAGCATTTAGTACTCATAGCAACCGGGAGACACAAACACAAGGACAGGACATCGTCATGTCACATGTATTTTATGTAATAAAGGTTTTTTCTAAACATTTGAAACATGTAGATTTAGTCCACACTTGTTTGATATATTTATGTCTCAAGCTATGTTTTGTGATGCATATGTGTTTGTCATAAAAATGGTATCACTATTACATAAAGAAAATGTTTAATTGAGCAGGTGGAGTGACATCATCGTGTTCGCCATATTTGTAGCATGACCACATCGTTGCCATGTTTACAAATTAAACTGAGTGACTCCTACCATTCGTTCATTTATTCATTTTCCAACCCGCTTATTCCCTTTTGGGGTCACGGGGGTCTGCCTGTGCACAGTGGGCGAGATGCGAGGGTACACCCTGGACAGGTCACCAGGTGACTCCTACCAATTTAAACTAAAACTAATAAAATTATTTTGGGGTTTTGTTAGTCTTTTTAATAGTTATAGTTGTTTATGTAGCATTTTTAGTATTTTGTAAAAATTAAATCCTAAAAAAATTAGAACCAGACTCCTGGTGAAACTAAGAATACACACAAAATGGCCGTTGCGCCCAATGTGACGACACGTCCTAACAGTATTATAGCTTTTTACCTTGAGCATGAATGGCGAGATCCAAACAAAAGCGAGGATCTTTTGAAAGCTTTATTGGAATCAACTCCTCACGTGCATCACAAAACATATAATGAGTCATGTAAACAATTGTCTATTGTTTGTATTACAATACATTAATTCAGACTTGGAAGGGTAACAACTTTCTAACTCTGAATGACGTGAAAGAAGCGATGTACCGTGGCCAAGAACCTATAATTAGGGGCCAAGCAGCAAAGCTGCGAAGGCACCTATTGTGTTTGTTCCGTTTCTTCTTATTATTCTTCCTTCTTCTTCCTCTTCCGTAATGAAGTCAATGGGAGCCGTATGAACCGTTTGCGGGAAAGTTATGAAATTTGGCCCACTGACTGCCAAGCCTCTGACCTAAAATCTGACCAAAATTAAAGTCTCCAAACCAAACCGTCTAGCGCCACCAATAGGTCAAAGTTACACCTACGTTTATGCTAATAACGTTTGAACCATAAGTCGAATAAACGAAATTCCACTTCCCACTGATTCCTTGGCTCAAGACGAATCGACCCTATGACGTCATTTTCCGCCATGCACATTTTTCCGCCATTTTGAATTTTATGAAAAACCTACTTTTCCCAACTCCTCCGTGGTCGTTTGTCCAAACTTCACGAAATTCACTCCATATCATCTACTGACTATGCCTAACAAAAGTTATTTCTTGAATTTTCGATTTGTTATCGAATTTGTTATTGTTACCGTTATCGAATTATTCGCGAATGATCCTTACGCAAAAAGGATTGTAAGGCTAGAACTTCGCAACGCTTTAGCCTATGTACACCAAAGTTTGTCTATGTTACAACACCTATGATCTGAGGCTGCTTGCAGTGTTTTGTCGCTCCACCCCCTAGTGGTCCGGAAATATAAAAAAATTGGCATTTCGGCCTGTATTTCCCAAACCGTTTGTCCAAAATTCATAAAATTGGTATCAGCGCGTTTGGAGCATCAAGCCAAGTCAAACCATGTCCATTTTTACTGTGTTAGCCATTTTGGGCGTCGGCAATTTTGAATTATGCCAAAAAAATGCTGTAATTCAAACATGCTTTACTTTAAAATTCTGAAAGTTGTTGTGCATGTTTGACACCATGCCCTGAAGGGACTCAACAAATTTTATGCCAGTGCCACCTTGTGGTCAAAAGATATAAACGATTTTAGAAAAATGCTAATAACTTTTGCTATCTTTAGCCTATTGTCAAAAATCTCATCTAGTTTGGTTCCTTAGGTTGAGCTGAAAACATAGATATGAAATTTACCATAATTGATTGAATTTCCTGTCTGCCATGTTGAATTGGCTGAAAACCTTACTTTTTCTAACTCCACCCAGACCGTTTGACCGATTCTCACCAAATTTGAATCGGAACATCCTTAGACCTTGCTGGAAAAAAGTTATTCGTAGCGTCTTGATTGCTTTTGCCGTTTTCGATAAGAGCCATGATGATTGTGATGCCGTCGGGTCATTAGGTTTCCGAAGCTCTATCTCTGCAATCGTTTGCCATATTGACACCAAATTTGTTGTGAGTCATCAGTACCAAAGGCTGACCCCAAAACAAAAGTAAGTAAGAGCGCCACCTAATGGTCAAAAATCCTAAAATTTTAAATAGTGCTTAATTCAACTTGTTTTCTATGCTACCATGCATTGAGGTGATTTCATATGTCTTTGGTTTACATTTTGATGGTACTTCTGCTCAAGTTTTGCCTACTGGATGCTTGGCCCCGCATTACTGCTTGCAGTTATATTTATTCATGATTCCCTGCTCAGTACATTTCATGGGGAACAGTTTTTTAATGAAAGACATTCTGGTAGAGAATACTTGTGTATGTGTGGGGTGAAGCTGTCAAATAGAGGCAGAGACATTTTGGTGTTGGGGCTTGCTTGTTTTGAGGATTTCAAGAATTCGATTACCCCAACTTTAATGCTGGTTTTAGTTTTTACTCCCAACAGAAATTCATATTTTTTGTTGATTAACTCAACAATTACATGATCTCCACCTACAGGAACCATCTATCAGGCAGGGGAGCCCATCTTCTTTCAGTCAATCCGAAATCCCTTTGTATTTAGATGCATAGACAGGATATTGATTGACGGCAATGACAAGTCCATCTCCAAGATTGTGTACCGGTGAGCATCATCATCATCATTATTAGATATAGACGAGCACAAAAGTTTCACTTTAGCTTGCACTGATACACTATAAGACTTTCAGGAAAATTTCTTTGCCTGATCCATTGAAAGAGAGCACCACCAGGTGACCACAGGGAATGCAGCATTTATCATTGATAAAGTACTTGACCAATTTATACATTTGTGATAAGAATATTGGCCTAAATATTCATAAATATATTCAGATTCATTAATAGCACCAGCTGGGGGTCATGACACTTTATGATGTGGTTTTTAATATTTAATTTGCCTATACTCTCAGACATTTCAACAATTATTACCTGAACCAATCTCCTAAATTAGAACTGGTCATAGACCATAGTGCAGAAAAAAGGCTGTAAAAAAAGCCAGAATATTTAATGGCATTCTGTCAGCTCCTTTACTGAGACCTTCCAAGACTATACCTCTGCTCCAGCTGCCAGATAGTTCTCTCTGTTTTAAACTTATTGTCTATCCTCATGATCTGCCTGATCCATCATTTGTGAGTGTGTACTGCCTGTTCTTGACCTGTGACTCAACTCTGATTCTAAGGGTTGAAATAAACTTGATTGAACTCACAATTCTGTTCAGAAACTTCTTCCGCTAATTCGAGGTAGGGGTAGCAGTTTAAGCTGGAATGTCCAGACACCCTTTTCCCTGGACATCTCCTCCAGTTCATCCGGGGGGATATGGAGGCATTCCCATAGCCAGCCGGGTGACATAGTCTCTCCAGTTTATCCCAGGTCTTCGCCAGGGACTCTTCCTAGAAGGACATGCCCAGAACACCTCCCCAGGGAGGCTTACAAAGAATGGCTTGCTGATTCTCAAACAAGCCAGTCACATTAGGCTGCAAACCGCCCCAGTGTACACTGGATGTCCTGGTCTGGTAACACTAGCATGACACCCTCTCGCCTCTTACTACACCTGGAAAGCATGCACTGGGAACAGGTCTGACTTATTTGCAGCAATGCGAAACAAACTTCTGCTCAGGTGGTTCGCCTCTCACAGTCGAATGCCTTCTCCAGATCCACAAAACACATTTTTTTGACTGGTTTGGCAAACTCCCTTGAACCCTCCAGAGCCCTGTAGAGGGTATAGAGCTGGTCTGATGTTCCACAATTAGGTCAAAAACCGAATTGCTCCACCTGAATCGGAGGTTCAACTATCGGTCAGATTCTTCCCTACAGTACCCTAGCATACGTTCTTTGGGAGGTTGAGGATTGTTATTCCCCACATCCTCTTGAAAAGAGGGACCACTCTCTTGGTCTGCCAGTCTAGAGGGACTGTTCTCGACTGCCACACTGTTGCAGAGTTGTGTCAACCCAGACAGCCCCACAACATCCAGGAACTTGATTAATTCAGGGCGGATCTTATTAACACCCGGTGCCTTGCCACAAGGAGCTTTCCAACTACTCTGGTGATTTCAGCTCAGATGATAGAAGACTCTGCTTCTGAACACGCAGTCTCTGCTTTAACAGAAGCAGAGGGATTGAGAAGACCCTGAAAGTTTTCCTTCTACCATCCAATGGTGGGGCACTGCTTCCCCCTTCTAAGGTTGTGGATGGTTTGCTAGAATCTCTTTGAGGCCAACGAATAGTCTTTGTCCTCACTAAACTCCTCCCAGACCCGGGTTATTGCCTTAACAACCACTCTGGCTGCAGTCTACTTGGCCTGCCAGTACCCATCAGACTGTCTCAGCAGTCACAAACTGCACATGGACAGATTTTAATATGCTTCTCTGGATTTTATTAATGGTGAAATTAATAGACGTCATAATGGAGTTCGGTCTTCTCAGGGCTAGTGAAAAACAGATTTTTTTACTTTTAAGAAGCAAATACTTCAGATACAATTCTCAAACAGCTGTCTCTGCTCTGGGTGTATTCAGGTCATGCAGTGGTCGGGACAGATTCGGACCTCTCCATCTGTGCGATGCTACCTGGTTGACCCCTCATCCCCTCAATCCTCTTGCTGTGGGACAGTACATCAACAACTGCTCTAATGGTTTGTTAGACTTGATCTCTCCTGGTTTAAAGCAGCTGACTTTACAATGCTTACAGTGAGTTTATTGTTATTACTTTTAAGAAAGTCAAATAGAAAACCAGAGGAATCTGTTTATCTGGGGTTAATTTGGCCCATGTATGAAAATCTATAGAGGAGGACATCTCATGTTCTTCACAGAAAGAGCCGCCAATGTTTGCTATCAGGAGCTGGATGTACCTGAAGAGTTTCCCCTGGAGCTCCGTCAGTTCCTGCCTAACGTTAACTATAGAGTAGACACTCGAAGGTAAGATGTCAATGAAGTGTTTCCCCGATTCATGCATTTTTTGACACTTTCTTTTTTTTTCTTCACAGACTGTTACGATGCGTTGTACTTGTGTCATTGAGAGATATCAATGAAGGAGAGGAATTATTTTCTAACTACTACACGATTGTACATTAAAGATTTTCCTACAAAATAAAGTCATGTGTGATTATTATGCATTTAAATCCTGTATGTTATAACTGCAACCTAGAAGAAAACATTCATCAGCTTTAGCATCCATGATTATTGTACTTTGCCTTTATAAGGTGGTTTAGTTTTCCCTAATTCTGTTCATTTTTTACTAGACATAATGTGGTGGCGAGTCAATCTACGTTCTTTCTCCAAGCATGAGGGGTGATGAGCTTTGTGGTTATAATGGATAGCATAAGATCTAGGATTGAATTGGCTAAAATGAATCGAATAAGAGTGTTCTCGGATATTGATTGAGAAGCTCAGTCACTTGGAAAGTCCACATGGAGGAGACTAAAACATTTGCTCCTTTAGCCTTCTGGTTGTGTTCCAGGCTTGTTCGACTGAGAAGGTACCCTGAGAAGACTAGGGCTAAATGATTAATTGCATTTTCAACTACTATTTGAATGTTAAAAAGTCTGTGGTTACTTTGTGTCACTTGATATATATATATATATATATATATATATATATATATATATATATTATATATTATTATTTTTTCATTTTATTCCTAATAGTAACGTCCAATGACAATTAATAAAATGGGGATTTCACATGCTAAGTTTACTATGTTAACTTTGAATTATTCAAACGAGAGATGGGGGTACCGCCACTGGATAGGTCTCCATTCCATCAAAAACCAACTCACACATTCACACATAAGGGGAATTTATATCATTCAATTAACCTGCAGCATGTTTTTGGGATTGTGGGGGAAAGGTCATCGGTGAGCCTCGAACAGACAACCTTCTAACTGGTAGGCCAAAGTGCTACCCGCTGGGGTCGCTACCCCACAGTGCTGCCTTGACACAATTTAGTAACTGTGCTGTTCCACAGTGCTCAGCGCCTTTTATGCTCTTTGAACAGGTCAAGATGGGGCAGGATACCATATTTCCTGTCAAAAAGGGAGACAGATTCTGAGTGTCCTGAGCCAACCTCTCTTGGCTCTGTGCCTCATCTTACAGCTGCGTATCCTTGAAAAGCCGTAGGTGGTTTTTGTTGCCACGGGTACTTTGTGTGCTTCTGTGAGGATGTTGGTAGAGCTTGTAGCTCATGTACTGCGTTCAAATATTTGAATAAACTTAAAATGATATTACAGTAATATCATAAACAGTCTGGTAAGCTGTAAGTGGGTCTAGGAGGAGGTACATTTTAGATAAGACAAGGCAACATAATTAAACCCCAAAATTAAGTAAACCATTGATTAAATAAATTTTAAAGGGCATCACTCTTAAAGACAGACAACCAAACACAATTTTCCATTTATTTTCATGAATTACTGCACCGACACTAAAGCTCTGATCAGTTCTTCGAGGGACAGCAGAACCTGCACAACCTACAGGACTGAATTTAGAGAATAATGTATTTAACTTGATCAATACACATCCTTCAAGTATGTCGAGACAAAAATAAATGGTGATTTTTGGCTGCAGGTACAAGAAAACACATTTTCACAGACACAGCACAAGCCGTCCCAAAGATCACGGTTGTGGGCTGAAACCCTCCAGAAGCTTCTTCCAGATTGATTCAACATGCGTGTACAAAATGAGGGTTAAGGCAACACTGCAAACCAGGCTTCAGCCTTAACTCAGACATTTGTGTCATCGAGTTCCGCGAATCCCAAAGATGTGATAACACTGTACATTCAGCTACTTCCTGTAAAGAAAGCGCAGCCTGGGATTACACCGCGCCAACACTACACCCACTTGCAGTTGAGTGAATAAATAAATAAATAACTCTCATCTTCAGCAAATCTCTAATGAAAACATCAGTCGAACGAATGGTGGAGGAAGTCCAGAAGGCATTTTTGTGGCAAAAACACAGTCTGTTTGCCGAGGAAGTAACCAAACCGCAAAGCTGTGTTGGAATCTGTACATATTTACAAATTATTGCCATTAAGGAGTTGCTGGAGGTCACTGGAGTCATGAGATGAAACACCATCTGTGTCCAAGTTGAGTCACAAAAAAATTTACATGATGCAAGGGAATGTTTTTGTTTTCCTGTTTGGTTTGCACAAAACATCCCGGTGAGGATTGATCAAAGAATGTCGTCACCACCTCAATAAAGAAGTGACTGCTCACGTCAACTGTACGAATCCATGTTTTTGTGAATCCATCGCCTTGATGCATAGATAAGATACAGGGAAACAAAAGGGATGAACCAAAACAAATCTTTGCATAATTGGTTTCTGAGGGTGTGAGAATCCCTGCACAAAGAATCTCAATAAATAACATACAAAATCTCTTCAAAGATTACCGAAACAAACAAAAACATGTGCCAGTATTCCACAACTCTGGAAGCAAACACTCAATCGCAACCATAACGCAGTCCAACGATCCTGATATCAATAAATACACCAAAGCTGATCGTGATTACAAAAGGAACGCTAATAAATATGTCATTTATAGTAGCAGAAAATCTCCCAGGGCTGAGCGTCGCTCTCTTGTGCTCTTTAAAAAGGACAGCGCTGCTTCTCTATGGTGCAAAACCAAACATAACGTAGTAGGTAATGGCGTATATTTGAACCGACGTGTCTGTAAACACTGATGGCAGCCAGAGCCAAAGGGCCACTGCAAACCGTGAGTGATCCCTGGTGGCTGAGAGGTCGAAAAAAAACCTCATGCAAAGAGAAAAAAACAAACAAACAAACAAATAATTTCACCCTACCGTTGAAGAACGTGGCATTGCAAACAGAACAGACCACAACTTTCAAGAAGACATTCAGGATCATATTTTGAACAAGTTTGTGCCTTAATGGCTACCTGCATTAGCCAACAATTAAACAGAACCTAGATAGGTCCGTCATGTTTAACGACCCTGTCATGGTCAGCTATTTGCAGTGCATATGTTGACGAAATGGTGGTTTTCTCTTTGCATGTGTTTTCTCGGCCACCACAGGGATCAGCGATGCGCGACTGGAAAATAAATGGCTGTAGATCTTGAGAAATCAAGATTGAGGTCTGTACAATTAGACATCACTGATGTCATAGTAAAAATCTAGAAAGAGTCCGCTGTACATATTTACACACGCGTACAAGGGGATTGCAAGCTGTCCCGTGAGGTTAATTTCCGACGTGGTCACTCTGACTGAAGCGTCGCGTGCTGATGCAGCGTGTGAGTGCTCATGTAGCCGCTCGCCTCGCTGAAGTCACTCACTGAAACCGCCATTTTGGCACTTGTGATGTGATGCGTCCGGCCCTCAAAGTCCACGGCCATGTTCCTGCCGTCACTGAGGAAGGGTTCCGACAAGCTCATCTTCAGTCGCTTGGTCGGGGGCCGTTCGCAATCGTCTCCGCACACAGCGATAGCGCCCAGGTCCGAGTGGTAGAAGCTGGTGTCCAGCAGGTTTAGACAGTCTCCGTCTCTGGTGCTGGGGTAGCCTAGCGGCTCTTCGTGACTCAATGCTCCGCGATGCAGAGGCGAGAAGCCATAGGAGTCGAGACAGGTCACATCCGCAGGGTTACACACAGAGGCCACCGTGCTCGTCAGTGCTGCAAAAGGAAGACAGGAACTGTTAGCAGGTCTGATGGGTTTTATGATTGAGTTTAGACACAAAAACATCCAATGGCCACGGTGTGAGACTTCCTGTCCCAATGATCTAGAAGAGCAAATCAGGATCTATTTAGTCTTTGGGCATTATTAGACAACACTCTAGTTTGTTTATTTTGTTCTGGACCAAGTGGAACAACTGATCTATTGTTGCAATTGTCGGCAGATTTTTCGCCATTCACACCACACTGATCGCTCTGATCCAAACTAGTAGAAAATACAGCCATGTGACATCATACGAGCCACTCATTGGGCAAATACGTCATCGTACACGTGTCCTTGACTGCTTTTTGGTTAGACTGACAGAAATGGACAGACTTTGCAGCTTGATTTTGACCCTTGGCATCTATGACCTTTGTTAATCACTTAATACGCACCTTGCAAATGATGCTTGAATTACAAAGTACTCCAATTTGACCGCAAACTGCCATGAGAAACGCTGCTTTGTAAACCCATAATCTGCTTCTATTAATTTCGGCTGTTCCCAGTTTAGGGGTCGCCACAGCGAATCATCTGTTTCCACCTAACTCTGTTCTCCGAATCCTCTACTCTTGCACCAACTACCTTCATGTCCTCTTTCAGCACATCCATATATCTCGTCTTTGGTCTTCCTCTTGACCTCTTGCCTGGCAGCTCCTTCGCCAAGATCCCTCTAGCAATAGAACCACTATCCCTCCTCTGCACATCCAATCCATCTCAATCTGGCCTCTGACTTTGTCTCCAAAACAGCTGCTCTTAACAAATGATTCTGCTCTCACTACAAATCACAATTAGGGGTCGACCGATGTGTTTTGTAGGGCCGATGCAAATTATTACATTATTACCGATTATTATCAAATGCACCGATAAACGATATTTTGAACCGATATGTGTCTAGTGTAAAAATGAAATTTGTCATAATTAATAATAACAAGAGCTCTGACTAGAAATTTCTTTGAGTGCTTTCAAACAAATCTTTAATTCTGAGAACTGTTAATAATAACAATATTAAATAAACATCAATATTAATAATAACAATAATGACATAAAAAAAGTGCAGGGAGCCCCCAGCAGCATTCTGTAAACAATTGTAAAACTTAAAGTACACAGCAAGTAGCAACAAATAACAAAATGTATTATGCTACATATATTATACTGCACCTCAGTAATATTCAGGTTCAGGTTGCTATGAGGAACTTTTACATTTCTGTAGCTTATGTATATGATATAACGATAGTTTTACTCAAATGAAACGGTCAAATGCGCATGAAGTGATTCTCGGGATGTTGTTAATGTATAAATCCTCATTTAGTGAGACAGTAACATTAGATTCTGAAACACGCGAGACTGTGTCACTGTATACAGACAGAGACAAGCACAGCATGCTGGATTCATAATTAAATAGTCTCTTTGCGCCTTAATGTTTATAGATACTAGTCCATAACATGAGTCAAGTGTACGGAAGAGGTCTGCGCGGGAATGTTTTTTTTTTTTTCAGTCCCGCTCCCGCAAGGTTTTATTCCACACCCACACTCTCCTGCTATACTTTCATCTTTGGTCAGACTGAGGTGTTGTTGTAACTTCACCGTAAAGGATTGTGAATTACTAAAACACTATCAACTTCTGCTGCTGACTTACCTTTGAGAGACAAGTGATTACTGCTGGAGGCTGCAGCACGTGGCACGCAGCTCCAGCATGTGCGTTCTGTCTGTGTCTTCACTTCCTAAAGCCTTGGAGTTGATTGGTCGGCACAGAGTGGTGAGCTCTGACATGCTGCGTCGGAGCCAAAGAGCGCTTCAAAAATAAATTATTTTTAGCGGCAAATTGGTTTTGAAAATAACCGCTAATCGTGAAAATGCTTAATATCGGCGCCAATAATTGGTAGGGCCGATAATCAGTCGACCCGTAATCACAATGTGATCTGCAAACATCATTGTCCACAGAGATTCCGGTCTGACCTCATCGGTCAACTTGTACATCACCATAGCAAATAAGAAGGGACTCAAATCCTTGATGTAGCCCCAACTGCACCTTGAACTCCACTGTCTGACCTACAGCACATCTCACTGCTGTCATACTCTTCTCATACATATCCTGAACTACTCTGACGTACTTCTCTGCCACTCCTGGCATCCTCATAAAGGACCATAGCTCTTCTCTCGGCACCCTGTCATACAGTTTTTCTAAATCCTCAAAGACTGAGGTGGCTATATTCGTTGAAAAAGCATTTGTTTTTGGCATGAATCAGAGTTTCGATCATGTTCTCACCAAGAACGCACAGCTTTACAGATAGTTTGGATTCATACCGAGACTATCTCCTCAAACAGGTTTTTAAGTCTGGTTGTTGCTTTCACACATGCTCAAACGAACCAAACAAAAAGGCAATCAAACTATAGTTTGAATGAAACAAACTAAACAAGCACCCTAAAGGCAGTTTCAGACTGCATGATTTTAGCCCGATTTTGAGTCGCATAAAATTGTATGCGAGTGGGCAGAATCGCAGGCAGATCGGCGTCGTTTAAATGTGTGACAATCGAGCAGCGTGAAGTAGTTGCAGGCTGGTGGTGAAATATCTGACATGCTAAATATCTGTAGCTGTTGACGACGAGTCACAGTCATGCCGTGTGAAATTTCAGTTCAAATAGAGCTTCTTTTTGGTCTATGTGGATCCAAAAGATTAAATAAAAGCTTTCATGATCACATTACCGGAATGTGCGCATGCCCACAACCAGTCTGCAGTGTCATCGAGGACCCCATTACATGATGTCCATCCATTCATTACTAATAAAAATGAATAACTGATAACTACATCTTTTATAAATATTCTCGAGCACCAAAGGCGCCTAGAACCCTATTGTATTTGCTCAGAGCATTACTAT
Source organism: Danionella cerebrum (assembly GCA_007224835.1). Taxonomy (NCBI): domain Eukaryota; kingdom Metazoa; phylum Chordata; class Actinopteri; order Cypriniformes; family Danionidae; genus Danionella; species Danionella cerebrum. The sequence goes on from SRMA01026064.1 coordinate 38,548, forward strand.
TTTGTGGCTTTCAGCATTAAGTATTTTTTAAGGTCGAAACGTGCTGAAAAGTAAACAAATTTTGCACACACATCAGAACAGGTGAAAATTTATTTCAGATTGTGATTCGAAAAGTCAGTGTTGAAAAATGGCTCTATAGCACCTTCTAATGCATTAACACTTATGATGAGCTAACAGCTCATCATAGGCAAATGAAATTCAGCATACAAAGACTATTATTATTATTTACCTCTAAACAGTTTTTTATACATACATATATACATATGCAGTGTCCATAGAATATCCCCTTTTTGCTGTTTTGTATCGCAATTTCAAACTGTGTTTGACATTTGGAAAACTTAAGTGAAGGAATTTTCAAATCCAACAGGAAGTCAATTATCTCGTAAAAACCTCTAAATGGTACTTTTACAAATCTCATACTTTAAACGAACTCCTCCTAAAGAGCGTAAAATTGGGCCACTGAAAGGCTAAAGTGCCTGAGGTGCTCAAGTCCTTTGATTGCTGTTTGCAGCTTCAATAATTCATAGTGTTATTTATCGATCAAATAAAGGAAAATGAGCCAGGGATTTATAATTTTTTTTTTATGGGGGAAAAGTAGCTTTGATTTTCAAGAGACTTGTTTTTTTTCATTGAAATAATTTTTGTGGAAGAGCACCTTTCTCACGTTACAGCGCTTTGTAACCAAACTCTTCATTTGTTTAATCGTTACAATAGATGTTCTCCGTTGAGAACAGAAGTGAGAAAGTAAAAATCACCTGAGAGGTCGCTGGCGGTGATGGAGTTGAGGATGTTGAGCTGCTGTTCCGTCGAGGTTTCAATTCTCCCGCTGCTGCTGGAACAGACCGATGCAGAAGCGTCCACCAAACCCTCGGCTTCATCTACCAACCGGTCCATCAGGTCCCTGCAGTAACACCAGGACGACACATCAGCACTCATCTCACCATTAAACTCTTTTCATCGGAGGAATACTCACGTAACACCAGGATAGCTGCTGAACTTCTTCTTCCCAAATCGGTTTTGCTGGACGAAGAAGTCAAAGCGCTCCGACTTCTTCCACATGTAGTAAAACGCAACGCACTCTGCCACCGTCCGCGTGTTCACCTTTAAATGTTCACAAAAGAGATTTGTTATAGCATAAATTTGTTCTATTGTTCAGTAAAGAACTTTCTCTGAAGTAAACGAGAAAGGGAAACCTGAAGCTCTCTTACTTTATGTTTCTGAATGAGATGAAAGTTCTTCTCGTACAGCAGCAGAGCGTGCTCAAAATTTCGACATTCCTCTTCAGACCATGGGAGCATCTCTCCTGAACCGTTTCAAAGAAAGTAAACAGTTGGTTAAATGGACAAAACAAGAATTACAAAAAGAGATTTTGTGCAATTAAAAGCAAACCAGTGTATTACAATCTATAATTAATAGACAATGAATCATTAGTTGAAACTTTTAAGAGTGTTAAAGCTCAAGTTAGGTCCAAGTTATATCTATTAGACATGGCATTACCCATCCGGACTTGGAATGTTCTGTTCATTAGGAAGTTTGAAATAAATATTGGCAGATTTCCCCTGAAACCCATCTCATGCAAGTCCTTTAGGATTCCATGCCTTCTATAGATCAAAGAACACTGCCACTGTATGTTCTCTGTTTAGGAATCCTCCTCGAAAGCAGTGCTCCATCCTAACCAGAAGGTCCATGGTTCTTCTGGCCTTCCTAAAGGTTGCTTATAAGGTCCTCAGTCTCCATCTTCCAAACTAACATGGTGTTGCATAGTTTTACAAAGACAACTTGTTAAGGCAATAGGTCTGTAGTTGCTAGTATCTGAGTAGTCTTTCCCTGGTTTAGGAATCGATACAACACTTGCCTCTCGCCAGCCTTGAGGGATATTTCCAGTTTTCCAGATGTCATTGTAGAATTTGAACAGAACCAAAGGGGAGTTTTCTGGCAAATGCTTTAACCTCTTAAGCCCGAGAGTCCCCGGTACCGGGGACTTGCCCCCTTGTGCGTTACATTTTCACTCATAGCTCACTAACCCTGAGAATAACCCACACATATTAAATACTGTTGTGTTCAGCGGAAACTCCTCTAAAAACGTATCTAATTCAATTTCATATCCGTTAACCACAGCTCGAACGCCATGCAAATAAACAACAACATGTCCGGAGTATAATTCATGACCACGTTTTTGTTTATGTGCGATATGTATCCACAATATAAACGGAAACACCAAAACCATTACATTAAATGAAAGCTAACAACCAGCTGAATCCAGTGATATGCAACTCATTAACATTGCATGAAGTATTTCAGAGCAGGGAGCGAAAGTTCCACGAAAAAACGCCAGCGAAAACCAAGCAAGCATGTAAATCTTGTCTTACCTTTGCCGTTTTTTCAACAAAAAGTTATTTCCATAGCGATAAAAGTCCGTTTGTTGTTATGTCCGGTCGATAGCTTCGCGCAAACTCCATTTTGGATTATTTCTGTAGCTTTGTGGCGTCATTACGTCACCAAATATGGAATGACTCCCCGTGCGTAAGAGGTGGTCTCTCCACGCTGCGCGTCGTGTGATTCGTCGGCGATCCCGTCAGTCTCAAAATGGTTGAGCTGATTAGTTTCCATAGAATCAGAGCTTTCCAGCGATATATAGAGCTCCCGGATTGGACAGATGGTCGGGGGGTACGGACACGCAGAAGCTCGACGTCGAAAGCGTTTGTGAATGAAAGGTTCCCAAAAGCGCAGCAAGATGGCGTAAATGAGCTTCTACCCCCCTTTTACAGTGTTTCTTTAGGAGTTTTTTTTGCTGAAATCATGTCCCATAAGCAAGAAAAGAAGACTCTGAACGTAGCTGAAGCTTTGGACAAGATTTTTTCCATATTGCAATTATTGTGCCAAATTGTGCCAAACTGTGCCAACATGGATTACGCCTGAACTTTGTTCAATCAAAACCTTTACAGAATATTAGTTTCTTGTAGTATGAACACCAAACTTGCTACAGATGTTCTTGACATGTAGTGGTTACAATTGATTGTGTTTATTTGCTTCGTTATAAGTAAAATAAGGAGATATTGGAGGAAACATGTGTTTTTTTTTTAGGCGGAGTTCATTTTTTGGCCATTCCAACATCAATTACTCTTACCCAGTGTTCTTGACTGTCAAATTAACTCATCCACACCACTCCCCAAGAACCTATCTTCATTTTGATACCAAGATTTGCAGTTTAGGCCTTGTAAAAGCTGAGAAATGCCTTAAAAAGTAAAAGTATAGGATTTTCGGAAAATAGGCCTCAGGGCTTAAGAGGTTAAGAACTCATAATGCACTCTTTTAGAGCAAGTTAGTGCAGTTTCAGTAAAAGGCATGTTGTAGGTTTCTTTGTTTAGAGACTTAAAGTTAATCTTGTGTCTTTCTCAATTTGACCGGATTTTTTAAGTTATGGTGAGCCGCTGTCCGCAGACGAATTCTGCTCAAATGCCTTGGCTAGTAGGTTTGCTATACTGTTATCAACAGCCCATTGTCAGCCAGATGAGTAACTGTCTATTAAATGAGTCTATTTTATAATGTATATATCTTTTTATTGGTAGTAAATTTTATAATGTTTATCTCTTTTTCTTAACTTATCCCTTGCTGTCTGTATACCGTTGCAAAAATGCAATTTCCCCATTGTGGGACTAATAAAGGTTTCTTGATCTTGATCTAATTGTGGCTCCTCTTCCATTATCTTCCATTCTCCTGATAAGACTCCAGACCTTTTCAGATGATGTTTTAGTGGTCAACGTTGACACTTATCGACTCCAATTTCTGCTCTTTGCTTTATCTCCGGACATTCACCCTCAAGATTTTCACCTTTAATAGGTTTTCAGCAGTGGGGTGCTTGTAGAATACTCTTAGCGCTTTCTTCCTTCCTTTGATCATTTCTTTACATTCCTCATCAAACCATAGGTTCTGCCTTTTTGAAGGTTTCCCTGACATCTTTAGAATTGTTATGTCTGCTAATGTAATTAATTGCTCCGAGGACTGCTCCACGGAGGCAAACTGAACCCGAGGGTCCCCCACCAAGTGTTTATGACATAGGTTTTGAAAATGGTGCCAGTCTGCTTTAGATCTTCCACTTTTTTGGTCTTATTACTGTGTCTGTTTTACTTGATGTTATCACTAAGGGGAAATGGTCACTTCCACACTGGTCTTCCCAGACAGTCCATGAGAGGTCTATCATTGATTCTGGTGAACAAACAGTACGGTCAATTGCAGAACGGGTGCCGTGTTCAGGGCGTGGATAGGTGAAGAATCCCTAAATCACAGTCATTCAGTAAATTTTCTATTCTTCTTCCCCTGGTATCCAAGTATTCGCCTCCCCACGAAAGACTATGTCCATTAAAATCTCCCATAATAAGGACTGGTGGAGGCAATTGGTCTACAATTTCGTCAATGTTTTTGGCTATAACTGTACTATCTGGTGTGATATCGATGTCTCTATGTAAAGATATCCTAACTGCTACAGCCAAAGCAGTGTGTCGGTCACTAGGCATCCGCAAAACACCAGGTTCCTCAACTGCCAGGACCTCTTCATCCATCAACACGGGTCGCAGCTCATGGCAAAACAAGCTGCCCCACTTGTTGCCTCCTACGATCAGCAAGGGGGCAGCTAGGGACCTAGGGATTCTACCCCGGGTTCCCACGGGGGACTAAATTAAGTAATCAGTAAAAATCAGATCATTTTATATATATATATATATATATATATACATTTGTGTTCCAATTTTTACACAAAACTATTCATCTATCTCTTTTTAACCTCTTAAGCCCTGAGGCCTATTTCTGAAAATCCTATACTTTTACTTTTTAAGGCATTTCTCAGCTTTTACAAGGTCTAAACTGCAAATCTTGGTATCAAAATGAAGATAGGTTCTTGGGGAGTGGTGTGGATGAGTTAACTTGACAGTCAAGAACATTGGGTAAGAGTAATTGATGTTGGAATGGCCAAAAAATGAACTCTGCCTAAAAAAAACTACATGTTTCCTCTAATATCTCCTTATTTTACTTATAACGAAGCAAATAAACACAATCAATTGTAACCACTACATGTCAAGAACATCTGTAGCAAGTTTGGTGTTCATACTACAAGAAACTAATATTCTGTACAAGTTTTGATTGAACAAAGTTCAGGCGTAATCCATGTTGGCACAGTTTGGCACAATAATTGAAATATGGAAAAAATCTTGTCCAAAGCTTCCGCTACGTTCATGGTCTTCTTTTCTTGCTTACGGGACATGATTTCAGCAAAAAAAACTCCTAAAGAAACGCTGTAAAAGGGGGGTGGAAGCTCATTTACACCATCTTCCTGCGCTTTTGGGAACGTTTCATTCACAGGCGCTTTCGACGTTCGAGCTTCTGCGTGTCCCTACCACCCGACCATCTGTCCAATCTAGGAGCTCTATATATCGCTGAAAAGCTCTGAATCTGAAGAAGCCAATGATCTCCACCACTTTGAGACTGACATGATCCCGGACGAATCACAGGACGCGCTGCATGGAGAGACCCGCTCTTACGCACGGCGAGTGTTTCCATATTTGGTGATGTTAGGCGAGCACAAAGCTACAGAAAAGAGCCAAAATGTAGTTTCCGCGAAGCTATCGACCGGACATAACAACAAACTTTTATCGCTATGGAAATAACTTTTTGTTGAAAAAACGGCAAAGGTAAGACAAGATTTACATGCTTGCTTGGTTTTTGCTGGCGTTTTTTGGGGAACTTTCGCTCCCTGCTCTGAAATACTTCATGCAATGAGTTGCATATCGCTGGATTCAGCTGGTTGTTAGCTTTCATTTGATGCCATGGTTTTGGTGTTTCCGTTTATATTGTGGATACATATCGCACATAAACAAAAACGTGGTCATGAATTATACTCCGGACATGTTGTTGTTTATTTGCATGGCGTTCGAGCTGTGGTTAACGGATATGAAATTGAATTAGATACGTTTTTAGAGGAGTTTCCGCTGAACACAACAGTATTTAATATGTGTGGGTTATTCTCAGGGTTAGTGAGCTATGAGTGAAAATGTAACGCACAAGGGGGCAAGTCCCCGGTACTGGGGACTCTCGGGTTTAAGAGGTTAAATGGAGGAATTTCACCCTTTAAAAGTCAAGATCTTACATGATGTTATTGCTTTCAGAAAAAAAAACGACTTATCAACATGAAAATGATTGTGGCCTGAAATTGTTGACCTTGGATTTGTAACAACATTAACTTAGAAGAAAAAGCCTGAATGTTTTTGCCCCATTTACTTCCATCATAACAACCTTTTTAATTCCAATACCATGATCCCAAATAATCCTGCATTCTTGATTGTTGGTGGTCATTACTATTGGGAGGAGGTAAAATTTGAGATTTTTACTGTTCATCACAATTTAAAACTATTAACCCTAGCACCACTTTATTTTTATTAGTTCATGTGATCTATGAGAGAATGATAAAACAATTACTATTTTGCTGAGGCATCAGAACCGTACCGAAAACCGTGGTTAAAAACTGAGGTACGCAGCGAACCGTGTGCTATGTGAACCATGGCATCCCAACACATAAAAATGGCCTTGATTTTGAGTGTCTTACCCTTGGAATACTTGTCGTTGGAGCGATAGCACCCGAGAGCTTCCTGGATGTTGTAATCACACTTTAGAAGCTCATACAAGGCCTGGAAGGAACAAACAACAACACAAAGAGCTGTGAGGCATACATTCTCCTTCCTTAAATCTTACAATACATTTATTGTACGCCAGCTTGTAACCAATCTGTAGAGAGAGTCCCTTATGGGGATGTTTTCTGACTTTAGTCACAATGGTTCAGCAAAAAAAAAAGATTTTAAGGGGCAAATCTTATTTTCAAACAAATTTTGGGAAAATGCTTGAACGTTTTCCAAATTTTACTCACATTTAGTCATGTTTGGGGTGGAAACATTCACAAAATAAAACGGAAAAAATGTAGAAGATACAAATATTTTGTATTAATAAGTTAAGTAAAGCAAAACAGGTTGATGACAAATAAAGTTACAAAATTTTCTACTTTCCTTCTGCAACAGAAGCATAATCTTCACCTGTTCGTTGTCTTTGACCAGAGAGCACTTTCCTCCTCGGTCCATCCTTCCACCCTCACACAGAGCATCCAACAGAAAGCTTTTAACTCTGGACTCTGGCAGAATGTCTGGTTGCCACAGGAGCTGATCTTCCTCCTCATAGACTGGAAATGCAAAATGAACAAAGCTTGGGTTACAACAAAAGCTGCGAATCAACCACTAAACCAGAGTTGATGCTAGGGTCAAAGTTTCAAGGTGCTGAGCCTTTTGTACAATTAAATCAGATCTTATAATCTTCTTCCCTCAGGCCAGGCACTGAAAAAGGGATTTCCAGCATGACAATGACCCAAACACACTAATAGGAACCAGAGCAGATGAAGGGAACTAAAGGTTCACATCTTCACACTGGAAAAAGACGATTTGAAAGAGGAGTGAGACAAAAACCCATTCCATTGTCTGTGCAGGAGGAGGTCAAATACTTTTTCTCTCAATTTTAAGGGTGCTTTCGAACTAAACAAGCTCATTTCATTCGGGAATATCGATTTCAAGACAAATATCCAACTCTATGCATTTGCAGATTTTATGAAATTCCATCTATTGGGCAGAATGATACAGGGTGGAGCCAAAACCGGGCCCTGGTTGGGCGGTAGTCTTTAGGAATCTGCCATGTTTTATTTAAAAAAATTTTAAAAATTCAGAAAGTCAGATGCAACGAGTTGAGAAACCAGACACACACCTTTCTCCTGGTCGCTATAACAGGAAAGAGGAGGAATTTCCGCCTGATAGTCAGATCCCACCATGATCTCCTGTGAAGAAACAATGAGACACTGGTTTAACACTGACCCTCACACAGGAAATGATGCAGAGAGATCTTCCTCACCTTCCGAGAGTCTTCGGGACTAGGGCCCTCGTCCTCACCTTCAGACTCTTTGTCTCCATCATAGATTACATTTGCTGAAGGCAAAAACAATCATTAAAAGGAGAAAAATGGCGGAGTGCTCTAGAATTAGTGCTGTTAGAAAATAAATAAACATCATTGGGCTTACAGCGAAGAGTCCTGGGGAAGAAGTCATTGGTTTCGTGTGATGTCACAGACGGTGTGAGGTCATCGGCTGAAGACTGGGTTTCTTCATCATCTCCAGAGAGCAGATCCTTAGCGATTTCCTCCTGTTACAAGATCCAATGAGTTTAAAGTTCAGCATTGATTTTTAGCAAGTTGCAGGTGCACATCATTGAAATCAGATTTACATCGGGATGTAAAAATTGTTTGAAAATCAAGCACCCTCCACTTTTAAGTACACTACAAATAGCATTCAGATGAACGATGAGAGCAAACCAGATGGCTACAGTTTGTGCACAAATGTTGATGTTGACTTGTAAATGTGACATGTTGTTTTTTTTAAAGCAAAGTGGATTGTGTGCAATTTTTAGTCAGTGACATCATAAATGTTCCCCATGCCAGTAAGAGTGATATAAACCAATCCGATGTTTCTATGTTTTTCCAAAGCTGATATGTCAAGTTGGTTGCCTGGTTGCCATGTAAGGATCAGTGACGTAATATGTTCCCTTTGTCAATGTAAGTTACATAAACCAATCTTTATCATTTACCAAAGCTGAGACATAGTTCAGAAAATTTGGTTGCTAGGGTAAACAGTTTGGTTGCTAGGAAGCTATGAATGATGTCATTTTTTTTTATTATGATTAATGTAAACAAACCCCCATTCCCTATGATGTTTCCTGAACCCATCACCATTTCCCCAAACATTCCCTTCTCTTGGCTGTTTTGAATTCAGTATAGGAATAATCCGACACAGCCAGCATTTAATTTTGGTTTTAAACAAAACATTAGAGTTATGACACTTATTTTGCAAGGTAGTTCAAAATTGTCTTTTAGTTTCATTTTACAGATCACAAATCAGTGCCATTTAGTGGTGGAAATCAGAAATCTTAAAACCAATTTCTTTTTATTCCTGCTCTTGGGAAATTCCACAACGCTATTACTGGTGTATAACAAATCCCTATAAACCAATAAAAAAAACCAAAACAAAACACAATCAGCTTTTCAAAGTTGTCAACTTTAAAGGACAACATATTTGTAAACAATTATTTACGACAAATTTATTTATTAAATATACTTAGAATTTTGGGTAAAACTGTAACTTTTTTTTGTCTTCGAGTTTGAAAAAAAAAATTCTCAGAAAGTGACGTGTATCGCCGCCTATACGGCACCTATCGGCGCATTAGTATTCAAATTATTCTTATCTTTCGATATTCCACCAAGCCACACCCACACCCCAACCTGATCTGTGCAGCTTTACACGTCCATTTTTTCAGAATTTTTGGAAAATGATCTCGGGCTGATGAGACTTTTAATACGTCTTTTTCTTTACATACTTTTAAATTTTATTTACTGGCTGCTACTTGCAATGCTTATAAAACAAACAAATAATATCTCTTTTCAGTCAAAAATGGCTCTCGAACAGCTTACCTTATCAAGAGTCATGTCAGGCAGCTCATCAGTCAGCTCCACAGAAGAGCTGTCTGCACTAGAGCCTTCAAGAGAGCTGTCTGCTGCTTCATATCTGTACAAGGCCAGCAGCTCCTCCAGCGGCATGTTCCCTTCCTGAGACACAGCGAGGTTTGCTTTAAGCCCAACTGTAGGTCATTTATCAACCATTCGTAATGTGAAAGAACCAGGCAAACCTTCTCCAGATCAGCGATTTCTGAACTTCCGCTGCACTCGGCCTCCCTCATCTCCTCTTCCTCAAGCGTGCGCTCATCATCATAATCATGAACCAACATTTCCGCCGTCGGGTCGAAGTCGTGATCTTCCGATGACAAAGAGTCAACTGCAACCATAGGGTTGAAACAGAACTATTGGTACATACTTGGAATATCTTTCAAACGCAAGTTAAGAAATGTTGCGTAAAATGCATCTAAACATGGTGGTCATTGTTCGACTCGGAAAACTTGCACATTGGGTCTCATAAAATCACAAACTCTGATGAATGCAAAAGTACAAGCTTCGAGGTCACAAATGATCATTTTGACAAAGTCTGCACCCTCTTCCTTCTAGAAAACAACCACTGTATCCTTAAAAAGAGGATTTGTGGCGCACTATTTCTTTCCTGTACGAAGTTGCAATGAAAATGTGGAATGAGCGCCACAAGCATTTCTTTTATGTCCTACTCATAACCTCAAAAGTCAGCTTTCATTTGGTCATTCCCTCGAAAAAAATATGGCAGTGTGAAACTCTTTCGTTGGCACCCCTCGGTCAGATGTATGATGACCCATTGGCACTTATGGTTTTGGATTGAGGCGTGTTGACGCATGTAACTTCAAACCAAAAATTCAGATTGGCGTGCAGAGGCCTGCCTCTTCTCAATACTTTGTTGGAGCATCTTTTTCTGCATTTCCAGACTCACATCGGAGAACTCACATCCCCCTAAGGTCTATTTTGGAACTGTGCACTAGAGTTCTAAATTAACTTCTGGAGATCAAGAGACCGAGTACTCCTGTGAAGTGCATGTAATCCTCATTATGTTGACTTGTCAAAGCTTGTTAACGGTGTTTTGCTTTGGATAAAAAAAAAAATCTAATTACAATTTTAAACTCTGAGAACGTTTAAGTTACAGCAACATCCAAACTGGTCTGAGTCAGGTTGGTTTATTATTTCATACTGGTACAACTAAAGGAAATCTGGGAAATCACTGAGAATGCTGTGAACTTTACATGGGACCCGTGCAGAAGAGGAAGAAGAATAAACAAAACATACGTCTTCTCTTCTTCCACAATTGAAATTTAAGTGATTATAATTCTTTTTCTGCATCAGCGTTCCAGACGGAACATGACATACAAACTACATTGCTGTGCCTCCTGAAAATTAGGCTTTATCGAGTGGATATTTGCTCGCAGAGACATTTTCTCTGATTCATGAACAAAGTTCACTTCATTATAGGAATAATAATACACACGACAGTTATTCAAACAACCTGGCAGCAAAAACCACATTAGCTTTGTTTTTGTAGACGACAACGAAAATATTTTGTTAAAGCGTTTTATCGTGACCATGACGAGACGCGCTCGAGTTTCAGAAAACGAGAGTGGGTGAAAATGTTAATGAGTTTTCTGGAGTTAAGTGCAAATCTTTAAGCTGACTATAAATTAATCTCGATAATTCTTAAATTAAATCATATTTATACAATTTAAACAAAGACTGGTTTTAGATTACCTTTATCAAGAATATCAAGGTGTATACACAAGTTAATGCTTAGTAGATCACATATATAAATCAATGTATCTTTTGATGAAAAGCAATGTGAAATGAGGCATTAATTCATTAAATAAATTTAAATACACTATTTGTAATATTTAAACAGTAACATAAACTTATTAAAAGACCATTTAAATCAACTAAATATGAATTTATATTAACTAAAACTAAACTTGAACCTTGTATTTTTTGGTGACAAACCAGACTAAAAAGATTTAGATTTTTTGTCAACTAAAACGTTACTAAAACTACTACAGTGGTATCCCGAGATACGAATGCTTTGAGTTACGAAATGTTCGAGATACGAAAGGTCTCGCAGGAAATTTTTTGCTTCGAGATCCGAAAAAAAATTTGAGATACAAACAACTACAAGCTGTTCTGCTGAATTTTTCGCTCCGGGTTCTTGTGCTCCTATCTCCCAGTGCAAAAAGGGTCTGATGCGCTTCAAAACACAGCGAAACATTGTGTATAGATCACTAATAATGTGCTATAACAAATGTTAGAGTCAAGGTGTTTGTAAAAGAAATAACGTTTATAACGTGGAAAGTGCTGTTCTGAAGCACAAGTTAGAGAAACCCAGTGACTCGTTCTCAGAAGCGTCTCTCCATCTGTCTGCGGTCGTGTTTGAAACCGTGTTTGTGTTAGTTATTCTTGAAATATCTCTTTCATACGTGGTGCCGTAATGTTTTCTGCCATTTGTTCCACCTCCTCCGACACATTGCTTCACTCGAGGTAAGGTTTCACATTTGTGTACATATTACATGTTTTGCATGCGTTTTATTCTGTTTTATTATCATTTATTACATTAACAATGTGTAGATTTAAGGATTGAAGAAACGTTACTTGATTTTTCTCTGGTTTTCCATTTTTTTATCAACTTATACTGATGTTTCTGAGAGCCGTTGCACGGATTAGGCGTTTTACTTTCAAAACTTCCTTCGAGATACAAAATGCTCGAGATACGAAGGTCACCCTGGAACGCATTATATCCGTATCCCGGGGTACCGTTGTACATGTTTTTTTGGCCCCTTTTTGCCTTTACAATGGTAGAGAGACGGAGAAGGTTGGGAAAGAAGAGAAGATGAGGAGATGACTTCTTGATCCAATGCATTGTTTACAAAAGTAAATATTGAGGTGAATGCTCTGCTAGTGGTTTTGTTGCTCTGTGGAAGATAATGTGTGATCCGGGACTATCTTATTTTTATAAAATTATATTTTGGAAGAAAATTGTGATGAAAGAGAAAAAGACCAACTGAATATTTTCAGAAAAATCACAGAAGCTTTGACTGGGTTCGTTTTAACTATGCAATCTTCAAATAAGCCTCTGATTCACTTCTTGTATTCCAAATCATCGGAAAAACTGTGGGAAAGCACGTCTGAAAGAGGATTGATGATGAAAATGTCGGGTACATTGCCCATTCAGACACAGTTAGCTTTGAAAAAAATAAGATACGCATCCGATCACATATGAAAGCGACCAGAGTCGAATTTTGGGTCTCAACCGATGAACGCATTCATGAGTTTTTCAGTGATCTGCAGCTAACGTCACAAAACTCTACCCAGTCATAGCTCAGCACGATTCATCACCGTTACGGAACCCAAATAGACAAAACGTTCTGGCACTAAGAACAGGATGCAGTGGAAACGCCCTTAAAACTACACTGTACAGTACACCATAAACTCCTCTCAGGAGTGACAGAGATTGGCTGGACGGGTGCCATCTTCACCCAACGAAAGCTGGAGAACACTGTAATCAAGACGGAAAATGAGGAGAGAAATTACCTGGGCTTGTACTTCCCAAGGAAGCCTGAAAATACACAACACACAAAAAAAATAGTTAAATTCATGTTTCATTGTTTTAAGCTATTAAACAGAAATAGTGCAAAGTTTGATAAATGTTAAGTGCCTGCTTTAACCCAAGGATGGACTCCAGCTTGATTAAGTTTCAAGAATGACAGTGGAGAACTTAACTTAAGAACTTAAAAGTTTTATCAAAAATTTTTTACAAGCAACATGTTTAAATTGCTAAATAAAACCTATAATTATTTTTTATTATAACAAAAAATTTTGATTTTTCAATAATTCAGTTAAACTCTGATGATAGGCCACAAGTTATACTGCATTAAATCTCACAGTAAAGTAAATAAAACTTTCATTTATATAATAAAATGTTCGGGAGATTACAAGTAATATAATTATATTGGATATAAAACACAAAACCAACAAAATCAGAACTCAAAAAGACACTGACAACACAGTGATCTGTGTTTATTCACTAGATCTGCACTCTAACAAACTGCTTTCGAATAATGTTCCTTACAGAATAAATGACAAATGTGATTTTTAAAAGGTTTGGTCGCCACTTCTCAGCATCAAACCTGTAACACTGCAATAACGAAATCCTCAGATATAATCTAAATGACAAGTAATAGTTTACAAGGAAAATTAGCGATAAATGAAAAGCAGTCATACAAAATGTGAATAAAGTAAGTCAATTTTGTTAAAACGCATCCGTCTAAAACTAACGTTAGGCTAAGCATCCGCACAGTCAGATCTGACGACAGAAAACGGACGCCCGATCGGAACGCTCGACGCTCAAAGAGGCCCCATCAACGTTTCAAAAACTCATTAAACGGCCCAACCCTTTCAAATCTCCACTACGAAGACCTTTATCTAAAGATAAGGCTTTAATATACACAATCAAGTACAAAGCATCAAAACTTGTAAAGTACAGTAAGAGGATTTTACAACCAAAATATGACGCCGTCCCCCTATTTTCCGCCTTACCTCCGCCATCTTGGTACCTTTCGACTATCAAACTAGCTTTACGACGGAGCCCGGATCGAAGCCGACAGCCAATGGCGTTGGAGCTGCTCCAGAGGCTCACTGTGATTGGCTGACGCGTTTCGAAAGCAAAACGCGGAAGGCACGCAATTGGTTACAAGCAGAGAGATGGTTGACGTTAAAAACTTAATTTCAATGCATTAAATAAATAAATAAATAAATAAATAAATAAATAAATTCTCACAGAAAATCCATATTTCTCTGAACGTTACTTCTTTACTGTTAGAGATAATATTTTTTATTAAGCAAACCTTAAATGCAAACCTTTGGAGTGCATTGTAAATTTCTTTATTCTACAGGCAAAATATCATATTCATAAACAAAAACTCTTAAAATTACAACCATCCTTCTCTCTGTTTAAAATAAAAAGTGCTCTTTAACTCTCTTTAATTTTAACTTATTAAGAATAATATAAACGCGAAAAATTGTTGTTCTTATAATAGCAATGTGTGGTTTTCTCTCTCTATGTGTTATATATTTTTTTGTCTTCGTTTCTCTTAGTTCGCAAAAAGTAACCTGTCTTTAAAGCGAGAGGAAAGTGGGAAAAAGTAATTGCATTTTTCAAATTAGAAATAAATCTTAATTTTAATGCATCAAAATACTAATTAAATTACATGAGTGTGATTTTATCGCTTGAAATCACGTGAAATGAATGAAATTATGAAGGGAGCACATGAGGAAAGGAAAACATAATAAAAAGACAAACAAGAGCAGGACCAAACCTAGAGGGGTGGCTGGTACACTAGGAAGCAAAGAAAGAGGGAGAGACCCGTAGCAACTGATGGAAGGGATTTGTGAGCATACTTCGCCCAGGGAATATACTCACGCCATGTAGTGAGTAGAAAGGATGTTAGTAGTTAGTAGCAACCAGAAGAAATGATTGATGAGTAGGCGGGGAGTTTTGATGGATGATTGGAGCTTGGGCAGAGGCACAAAATGGGTGGCCTTGAAGAAATTATCAATGATTGTTAATACAGCGGCATTCCTTTGAGTTGCGAGAGGGCAACTCAACGGACTATGAGAGGCCCGCCAGAGGTGTCGTCTCAGTCTTGTTCTGACTTTAAGTCGAGCAGGCTCTGACGAAGGCATGGACATCCTCCTGAAGGGAAGGCCTCCAGAACTTCTGTCAAATGACCGATTCAGTGGCATCTTGGAGGTGTGACACCACCACAGGACACTCTCCTTGAGACATTCTGTGACAGATAATATGTCAGTGGGGCAATCGAGGAGAAGAACGGCTGAAACAAGTTCAAAAAACCTTTTCTACTCCCCCCTAGAGCTGACTCAAGATCTTGCTGTCGGGCAGGATGTGTTTGGGTAGGACAGATTCGAGGTCAGACTCAAATGGCCAGGTTGCCCTTATGGCAGAAGCATCGACCTCCACAATGAATTGTAACTTGGGTTTGGGAATGACGAGGACAGGAGCCATGCTGAAGAGCTTCTTCAGGTAGCCAAAGGACTTCTGGGCCTCTGGAGACCACCTGAATAGGCGATTCACTGATGTTAACTCGGTGAGTGGATGCGCGATGCTTTCAAATTATTTAATAAACCGCTGGAAAAAATTGGGGAACCAGAGAAAGCACCTAAGGGCAGTGCGGGACTCAGGGATTGCCCAGTTTCTCTGGGTCGACAGACACTCCCCAAGTGCTGATGATGTGACCAAAAACAGAAGTGATGTGAAAGGTACACTTCTCCACCTTGATGAACAGGGGGTTGATAAATAACTGGTGGAGAACACTACAGATGTGCTGGACATGGGTGCAAAATCAAGATGTCATCTAAATAAATAAACACAAAATATTCCAAAAAATCACAAAGGACATCATTCAATAGACTTTGGAAGATGGCGGAGACATTGCCGAGCCCGAATGGGAGGTCCTGGTACTGGAAATGTCAGAGGGGAGTGTTAAAGATTACAAGGTTATTGAAGTGGCGGGGCAGCACTCTGGCGTAGATTTCATCCCGGACACACAGCACCTCTTCATTCCACCCTGATGTAGCAGCTACAGTGCGAAACTCTACTGTAAACACAACAACAGGCCTTGAACCTTGATTTAGCATGAGGGCTCGGGAAGCCTCACGACAGTGTTGTGACCAGTCAATACTCTCCCAGAATGGAAAGAGACTAATTGGTAGATTGGTAGGCAATTGTCAAAGAGGGGAAGGAGAGGGGAGAATAAAAATGATGCTTGATTTGGAGATCAACCAGCAAAAATTTAACTCCAAACAAGCGGAACACCTAATTGAAAGGATGAGGGGAGAGTACGATTGATGGAGTAACACAACAATGAAATAAACCTAGTAGAAGACTTAACAAATAGTCACAATGTCTGGGATGGATCATTTTTTTCATGATTTGTAAGCTATAATAAATCCAATTTCAATAAGGTTAGACAATGTGCAATGTACATTTAATACTGAATAAAGGTTTTCATGATATTCTATATTTACCAAGAATCTGTGAATGTTCTTTTTCAACAGAGCAGATGGTGGCGCCACATCCATTACGCCACATCAGAAATACAACATGCCTGACTATGGTTCTCTTTTTCAATCTTTCAAACATCTCAGTTGTTCAACTGAAAAAAAAAAGAATGCAGCTTGCTGCTTATGTTTAGTGAAATCATCTTAAATATAATTAAAGTAATTTGAGATAAACCACAATTAGATTACTTCAGTTTGAGGAGTTGTTCTGCAGGTAAAACAAAATCCTCTAAACGTTGTAGGCTATAGATATTTCCCTGTAAAGTATGCTCTGCTCTACAGGTGAAACCAGATTCATTGGCTGCCAGAGCCGTTGAATGCAGAACAAGAAAGATGAGTTTCATTAATGACTGAAGCCTTCCCTCTGACAGCATGCACACGATTAAACCTCTCACAGATATGTAAGACAGCTGTAGATAAAGTGCTATCACTGCAACTTTTGCTAAAGCTAGACTTATATTGGACGTATTAATGCAGATTACCTTGCCAACACTGCAGAAATGGAGATTGAATCACTGGCGGCAAACTCTGCACTCTTAAAAGCGAGAGAAGGTAAGACAATTATGGATATTGACTCCAGATAAAACATGAGTTTTAAAACAAACTATTACTTAAAGCGCATTGCTTTATTATTTGCATTACTCAAGCCCCTATAGAGGTAAATCACAATTGTGAGGAGTTAAATATATTACAAATATAGCTGCACTACTATTTTAATGAAATATTGAAAGTGTTTTTCAAGAAATAAACCAGTGAAGCCACATGGACTGACTGAGAAAATTAATGTATATTACTCTGTTTATTGAGAACTTAACAGTGTTTCGTGTCTAGATTTAGTGATCCCACGTTAAAATGCTGAAGCATGGCATTAATTATTATCTACTAATGCCTGATTTAAGAATTATTTAAATGGGAGTTAATTGTGAGCTTGGGTTAATACTCACATATTAAACTCATGGATTGGTCCTGTGATTTAATGTACAAATTACACTTTAATGTAAACTCAGTCAGTACTTTATTTTCCAACCCACTTATTCTCCTTCGGGGTCAGGGGGTCTGTTGGTGCCTATATCCAGCGCATATAGGGGGAGAGGCGGGGTACAACCTGGACAGGTCAGTAGTTCATCGCAGGGCAACAATCATTCAAACATTCTCACCTAAGGGGAATTTAGATTATTCAATTAACCTAACCACATGTTTTTGGGATTGTGGGGGTAACTAGAGTATCCAGAGGAACCGGTGAGCCTTAAACCAACAACCTTCTAACTGGATGGCCAAAGTGTTATCCACTGTGCCACCGTGCCGCCCACTTTAGTGTAAACTAAATTTACTAAAATTGCTCTTAACCCTTTTTACAACTTTACAATTTGCTCTAAATTATCTTTAAAACAGTTTTTGTGGCAATGAATTATATCACTTTTTTTTACAAATCATTACAAAATGTACAATAATTCCACAACAAACCTGAAATTGTACAAAAAAGTACAATTCGGGATTTCATTTTTTTAAGTTCTGTTAGCTTTTATGTTTTATGACAAAAACAAAACAATAAAGTCAAATCAATGTGAAAACTGTATCAACAAAAATAGATGAACCTCTCCAAAAACCTTATACAGTATATTCATAAAACTTGTTCATTTAAATCCAAAAATATCAAAACTTGTAACTTTTTTCAAACCTGCACATTATCTTTAAAAACTTCTGCCCATTTTGTCAAAACAATTTGAGTTGAAACTCCATTGCAGAGGACTACTAACTGAGCATCTTCAACTTTGCTTAAACGAACAAAATGTAGAAAAAGCACAAAGATCTACACTGCACCAAAGTTCCTAGATATGAAGATGTCATCAGATTTTTTGTTTACATCCAGAATGTCCCTTATTATTGTTTGTTGCAGATAATAATAAGAGATTTCATTGTGAGAATCCACAGAGAATTCAAGAAATAACTTGAAGAGAAATTATTGAGCATAGTGTGAGAAAAAGGAAACTGTTCAATCAACATATTTTGGCACGTCTAATCTGTAAGACTTGGAACAAGTCAAGCAAAACACACAAAGCCATTGACGTCACATGACCTTGCATCACAAACTGGTCCGACTACTTTTGAAAGCCCATGAGCACTATCTTCTATCTGATAGCTAAAAATAGCAGCATCTGTAATCGGAACCAAAATAAGTCGCATTGTTCACAAATCTAAACTCTGGTGAGTTTAAGCAGCTTCTTCTCAGGGAAAAGTCTAAATCAATCTCAGTCCTTTAAAACTGTGCATTTATTCATTAGCTCTTAAAAAGGGTTTATTGAACACTTTTTTAACTCGATAACATTAAACTAAGGAACTTGGATCACAAAATCTTCTGTTAAAGTCAAATTGGTTGAAGCTACAATGAACACACCCTGCAAAAAAACCTACAACATGTAGTATTTTGTAAGAGCACCATCATTTTTATCGACAGCACTTCTAGACTTCTAGACATGGAATGAACAAGTTGACGACATATTGCAACATCAATCTTTCTCCATTCTTCAAGAAGAACCTCTTCTGGTTGCTGGATAGAGAATGATGCTTCAGAAATCCCCACAGGGGTTCGACTAGGTTCAGATCCGGAGACATTCAATCACCTTCACCCTGTTTTTCTTTAAAAATGCAACAGTAGCTTTAGACATGTGTTTTGGAACCTTGTCATGTTAGAAAAGCGCTTACCACCAAGTTAGTTATCCAACACCAGCAGCACTCATGTAGCCCCACATAAGAACCCTGCCACCACCATGTTTCACTGTAGGCACCATTGTATTTTTCTTTGAAATCATCACCTTTATACCACACAGTTTTAAAACCATTCATTCAAAAAAAAAGTGATCTCCATCTTTTTCAGTATGGACCCTAGCCAATTCTAGGTATGTTTTTTGTGCATGGGCTTTAGGAGAACCTTCCTTCCTAAACAATACCAATGCATGGCCTTCCTCTGCAGTTTGTGCCATATGGTGTGACGGGAAATGGTTTACCCCTGTTCCTCCCAAAGTTAGGCCTTTCTCCAAATCACTTTTGGGACTTGTAGTTCGCCAATCATGGGTAATCCAGTCACAAGTTGGAAAAAGACATAAAGTTCAAAGTGCATCAAAGAGTTCTGTGTGAGACTCATCACTTCACTCTCTGTTCAGCCTCTGTATGCTAACAGATTAATTGTGCTGTTTGCGTGAGATAAAATTTATAAACAAAGTTTGGATTGATTTCATGCGAATATTGTAGGGGTTTGAAATCGGGAATATATTAATTCTTTCTAATGGTGTTTTGTTTACATTTTTTTACCGATTTCAGGTGTTTTGTGCTATGCTGGGTTGGTTAGCATAAACGCTAATATTGCTCGTCAGCATTTATTAGTGATGTCATCGTCCATTGCAATGTTTCACTATGGATATCGCCCACTCCTAATGCCTATTACATTACATTGCATTGTTTTCTGTGCGGGTCTGCTGTTTTTACTTCCGGTTCAGGTAGCGCACCTGCTCTGCATAGAGATGTACTAGTGATTAATCTGATTGGTCAGTAGGCAGAGGTAAGAACAATGGGCATTGCAAGGAGCATCGAGCCATTTTCAGCTCACAAGAAAGGAAAACAGGATTACACAAACATGCATGAAAGCATGATTTTGATGAGGCAATGACACTAAAAGATGCTAGGTGTCTCAGAAAAGGTCATTTTGCATATTATGGCCTCTTTAAGCAAGGCTTTTCTCAAAAGACTATATTCTGTAGTAGTATCTCTTAGAAAATGTTGATTATCAAAGGAAACAAATTTTTTTGACAAATTTAGAAGGGTGTAAACATTAATGCGGAGCACTATACGGTATAACACAATAAAGCAGAAATACATTTTCTTATTAAAAATGCTGAGTGCATCAGGTAAACTGACATATTTTGCAAACTCAAAAAAATACTTTAAAACCTGTGTGCAAATAAATGTAAAATATGTGAATAAAGCTAATTAATTTAGTTTTCTTCTTGTTTTTTAGAGCTGTAAAATTGTGATTTGATTCTGCATTTTCTAACTACAATTACCCAAATTTGTTCATTTAACCAAAAAGTTACATTTTCCCAATCCCAAAGTTACCAAATGTACCCAACCCTCCCCATTTAATCTTTAAAAATACCTGGAATCTTCCCATTGCAACAAAAAATTTCTTCAGAGACCATGTTCCAGGTTGATAAATTAAATTTTAAGATTTTGCCACTGCGTAAACTATTCAGTGAAACAGTTCTATACAGATTTCTGTAATATTCTGGTAAAGGCAGTTTCTCATTTATAACCAGTAAAATGAAGCATGGATTAAAACGAACAATAGTCTGATTTGACTTAATCGTGACTGTCATAGCAGGAAATCCTTGGCATTAGAAGTCATTCTATGACGTCAATAATCCACACCAGATATCTCTTTATCTGCATGTGGAAAGACTGAAGGCTGCAAGTCATTTATATCCTGTTGAACATGAGCTTCAGCCATCTTTTAAGATGTGTGTGGATGACAAATAAGCCGGAAATTTTTCATTTTTTTTCCTTCAAATATTAAGCCTGAAATAATTGTTTGTTTAGTTGTGACTCTTAAACGTTCTAAATATATGTATATTCTGTTTGATGTTTTTCTCACACCTTTTTTTATCTATTTGCTGCACCAGTATCTTTTGTTGTCATCTAGTGTGTCGTGAAAGTGTCACTTTATATTTTCATATAGGGTGGACAATGGAATCCAAGTAGAAATAGTAATATACACACACAACACCTTTGGTAATATTTTACTATATCTTGTCAGAGGAACAACATTTAAATATTACCTTTGTATCTCTGTGTGACACACAGACTATCAGATTTGTGTTATTTTTCAACCATCCATGTGGCCTGAATTCAAAAAAGTATTACATTCTCAACCAGAACACCAAAAACATACTTTTGGTGTTTGCAAAAGCGTTTTTCTATATCAAGGGGGGTGAAAAAATCATTTTCACAGAGGGCAACATTAGCATAATGGCTGTCCTCAAAGGGCCAGACGTAACTTATAAATGTAAAACAATGTAATCGAATGTAATGTAAAATAAATGTAACTACTCCTTAATGTTAAATAACTCATTATTTATAACTTATTCAAGTGACAGTTCAGTTACATAGAACCAATTGTATGCTTTTTGTTCTAATATAAATCCTTTTGATTTTTGTCAGCTTATGAAAACCCACATAACTCCATTAATGAAGGATCAAACTGTCCAAGTGAATAAAGAAAAATAGCATAAAACTGAACTGCAAAGAACATATGACACATGTGGTATTTAAAGAAAAAGTCTGCCCACGGCATTGCATCCAATGAGGAGACACTGCCTGTCCTTGAACAGACTATAACACAGTTAATTTTTTGCATTTTCCTCTTCATTAGTCCATCCAAGCCCACTTTTCCTCCACACATTGCCGGTGCACCATCTGTAGTTAATCCCACCAAGTTTTCCCACAGCAATGCATTTTTACTGACGGACTTCACCACCACATCAAAAATGTCATCGGTTGCATCGGTAACAACAACGCTGTGGCTGAGGCACCATCTCTTAGTACAGCAGCAAGCCAGCCGATGGCATTACTGTGAGCTCATTGGTGTAATTTGTTTAGCGCAAAAAAAAAAGACTGAAGACGATGCATATCGATCATCATCTTTTATCATCAGGCTCAAGAAACAGATCAAAACTGTGCCAATTTCACATCTTGAAATTTATTTTAGCGTGAGAAATCGGAGAAATGATCATGCTTTGCACTGTGATATTGAGATACATGCTAATGCTAATGTTAGCATTAAGTTCTCTCTTATACTCTAAGTGATGGAAAGAGCAACTGTTGTTAATGTTTCTTTTGTTTCTCAATGAAATGTGAGTAAAGGATAGTTGTGTTCTAGTAAATATTATATAATATAATTGTCTGTAAACATTGGGCGAGAGGCAGGGGTACACCCAGGACAGGGCAAGGGCAACATTCACTCACACATTCACACCTAAGACAACTTTCTAGTTTCTACCTACTGCGCCACCATGTCACCCAATCGTAATATTATGTTAAAATAAAAACTTTTTACAATACAGTTACAATACAGTTTTATAAAAAACTTTGTTTAAGAAAAACTGTGTAAAACTTTTTTTTCTGTAAGAATGTATATTTCTTAAAATGTGTTTTTTTTATTCATGCAAACAGCTAAAAAAATAGCTATTATGAACACTGAATTTAGCCAAAATGAACAGCTTGATAAGTTTAAAAATTTTCTTTTTTAATCAGTCAGAGGAGTAAAATCTGAATGTTTTTCTTCTACTTGTTTTGGGAACATAAATTCAGAATATTGTTAATTGCTTAATGCATAACTAAAAGGATGTTGCTGGTGAACTACGAAACCATCAGATGTTTATGATGCATACACGTTTTCATGTTGTGTTTTACTCTCCTGTGGGTGTGAGGAGGCATGTCCGTCATTTCTAATATCTCTCATTTTACAGCCTCATTCCTCTGCTATTTTTAGATCTCGCTCAAATAGTAGAGGATGCCGAGGATTCCTCTCTGTTTACTGTCAACAAATTATCAATCAAATCACTCACACCACCCCTACCACCCTTCACAAAACAAAGTTTTCTATAAACACAGGTAGACTTTTAACACCTGTCTGCATGGGTGGGTGTAATATGGCAACGCAGCTTTCCTAAAGAGTAGGCTGCATTCATCTTGCGGTGTCAGCAAAACAAATTTTATACCACATAAAATACCTTTCTTATGACATTTTGGTACTAAAAACTTCATAATTTAAATATCAAACAGAACAGGGACTTTTAGATTCAGACACAATCAAAGGCAGGTGTTTGGAGGTTGTTAGTAGTACAGAAACAAAGAGTAGAACGTGTTGAATGAAACAAAACAGATCTCAGAGCAGAGCCTTCTTTCTCAGCACCCTGATTGGTTAAAAACCTGGCACGTGCTTTGTACGTACCAATCCTCCTGTGGGGAGGGACAGGGTTATAGCACACAGACTCACCACTATAAAATATAAATTTATACATGTGTGGTTTATTGGTAGGCATTCACTTTCTGCATAATTGGACTTAATTATGGGGCCAAAATATGCCATTTTGGCCCCTTGGGATTCAGAAGAGCTGAATCATTTTTCATTAGATAATATTTTCACAAATTACTTTTATTTAAGTACAAACTGCGGAAACTTTACCCTCCTCCGCCAGTCTGCAATGTGAATTGGTGATGCATTTATTATTATCTCATTGAGATTTAATGAGTGGACTGTTACACAGGAGCCAGCATGAGTCACATTTCTGATCTGGAAAACTGAGATTTTTATTATTTCCCTTTGTCCATTTGTCTTATTTCTCCCTTTGTCTTTTGTCGAGTAGCAGGTAATAATGCGTTCCGAAAGGGAAGGAGTCGGAAATGGAAGGAACTTCTCCGTTTTCCACACATAAATGACTGCAAAGAGTTGGAGGAAAATATTGGTGAGAAAATTAACTTTGTTCTGCTTGTCACTTTATAAAGAGGTTCTAAATATGAAAAAACGTAGGCATGAGTTTCTTTTTTTTTTCAAGGCAAATTTCTATAATTTCTAAAAAAAAAAAATATTTCATCTGTCTGCTTTAACCATTAGAAGTCTCTGCACGCACCTGGCATGTGCCAATCACAGCAGCTGTTTTAAATTAAGTACATGTAGGGTTTCAAACATAATGTGTAGGTTTTAAAAAAAGTTCTTAGTTTTGATTTGAAAAAACATGTCAGAATACTCAGTAGGGTTATTGAGAACTCAATCGCAGTGCAGCAGTAGAGGGCAAAATTTCAAGTTCAAATTCGTTTCAATTTATATAGCGCTTTTCACAACAGACATTGTCTCAAAGCAGCTTTACAGTAAACCAACAAGTTTAAACTCAACAAAGAGAAAAAAATAATTAATAAGTGGTGTATATGTCCCTGATGAGCAAACCTGGGGCGACTGTGGCAAGGAAACCTTGAGAGGAACCGGACTCAAAAGGGAAACCCATCCTCATTTGGGCGACAAAAGCAGTGTGATTTATACAAACTATGGTATAAACAGATGATATGCTAGTATAAATAGATGATATAGTATAAACAGATGATGACTGTGTTAGGTGTAGGTCCAGGGCGCCGGAATATCTCCAGGTGAATCTGGTTGTTAGGTTGAGGGCTGGTGGGCGGAGCCTCCAGGGCGTCGGAACATCTCCAGATGAGTCTGGTTGTTAGGGTGAGGAGCTGGTGGGCGGGGCCTCCGGGAGCCTCGGGATGAGTATGGGAAAGAAGAGTGGAGCTGGTGGGCGGAGGTCCAGGGGGCGCCGGAACATCTCCAGGTGGATCTGGTTGTTAGGGTGAGGTGCTGGTGGGCGGAGCCTCCGCGAGTCTCAGGATGAGTATGGAAAAGAAGAAAAGAAGAGTGGAGCGGAATTAGCGTAGCTGCTGTTCATTATATTAATATAATTTAATGTAAGATCGCAGTTTTTCACGGAGTTAAGTATAGGCTTTGCTGAAAAGATACGTCTTTAATCTACACTTAAGAGCCACAGACACTGTCAGGGAGGCTATTCCAGAGTTTAGGGGCTAAATGTGAGAACGCTCTGCCGCCTTTAGTGCTCTTTGCTATTCTAGGAACTACTAGAAGTCCAGAGTTTTGTGATCTTAAAGTGCGTGTGGGGTTGTTCCGTGTTAGGAGGTTTGATAGATAACTGGGCGCTAATCTGTTTAGGGCTTTGTAAGTCAATAGCATTATTTTGTAATCAATGCGGAATTTGACGGGTCGCCAATGTAGAGATGATAAAACTGGGGTTATATGGTCATATTTCTTTGTTCTAGTTAGAACTCTAGCTGCTGCATTCTGCACTTACTGTAACTTATTTATTAATGATACTGAACAACCGCCTAGTAATGCATTACAATAATCTAGTCTTGAGGTCATAAATGCATGGACGAGCTTCTCTGCATCAGATAACGATAACATGTTTCTAAGTTTTGAAATATTTCTGAGTTGAAAGAAGGCTGTTTTTATGATATGACTGATGTGATTTTTAAAAGATAAGTCGCTGTCTAAGATAACTCCCAGGTCTCTTACTGTGGAACTAGCAGTTACAGTACATCCCTATAAACTAAAATTTAAATGCTGGGTGTTCTGTGTGCAGAAAATAAAAGCATTCCTTTATTAAGATACAAACAAAAGTCACCCTTTGTAGGGAAAACCTCACAAAAACTAAACTGGACTGAACAAAATAAATCTAACTAAAGCAGCGATTCTCTTGAAGCACATTAAAAGGAAGATCGCATTGCACAACGTCAAACGCAGAACAGGAATAATGCAAGTTCTCTAACAGCATACATGCAAAAAGAGCCCAACAAGGAAACAGATCGAACAATTATAAAGGGACACAATGAGGGAGCCCTAAACGATTAACAGGTGAACAGAATTAGACAGTGGAGAGAGAAAGAAAAAACAAACTGACAAAGGAACACACAGCCAATCATAGGATAAGAGGGGAAGAGGCCATGGTCCTATACTATGAAGCGGATTAACTGCTAAGTTTAGAATGCGTTTGCACCAATCCTAGGTTTTGGATACCATATGAAAGGAACTAGGATTTAATAAATCTCTGTCACTCTGATTACTGAAGCCACATGTCGGAGCCGGAGCAGGTTATGTTTTGGATTAGAGATCGCATAGTTACATTCGCCCAATCAGTGGTTATAAAGGAACTTTTAAGAGACGTAACACACCAACATTGGTAAGACTGGTAACATGTGGATGGTTCTCTTCTGTTATAATCCGCATATCAAGCATTATTCTCAATTTTACATTAATACGGAATGTGCTTCTTTATCTTACCCATTCACACAATCAGACATTTTCTGCCAACAATCTTTTCTGGCTTTTGGTAGCATCCAGAGTATAACTACGAGACAAAAATATATGTTTAAACTCGTCGTATTTTTAACAATAATCTCTTGGTCCTCCACAGAGAAGTAAAAAGTTCTCGCTCTATCCATGTTCATCGTGATTGGTTATTCGGTGCCTACTTCAGTCTTTAATGTGTATGCGCCTGTGAACTAACCATAGCTTAAGCGTCAACCCCTGACAGATGAGCGGCTTCATGGTACCAACTGAGCCAGATTGAAGAGGTTTGGTTTTGTCAAGTCGAAACCGATTTGTTAATAATAATTTACAAGGTAATTCAAATGAAAATGTGAGAAATGCGTGATCGCCCTTCTGTTTCATTTTACAGACCTCAAATTCTTTGCAGTAAAAAAGGGATTTTTTTTTGTACATTTCAGGAGAATTAGAGCAAATTGCAAAGTAGAAAAAAACACTCAAAAAGGCCACATATATTTCATATGGTTTATGTTGACTTTTATTTTTAAGTATTTTTATTTTGTCTTCTAAGTAAAATAATTGAAATATATTGCCATGCTGAAAAGGCAAACAATTACGAAAACACATGTATCACATAATCTCACAACACTTACAAAAACTCTTAAAACACAGACCACAACTGAAATATTTTAGAGGGAAAATATTTGAACTTTTTTACAAAATAATTTATAAATTTGATGCAACTTCACTGCAAAAAAATATTTAACAGCTTTTTTTGTTTTATAAAAATACAATAAAAACAAAAATAAAAATGCATAATATCATATAATATCATAAAACCAGACGATCATCTTTTAAACCTTATTGTAATGACGCTGAGGCAAGAGGCATTGGGGAATCCATGTGCCGAAGTTTATTAAAGCACACAGTGAGAAAAGGAACAGTTTTCAAAATGGCGGCGCAGTGCGGCAGCACATGTGCCAGCAAACACTCACACGAACACAGTTCAGGAAGGTCGAGAGGCAGGCAAGGGTCAGAATCCAAATAACAATCCAACAGGCAAACAAATCAATATCAGAATCCAAAGAGGTAATCCAAAAGTCCAGGCAAAACAGGTCACAATAAACAGGCAGGTAAGTCAGACAGAAACAGCTTGGCATGCAACACAGGTTGGCAATACTTCGCACTGTAGGTAGGGGAGGGCTTGACTTAAATACCCTCCCAACAGGAAGTGATGCAGCAAGGGTTAGAACTCCGGAGAGGGAGCCCTCTGCTGGCGTTACACTTTTCCAAACCCCTTTTTTCCATTGTGCTTTTTTTGTGCCAGAACTTTGAAAAACACAAGCCATATCATGGATATTGTACTTCCAAGGGTCATCCCTTCTTTTCACCACTACATAGCACTAATGGCACCGATTCGGGGTATGCAAAATGAAATGGAAATACAATTACACGTTTAATAATATTCTATTAATAATAGATTTTAATTACATTACATTTGCAATCAAAATTAAACAATAGGTGGGGCCCGTCAATCCTACCTAATTCAAAACAGCCAGTGTGATTGCCAAACGCACCAGTGCATGCAGAGACTTCTATGGGTAAAATTATCAAACTTTTCCTTTGTGTCCTGGGGCTTTCTTTTTTTGGAAGTGTTGCAAGAATTTGCCCCTGGGCTTCTTTTATATAGCCCACTCAAATGTAAAATTTCATGACACAAATACCGTAGTTATCAGATGTGATTTCATTGTGTATAAAACTGTCTACTTTTTAATGTTTGTTCAACCATTCTTTATTTGATCCAGAGCGAGACTATCAAAGCCTGTGTGTGAAACAGCCCATTGGGAAAGAGCTCTTCAGGTTTTTCTGTGCCACCAGTAAGGAGCTATATCGCTGCATTGAGCTCCTGGATGAAACGGTATGATCTGCAGTCTGATTCAGGCTTTTACTGGAGTTAAAGGGGTCATAAACTTGAACGCTGCCTTGTCCTGACACAACTAATGTAAACTGGTCTGTGGGAAACACAACTAATAAATATCTACATACATTCAATGCTTCAATCCGGAGGAGAAAACACCATACCAAGTGTTTTACTCCCCTGGAGATAACTAAACTGTCCAACTCAACGAAGCATCTACTCTCCCATGTGATGGCTTTTGAGCAGAACAGAACATGGTAAAAAAATCTTCTTTTCCTTTCGGCTGTTCCCAGTTTAGGGGTCGCCACAGCAAATCATCCTTTTCCACCTAACTCTGTCCTCAGTATCCTCTACTCTTGCACCAACTACCTTCATGTCCTCTTTCAGCACATCCATATATCTTGTCTTTGGTCTTCCTCTTGACCTCTTGTCTGGCATCTCCATCTCCAACATCCTTCTACCAATATAACCACTATCCCTCCTCTGCACATGTCCAAACCATCTCAACCTGGCCTCTCTGACTTTGTCTCCAAAACAACCAACCTGAGCTGTCCCTCTGATGTGCTCATTCCTAATCTTGTCCATCCTCGTCACTCCTAAACTGAACCTCAACATCCTCATCTCTGCTACTTCCAGTTCTGCCTCTTGTCTCTTCTTCACTGCCACAGTCTCCAACCCATACATCATAGCTGGTCTCACTACTGTTCTGTACACCTTCCCTTTGATTCTTTCCTTTGATTCTTGCTGACACTCTTCTGTCACACAACACCCCTGACACTTTTCTCCACCCACTCCAACCTGCCTGCACTCGTCTCTTCACCTCTTTTCCACACTCCCCGTCGCACTGGACTGTTGACCCCAAATACCTAAACTCCTGCACCTTCTTGACCTCAGCCCCCTGTAACCTCACTGTTCTATTTCCCTCCCTCTCGTTCAAACACATGTATTCTGTCTTGCTGCGACTGACTTTCATTCCTCTTCTTTCTAGAGCTGACCTCCAACTTTCAGGTTTTCCTCCACCTGCTCTCTGCTCTCACTACAAATCACAATGTCATCTGCAAACATCATTGTCCACGGAGATTCCTGCCTGACCTCACCTGTCAACCTGTCCATCACCATAGCAAATAAGAAGGGACTCAAAGCTGATCCTTGATGTAGCCCCACCTCCACTTTGAACTCCTTTGTCTGACCCACAGCACATCTCACTGCTGTCTTACTTCTCTCATACATATCCTGGACTACTCTGACGTACTTCTCTGCCACTCCTGACCTCCTCATACAGGACCATAGCTCCTCTCTCGGCACCCTGTCATACGCTTTTTCTAAATCCACAAAGACGCAGTGCAGCTCCTTCTGACCATCTCTGTACTTCTCCATTAACAATCTCAGAGCAAAAATTGCATCAGTAGTGCTCTTCCTGGGCATGAAGCCATACTGCTGTTCACAAATATCCACTTCCCTTCTTAACCTAGCTTCCACTACTCTTTCCCAAAGTTCCATTGTGTGGCTCATCAACTTAATGCCTCTGTAGTTGTTACAACTCTGCACATCACCCTTGTTCTTAAAGATTGGTACTAGGACCCTTCTCCTCCATTCCTCAGGCATCTTCTCACTCTCTAAAATCCTGTTGAATAACCTAGACAGGAACTCTACTGCTGTCTCTCCTAGACACTTCCACACCTCCACTGGTATGTCATCTGGACCAACAGCCTTTCCACTCTTCATTCTCCCCAGGGCCTTCCTCACCTCATCCTTTCTAATCTTTTCAACTTCCTGCTCTACAATATTCACAACTTCCTCCCTTCTTTCCCTTTCATTCTCCTCATTCATCAACTCCTCAAAATACTCCTTCCATCTTCTCAGCACACTCTCCTCACTTGTTAGCCCCTTTCCATCTCTATCTTTAATCACCCTTATCTGTTGCACATCCTTCCCATTTCTGTCTCTCTGTCTCGCTAATCTATACAATTCCTTCTCGCCTTCCCTCATGTCTAACCTGGCATACAACTCATCATATGCTTTCTGTTTGGCCTTTGCCACCTTCCTCTTCACTCTGCGCTGTGATTCCTTGTAGTCCTGTCTACTTTCTTCAGTCCTTTCAATGTCCCACTTTTTTTTAGCTAGCCTCTTCCTCTGGATGATGTCCTGTACTTCCTCATTCCACCACCATGTTTCTTTATCTTCTTTCCTCCTTTCAGCTGACACACCTAGCACCGTTCTCCCTGTCTCCCTGATCAATTCTGCTGTAGTTTCCCAGTCATCTGGAAGCTCTTCCTGACCACCCAAAGCCTGTCTCAGCTTCTGTCTGAATTCTTCACAATCTTCTTCCTTTTTCAACTTCCACCACTTGGTCTTCTTTTCAATCTTTCTCCCCTTCTTCTTCCTGACCACCAGAAACATCCTACACATCACCATCCGATGCTGTCTGGCTACACTCTCTCCTACCACTACTTTACAGTCTCTGATCTCTCTCAGATTGGCTCGTCTACAAAGGATGTAGTCTACCTGCGTACTCCTCCCTCCACTCTTGTAGGTAACTCTGTGTTCCTCCCTCTTCTGGAAATAAGTATTAACTACAGCCATTTCCATCCTCTTGGCAAAGTCCACCACCATCTGTCCTTCTAGGTTCCTTTCCTTAACACCGAACCTGCCCATCACCTCCTCATCACCTCTGTTGCCCTCGCCAACATGCCCGTTGAAATCTGCTCCCACTACTACTCTCTCTCCTCTGGGAACACTCTCAATCACCTCATCTAACTCACTCCAAAATCTCTCCTTCTCTTCCAACTTACAGCCTACTTGTGGAGCATAACCACTCACTACATTCAACATCACCCCTTCAATTTCTAACTTCAAACTGATCACCCTGTCTGACACCCTTTTCACCTCTAAAACATTCCTCACAAACTCCTCCTTCAGGATCACTCCTACCCCATTTCTCTTCCTATCCACACCATAGTAAAACAGTTTGTATCCCCCTCCAATACTACGCGCTTTGCTACCCTTCCACCTGGTCTCCTGCACGCACAGAATATCTACCTTCCTTCTCTCCATCATGTCCGCCAGCTCTCTATTTATCCAGGCTTGGGACCGGCACAGAAGTCACTGGCTTGCAACCCCTGTGGCTAGATTAGAACATGGTAAAAAAATAAAATAAATAAATAAATAAACTAAAAAAAGTTTTTTTTTTTCGGTCAAAATATCTTTCAAGTCCGGAAGTGACATTACAATGGGACTCGTGTAACATTGCCAATGGCGCGAATAAACCCCGTTTTCAAAAGAAACAAACTAGTTTTGGTTCTGGGACTTCCATGTTTTGATTTTTTTTTTAAACTATTCTTATAAATGGCCATAAAAGCCACTAAAAGGCTTAACATGTCATAACCCCTTTAAGAAGTCAGAGGTTGATGTTGGAGAGAAAGTCTGACTCCAGTCCTCCTCTAATTCAGGGCAGCATTCTTGCTTCGGGCACTGTTCATAAAAGATTACTCCTTTAACTCAGTGGTTCTCAAACTTTTTTGGGCGAGCCCCCCTTTAAACCTTTAAAAGAATCTGGGCCCCCCCTCTAGATGTAAAATAATAATTATTTAATAATTAAATAATAATTATTTTAATGTCAAATAAATGTAACTACTCCTTAATGTTAAATAACTCATTATTTATAACTTATTCAAGTGACAATTCAGTTGCATAGAAACAATTGTATGCTTGTTGTTCTAATATAAATCCTTTTGATTTTTGTCAGCTTATGAAAACCCACATAACTCCATTAATGAAGGATCAAACTGTCCAAGTGAATAAAGAAAAATAGTATTTTTGTAATTTGTTTAGCGCAAAAAATAAACCCTCACAGACTGAAGACGATGCATTTCGATCATCATCTTTTATCATCAGGCTCAAGAAACCGATCACAGATAAACTATTAGCTCCGCCCATTTCACATCTTGAAATTTATTTTAGCGTGAGAAATCGGAGGTGTGGCGTGAGAGATCACTCAAATGCGTGAGTCTTACGTTAAATGTGCGAGAGTTGGCAGCTCTGCAGTTTCACTTGTGAGTACGGACAGATGCGGAAACATCGTAATGTAGTTTTTTTTTTTTGACACTTAAAACTTTTAAGCTCTCGCAAGCCACATTAGATTACACGGACCTTACCCGCGGACCTTGAGTTTGACACATGTGCTCTACGTCTTTTCATTTGCTGATTATCTGCGCCCCCCACTTTGAGAACCACTGCTTTAACTGTTCCTCAAAGTTTGCAGTATGAAATTGTTCAGAAGCATATTTGTGTTGAAACGGTTCCTTCCACTGGATTTAAGCTTCTAAAAAACAACCTCACACTATAATCCCTCTCCACCAATATTAATGCAGTCAGAACCACCGTCACATTAGAGAATTGTGCCAGTTGCGTACATACAAAACTGGCCCAAAAATGTGTACTCCTTTTTTGTGCAATGTTTCAGATTTATAAAAACACAACTTGACGTCAAAGTTTGCTTATCCATACATGGACTATGAACTGTGAGTACATAAACTTTTTTGACATATTGTGGATAATTGAGGTATTAGTAACATCTAGTGGAAATTTTAAAAGCAGATATTTGTTAAAAGATCTTTCTAACATATGTTTTGACTTATAAATCTCACCTTATATCAAATCATAGTTGAAAATTTCAAGCAAATTACAAATTACTGCAGTAATATGCTTGTGAATTTGATAAGACAAAAAAATATGGCTGGGGAAAAATACTATGAAAAACATAATTTGGATGAGATAAGGCAATACTAATTAAGTTAATTAAGTTGACAAAGTGTTAAGAATAATTGTGATTGCCAAACGTATAAAGACTGCATTGAACCCTGTGCCTAAAAGTTACAAGATGGCACTGTTCAGATTACTTTTTAATTTTACAGTACATACTGGGAACAGGCAAATTTACAGTACATACTGGGAACAGGCAAAAGTAAAAGAAGATATACAGTACATACTAAATGTGAGATATTGTACATGCAGACACAAACTGAGCAAACAAAAGAATATATATATATATATATATATATATATAATAAAATATATAGGAGTAGGAGTCCAAAAATACAGAGAGAATGTGTATTTTGTGACCATAATGATTTATTGGACAATAATGATGTGTGGCTAATGAGCGGTTTGAGATTACCAAGACCGGTTCTCTTGGATTTATCTGAGGTTTATTTGTCCAGCACTTCAGAGGTAACTGCTTTTTTCCCCTTTTTTTCAACCTCCGCCATAATTCACAACTTCCAAACACAAGTAGGGAACGTTTGTCTAATTATACATGAATATTCATGAGCTGTTTTGACTAATTATGGTGTGGACGAGGCGTGTTTGGTGTCGAAACCCTTACGCGTTGAGCCACACATGTTTGCGTCCCTTCTGTAATTTATAAAAACATTATTACTTGCAAGTCTACGTACGTTTTATAAATCTGATATTGTCAAATTTTTTGGTTGCGCACCAAACTTTGACCTTTCTGACGTACGTTTAGTTTTAGTCTGAATTCTACACACTCATTTGTAAATGAGACCCCTGATCCTGAAATCCATTTAATGAAGCTCTCTATCCTCTGTCCCAAAGAAATCATGTTTCAAGATACAGCCACCAAAGTTTGACAAGATATCTGAACTAGTTATCTAGTTATCTGAACAAGATATCTGACCTGAGCTGCTATATCTTTTCAGACTATTACCATTAAAGGAATTTTTAGACTGATAGGTAAGACTTTGAATGAGGTCAAATTCATAAAGCTGTAACTCACACTGAGTTTCCAAAAAAACCCCCAAAAACTTCAAACTCACCACACATGTGGAAGTTTTCAGTCTGTGCAAGAACATACAAACCACTGTGCAAAAGTATTTGAACCCTATGCTCTACGAACGGCAAAAGGTTGCCATTTACAATGAATGGGGAAAAGACACTGCAAATATCTTCAAGATGAAACATCATAGTGAAATGGGGGTGTGGTTATGGTAATCAACCACAATCTTACAACTCTTAGATCTCAGCTTTGGAAAATAGTTAAAACTTAGGGGTTGATTTGGTAACTCTTTATCGCATTTAATAAAAATCGTAGTGACACAGGAGTTGGTTTTTGTTACTCATTGTGACATTGAAATCTATTTAAAATGGCTCTTGGATAAGCCAACATCAAAATTTGTTTGAAAACATTAGCCACCTAGTTTTGGCGTACTATCACTCTGTGGCTGAATTATTGTCATTGAGTTCCACGTTACTTTGTTCCAACCCATTCACAGCTGACTTTTGAACATTCAGTGTGGAAACTTCTTGATTGTTTTCCGGTGGCTCCACACTAGAGCTCCATTAATTGACTAAAGGCAGATCCGAATTTCCAGAAATTTCGCGCTACCTCTATCGGAAACCATAGGTGCCAACAGGACATCCCACATCTGACTGAACAAGTGGTGCCAATGAAAAAAATTCTCTATTTTCTCCACATCAAATAGAGTCAAACAGCTCCATGTGATCAGCCACCAACAAAATAAACTGTTCGACAGCCATGATTTTTTTCCTACGTGTCCTTTAATTGCATTTTTCATATTCTAAGCATTTATATTCATTTTAATGATGACTTGTTTGTGAGCTCCAGTGTGTTGGGTTGTGTTTCCGTCTCAGGTGGAATACGAGCTCACATCACTTGAGAAAAGACAGAGTTTTGGGAAGGAACTCATTTCTAAATTTCTCACCTCAGAGGTCTGTCGACTTTTCTTCCTTGCACTCTATTTTCTATTTCACTATTAATGTAATAATCCTTTAAAAATATGTTTTTTACTAAAAGAAAAGAGAATTCACTTGGGCTGCTTTCAGAAGCATACATCCAGGTTAACTCTGATCCTTGTGTTTAGTTTTCCAGGGTTCGAGAAATGGTGAATAGAGAAGGGCATGAGAAGAGCAGCTACGACTCAGACCTCAACACACAGGAACAAATTATAAGCAACTGCAAGAAGTCAGTTCATTATTACGTCAAAAATGAAACAGTCACTTTCCTACACGACTATACACAAGTCTGCTTATTAATCTTCTTTATAATCTATGAAATGCTTTATTTAAATATATTCATTTAAAAGTGTATTTTGCTTTTAATTTCTGGACATCGTCTGCAATGTATGGTTTGGTTTGCAAAACAGAAGGGTAAGGGTTAAAACAGTTACTCAACATTTATTCAAGAATTTTTATAATACAGGTTGAAAATAGATTTTTTTTCTTCAAAATCTCAACACGCAATAACACATTTTGAAAGTCACAATGTTTAAAGAGGTTATCAGATGCACTTTTTCCATAAGTTGATCTGATTCTTGTATGTATTAAAAAGTCAAACTAAGGTTGTATTTCTCAATGTTAAAAAACATGGTTTGAAACAAAATATTAATGTAATTGAGAAAATTGTTTTATAAACAACTCTTCTCACTTATTCTGGAGCTGAAGCTGGATCAGTCGATACAAATACAATAAAATATGCCTAAGAAGCTCTAAAATGAGCGAGTTGAAGATGATCAGTTACAAAAAGAATGAGATTACAGCTCCAGAAAAGGCTCAGAAAAGCTGTTTTGGTAAAATAGGTGTCCTCTATTCTGCATCCTTCATGTTATATAGTACAACATTTTATGCAGATTAACCATTTGATCAGTCTTGCCCCTGGAAATACGGCAGATATTGGCCGTAATGAACAGAAACCAGGTCTAATGTTTATAAATAAATTCTATAATAAAAAAAAATAAATGTAAGCAAAAAGTTTTTTTGAAAGATATTTTTGTGCATAGAATCGAAAATTAGTTTTTCTGTTTAATTCTGGTTTGGAAAAAAAATCAAACATGGGAGGTTGAGAGACCCTGGAGGTTGAGAGACAAAAGAAGGTTCATCACTATGGGTTTCATTCTCCTCTGAGGAAGATTCTTGAGTCCTTTTCAAGATTATCCTCTGTCTCAGAAACATTATCCTCTATACCACTTTCCTGTCAAAAACCTGGGAGTGACCTCAATTTCACTCAAAACAAATATGTGTCCATTTTCACAACTAAAAGTATCAACCAAAATATGTGCAGGGCCCATAAATACACATACATCTACATGGGGGTCATATTTACCCCAAGGATAATCAGAGTTTTGAAAATACTTCCTTTGGTGATTTAATCTGTCTCTTTAATCTCATCATACTATTTTCTAGAAATGTTTGACGTCTCATGACTCTGTTATTGTTGTTGTAGTGCACTTCATGAGTATTTGAGTGGTGCTCCGTTCTTGATGTATCAGAAGAGCATGTACTTTGACCGATTCCTGCAGTGGAAGATGGTGGAGAGGTAGCAGACGTCTTGTTCCAACAAACATAATCTCTATCAGGAAACACTTTGTTAAAATGTAAATCTTCATCTCTCAGGCGTCCTGTCTCACGAGACACATTTCGGGAATACCGTGTTTTAGGAAAGGGTGGGTTTGGAGAGGTAAGACTGAATCACTGCAATAAACAGCACTTTTTTTCAAGGAACGTTCTCAGTGCAAGAGATGGTTGGTATTTGAGTGAAGTTCATTAGAATGCTATGGGGGAGGACGAGATTTCCCATGTTTAAGTGCACATGTGATTGGGGGGCCATAGAGAATGTACATAGAGAATGAATCAGTGACTCTGAGTTGTCTCTTTCGCATTAAAGGCACTAAATTGATACAAAAAGCATCTTCACAAGTAAAACTCAAACTAGACAATTCCATTTTGGATCTATACCATTGAAATGGGATTTTAGGTGCATGGGGTCCTCTTGCTATAGCTGGTATTTAGCATAACCTGCTTAAGCACAGTGCAAAAACCACTGGCTGGCCTCCAGCGACCTAATCACTATGCCGCCCATTATATTATGACCATATCTAGCAAACAAATATAATTATCTTGTAACAAACTTTGATTGTAAACTGACTGCTCTTGAAGGTGTGTGCCTGCCAGGCCCGAGCGTCCGGAAAGATGTATGCTTGTAAGAAACTGGAGAAGAAAAGGGTGAAGAAGCAAAATGGAAATGATATGGTGCTCAATGAAAAAAAGATCCTGGAGCAGGTCAACAGCCGATTCGTGGTGAGGATTGTGATCCCTGTATCGATAGCTCTGATTGCTATTTGCAATTCATTGCAATTAATCTCCTGTTTAACTGAATGAAGACATGGTGAAAGTATCTGATTATACAATGGAAAAAGTAACATCATCACGTCCGCCTTATTTGTAGTGTGACCCCATTGTTGCCATGGTTACGCGTTAAACAGAGCGACTCCTACCGACAGAAACTAAAACTAAGTTATTTTTTTGGTTTTGCTAGTCTATTTTATTAGTAATAGTTGTTTATTTTGTAAATATTTAACCCCTAAACAATTCAAGCGTGACTCCTGGTGGAAACTAAAAATACAAACAAAATGGCCGCTTTGCCCGATGTGACGACAGCTCCTGCCGCACTTTTGTTCTTATTATTAGTTTCCACCAGGATTTGTACTTGAATTGTTGTGGGATTCAATATTTACCTGTGATTAAAAAATACATTATTCGGTTAGTTTGAATCGGTTGGAGTTTCTCTGTTTAATGAGTAACCATGGCAACGGTGGCTTCACGCTACAAATATGGCATACGTGATGATGTCACAACTCCATCACTTTTAGAAATGTCACTGTTTCTGAAATTTTCCTTCTCTTCAGAATGAAGGTGCTTTCAGTCCAGCTTTTCTTTCAGACAGCTCTGACTGGTTAAGTGCTGCTGTTCTTCTGGAAGGTTCAGACCCATCAGACTCCAGAAGAACTTTGGAATTGTTTTTTATTAATTCAGTTCTGTGTAACATGAAGAACCTCATCTGCTTTTGAGATCCCATAGAAATGTTATGCTTGTCACAATTAAAACTTCAGCCTGATGTATTTGTGCTTGAATTTCATCAGGTGAGTTTGGCATACGCGTACGAGGCCAAAGAGACTCTGTGTCTGATCCTGACTCTGCTGAACGGAGGAGACCTGAGGTTTCACATCTACAACATGGGCAAGGAAAGACTCGATAAAGAACAAGTGCAGTTCTACGCGGCTGAGATCCTCTGTGGTCTGGACCACCTCCACCAAAAGTCTATCATCTATAGGTAGTGAAGAATCCAAAAGCTATAGAAGATCAAACTAATTCAGCATCTTTAATTTACATGATGTAACAATTACTATTTTCCATTTTCAGTTGAACATAATATTAAATATTTTTATTAAGGCTCAACCTTTTACCGGTCAGATTTACATTCTTTTGAAAAGTTTTGACTTTATTAGATATTAGAGTGATCCGTGATCAGTCATTTGCAATAGACTAAGCTGAAAGCCACTTGAGTAACAGTCCAGATGTTTCCTCTTTGCTAAATATTCCACTGCCAGCTCTCAATGTGTTTGAACAAAGAGCAAGAGATTAAAATAATTAAATTGCCTCTCTGTGGCCAGTTTGCTGCACTATGCCCTACGACCAATCCTTATTTAGAAGATTTACGCAATCATTATTGTTAAAATTACGGAATGATACAGGCAAATTAAAAAAATGAAAACCACAATTGTCATGAACCCCAGGTGGTGCTAATGAAGTCTAAATATTTCTAAGTATTGTTTTGGCCAAGAGGGCAGCAGAATGGTGCAGTGGGTAGCACTGTGGCCTTCAAGTTAGATGGTTGCCAGTTTGAGGTGAGTTTGCATGTTCATCCCATTCTTGCATGGGTTTCCTCTGGGTACTCCAGTTTCCCCCACAATCCCCAAAACATGCGGTTAGGTTAATTGATTAATATAAATTCCCCTTAGGTGTGAATGTCCACTGCATGCGCATAGTTTAACAATGTCAAAAAAGCTTCGTAATTTAACATCCGATATGCCTTAAGATAAGACTGATGGAATTTGAAGGTAAAAAGCTAAAATCTCTAGGAGATCGTTAAAGCATGACATGAGCAAAAGATGTTTTTCAAAGAAGTTGAATTTTGGGAACTTGCTGATTGACTTTTTGTAGGTCATGATCTCTAAAAACAGTTCCAAAATTCAAACGTGTAAACTGCAGAGCAAGAAATCCCAAATGCCTTAAATTGCTGCTGGAGATTGGAGATGAACAAATAAAATCTCTAAAGTTTGTTAAAGTTCGTATAAGTGGCCATTTTTAGAGTTTTTTTTTAGAAATAGTCAACTTCCTGTTACATTAAAGTTTAGGAACTCTACACGTGTGCTGAATTCCGCATATGAATCAAAGTAGAAAGAAGATAAAATAATAAATAAAAAGAATTAATAATATGTATATATATATATATATATATATATATATATATATATGGAAACAAAATTGTAATCTGACTATCTGCGTTTCCATCCACCTATTTTTATGCGCATTTTGGAATATTTCATAAAGAAGACACTGGATGGAAACTCCAAGATGTGCTGGTGATTTTTTAAATGTGCACTTAAAAAAATCATGAGCAGGTTATCCGATAAGAAAAAAGTTTGTCTAAACTTTCGATGGAAACACATTTACCGAACAAATCCAGTTTTTCCCCCGCCTTCAAAAGCAAGATGACATGACAGCTCAGCGTTTCTTCTCCGTGTTCTAAGACTGAACTAAGCTACTATAAATGAAAAAAGGCCTTCTCCTAACGCAGCAACTTCCATTTTTCTTTTGATATTTGGTGACAGTTTATCAGGAAGTGACGATTTAGTTTTCTTGGACTCGTTAGATGTAAACGGTGCTTTATTCGCAAATATTTTATGCAATATTCCAGTTTTGTTTATATACTTAATTCACATTTTCGATGGAAACATACTGTGTGTAAATATTTTACAGACATTTATTACATATCACCAAATGCAAAATGTATAAAGACCTGAAATACGATGTCCATTACATGACACATTTTCAATGCCATTGAATCGTGGTTCTCACCACAAATTGAATATTTGTCTGCATGTAAACATCTTTTTTGGCATCCACTGAACCCGCGGAGCAGCCAGTCCAGGAACCTGACCTTTTTCTCTGTTTATTTAGGGATCTGAAGCCAGAGAACATTCTCCTGGATGATAAAGGTGAGTTCACTTTCCTCTTAAACAAAGAGATTGGCTGTTCATTCAAGCTTCGTAGCATTCCCTTCTGACTCTCAGATTACCCTCAACTTTCTATTTTTAGCACAATCAACTTTTGATCTCGTGTGACACCACGTTTTGAACATTTCTCAAAGTTGCTTTCATTATCAGTAACAAGGAAATCAAATGTCTTTGAGGCATTCGCTGTAGCATGGAAAACAACCATTTGAAATATCTTCTGGTCTGATTCCTTTATAAACGGCATGTCATTTAGCACGTCAGCTGTTTTCCTATATAATTTAAAGCTAATATAATATATTGTCGCAGGAGAGGGATCACACAACAAGGTTTTTAACAGAAAAAATTCCCCGGAGGGTGGATTTATTAAGCGTGATAAGTGGAGTGCTCGTGGATAGTGCAGTCTTTAGGTGCTCGGTGCTCGTGTCCTCTTCGTTCGTGGTGCTCTTCCCAGTCCCAGGTGTGCTCTCGTGCTCGGTGCCCAGATGAAACGGTGCGGTAGGGGATAATGCCGTCGTCTGGTCTTCACGGGCTGTCTGGAGGTAGAGAGAGAGAGAGAGGAGTTAGCTGCTGCACTCTTCGGAGGTTCTTCTCCATCTGGCTTCCTCTGCTCTCTCTCTTATGCTGCCGCGCTAATGATGCGCGGCTGCTCCCGATCTCCCTGTGACGACGGGCGCCAGGTGTTTCCATTTTATGCCAGGACCGCGCTGATTGGACTGGACTCCCGTCACACTCCCCCCCCCAAGCGTTGTCCTGGTGGGTCCTGAAATGCATCACAGAAAGGTTGGGTATCAAGGGTGGGTGGGGAGTGACCCCTGACAAACCTGCGTAGCCGGCCCAGATCCGGGATAGGCCATCGGCGTTGCCGTTGTCGGCCCCGGCCCGATAACGTACTTCAAAATGGAAGTCCTGGAGCGCGAGGAACCAGCGGGTCACCCGAGCGTTGGTGTCTTTCGCTCTGGCCATCCATTGAAGTGGGGCGTGGTCCATCAGGAGGGTGAACCGCCGGCCCAGGAGATAGTATTTTAGCTCCAGGACTGCCCACTTGACGGCCAGGGCCTACTTCTCGACGGCCGCATACCGGGTCTCGGCCGGGTTCAGCTTCCTGCTGATGAAAATCACAGGGTGTTCCTCACCTTCCTGTATTTGGGACAGGACGGCTCCCAACCCTGTGTCGGAGGCGTCAGTCTGTAGCAGGAAGGGGCAGTTAAAGTCAGGCACTTGGAGTACCGGTTCCGTCGTGAGCGCCTGCTTTATGCTCCGGAACGTCCCCTCCAGTTCCGGAGTCCAGTCGATCTTCTCCGGCTGCCCCTTCCTGGTCAGGTTTGTCAGGGGGGCGGCTAAAGAGGAGAAGTGGGGGATGAAGCATCTATAATACCCCGCCAACCCCAGGAAGGCTCGTACCTGGGTCTTTGTGGTGGGGCCAGGTGCCTCTTGGATGGCCTGGACCTTCTTATCCTGGGGGCGGATCATGCCACGCCCCACACGGAATCCCAGGTACGATGCATCGGCTTTGGCAAGGTGACATTTGCGGGGGTTGACGGTTAGCCCGGCTCTCCGGAGCTCCGTGAGCACCCTCCGCAGCCGGTCCAGATGGCCGTCCCATGCCTCCGAGTGGATGACCACATCATCCAGGTATGCGGCGGCGTAGGTCTGGTGTGGGCGGAGCAGGATGTCCATCATACGCTGGAATGTGGGCGGGGCTCCATGCAGGCCGAAGGGGAGACGCCGGTACTGCCAGTGGCCTGATGGTGTCGAGAAGGCGGTCTTGGGCCTGTCTTCTGCGGCCACTGGCACCTGCCAGTAGCCTTTGGTGAGGTCTAGGGTGGAAATGTACCGGGCCCTCCCTAGACGATCCAGGAGCTCATCCACTCGGGGCATGGGGTAGCTGTCGAATTCCGAGACTTCGTTCAGTCTTCGGAAATCGTTGCAGAAGCAGAGGGTGCCGTCGGGTTTAGGGACCATCACGATGGGGCTGGACCACGGGCTCCGGGATGGCTCTATTATCCCCAACTTCAGCATTTGTTGTATTTCCTCCTCTATAGCCTGCCGACGGGCTTCCGGCACTCTGTAGGGCCGCTGCCGGACGATAACTCCTGGTTGGGTCCTGATGTGGTGTTCGACAACGTTGGTCTGCCCTGGCTGATCGGAGAACACATCCTGGAACTGACTGACCAGGTGCTGCAGCTCCTTCTTCTGGGCAGCCGAGAGGTCTTCGTTGGAGTCCACCACCACCGGGGAACAGGAGGCGAGTGCGGCCAGTTGGTCTCTGGTCCCCACCCACTTTTTCAGGAGGTTTATGTGGTACAGTTTTTCCGGTTGTCTTCTCCCTGGTTGCCGAACTTTGTAATTGACGTCGCCGACTCTTGCTGTGATGGTGTATGGCCCCTGCCACTTGGCCAAAAACTTGCAAGCGGAGGTGGGAACCAGGACCATCACTCGATCCCCCGGCTGGAACTCCCGGGGCTGGGCTGCCCGGTTGAAGTGCCGTTGTTGGGCTTGCTGCGCCTGGACCAGGTGTTCCCGGACTAACGGCATGACCCGCTCGATGTTCTGACGCATCTGGGTCACGTGTTCGACCACGGAGCGGAGCGCTACCGGCTGCTACTCCCATGCATCTCGGGCA
Organism: Danionella cerebrum; assembly: GCA_007224835.1. Classification (NCBI taxonomy): domain Eukaryota; kingdom Metazoa; phylum Chordata; class Actinopteri; order Cypriniformes; family Danionidae; genus Danionella; species Danionella cerebrum. Next base: position 81,738 of record SRMA01026064.1, read on the forward strand.
ACGTCTAAGAGGCCCCTTGGTTGACGGCCGAACAACAGTTCGAAGGGGGTAAACCCGGTGGAGGCCTGGGGTACCTCCCGGATGCCGAAGAGGACATAGGGGATCATTCGGTCCCAGTCGCGTCTGTCTTCATCGGCCACCTTTTTTAGCATTCTTTTAAGGGTCTGATTAAACCTCTCGACCAGGCCATCTGTCTGGGGGTGATATACCGAGGTGCGGAGCTGGTCGACCTTTAGCAGCCGGCAGAGGTCAGCCATCAGCCGGGACATGAGGGGGGTTCCCTGGTCATTCAGGATCTGGCTGGGGATGCCCACCCGGCTGAACAACAGGAACAGCTCGTGTGCGATGTTCTTCGCGGTGGCTTTGCGTAGGGGCACGGCTTCCGGGTACCGGGTGGCGTAGTCCACGATGACCAGGATGTGTTCATGGCCACGGGCAGACTTCGGCAACGGCCCCACTAAGTCCATCCCAATCCTCTCAAAGGGCACCCCTATGATGGGGAGTGGAATCAGTGGACTGGGGGGAGGTGTTTGCGGTGATGTCTTCTGGCACGTAGGACATGCCTTGCAGAACACTTTTACCTCGCCGTCAATCCCCGGCCAATGGAAGCGGTCTCGGATCCGCTGGGTCGTGTTTCTTGCTCCAAGGTGCCCGGCCATTGGGTGGGAGTGCGCGAGCTCCAACACCGTCTCCGTCTTCGACCGGGGGACGACGAGTAGCTCCTTAATCTCCCCCCGTCGTTCGGCGACGCAGTAGAGCAGACCATCCTTCACGATGAAGTGCGGGAGAGGATGGGGCCCGGGTTGGAGTTCCTGTCCCTCAGCCACGTGCACCTGAGCCCAACAGTGCTTCAGCCGGTCATCTTCGTGCTGCTCGCGGCTGAAGGACCCCACTCGTGTAACCCGCTGGAACACATCATAGAAGAGGTTAGCAGAGGGGGGGGCGGACTCACCATCTCTCCCGCCATCCGACGCTAGGGTGACAGCCGGGTTGGATGAAGCCTCCTCCTGCGACGGGGTTGGGCGGCTCCCTCCAGGGCTGACGGGTCGGTGGGTGGCGGCGGTGAGCAGGCCTGCGAACCCGGGGAAATTCCTGCCAAGGAGTACTGGCACAGGTAGGTTTTTTACTAAACCCATCTCGACCATCCAGGTCTTCCCTCTGGCCTGGAGCTGAACGTCGCGGGCCTTCACCTCTTGGGTTTCTCCGTGGACGCACGTTAGAGGCAGTATGGCATGGGTTTCCGGTCGAGGTGGGAGGAGCTGACTCCTCAGCAGGCTCACGGAACTCCCCGAGTCCAACAACGCGTGATAGCGGCGTCCATTGACCCTCACCGTCACTCCCGGGGCTCCTTCCGGCAACCGATGGTGGAATCCACAACCCGCCAGCCATTGCTTCTTGGGGGGTGATGGTGGATCCGTCGGCATCGGTTCGTCGTGAGGGAAGGGAGCCGCCGGTCTGCTCTCTGGTCGCGGGGTGCCCTCTGGCGGACGCGGGTCCTGTACCACCCTCCGGGGGTACGGTGGCGCACGCCCTCCGGTGTCGTCCCGGTGGGCCACCTCCGCCAGCTCAATGGCCTCTACGGCCTCCCATAATGTGTTCGGGTTTTTCATCCGCACCGCCTGCTTCTGTGCGCGAGGAAGCGCTCTCAACAGCTTGTCCAGCACCACACGTTCAACGACCTGGCTGGCGGAGGGGCTTCCTTCGAGCAGCCAGAGTCGGGCGAGGTGGGATAGGTCAGCGGCTTGGGCGCGCGCTGGCCGGCGAGGGCGATATTCCCAGCCGTGGAATTGCTGTGCCGCGGAGATGGGGGATAGGCCCAATCGAGCGAGTATTTCTCTTTTGAGCTCTTCATAATCATCACGTACGCTGGAGTCCAGAGAAAAGAAAGCTCGTTGCGCCTCGCCGGTCAGCAGCGGTGTCAGCGCCCGTGCCCACTCGTCTCGTGGCCACCCTTCCGATCCTGCAGTGGATTCAAAGAGCTGGAGGTAGGATTCGACGTCATCGTGGGGAGTTAGCTTTTGGAGAAGCCGCATAGCCTGAGCTCTCACATCGGGAAGCGGGATTTGTTGGGCGCTGGCACCCTGAAGATCGCTAACCTTCCGCTCCGTTTCGCTCTGCTGCATTCACCAGGAACTCGACGATTTGTTGTTGTCGGATGGTCATCTCAGCCAGTTGTTTGACGATGTCTTCCATTTTGGAGAGCGTCGCACACCGTACTCACTGTGAATCCAGAAAAAAAAATGAAAAAAAAGAGAAAAAAAAAACTGCAGGGTTAAATATCCGGGTTGTAGAAACGCTTGAGTGTGATCCCCCCTGGGTGTTATGCCCGCATTCTCCACCAGTTGTCGCAGGAGAGGGATCACACAACAAGGTTTTTAACAGAAAAAATTCCCCGGAGGGTGGATTTATTAAGCGTGATAAGTGGAGTGCTCGTGGATAGTGCAGTCTTTAGGTGCTCGGTGCTCGTGTCCTCTTCCTTCGTGGTGCTCTTCCCAGTCCCAGGTGTGCTCTCGTGCTCGGTGCCCAGATGAAACGGTGCGGTAGGGGATAATGCCGTCGTCTGGTCTTCACGGGCTGTCTGGAGGTAGAGAGAGAGAGAGGAGTTAGCTGCTGCACTCTTCGGAGGTTCTCCTCCCCGTGGAAGCTCTCTCTCTCTCTTTTATGCTGCTGCGGTGATGAGGCGCGGCTGTTCCCGATTCGCCCTTGATGGTGGGCGCCAGGTGTTCGGGATCTATGCCAGGACCGCGCTGATTGGAATGGACTCCCGT
>SRMA01026064.1:85132-343766 GCA_007224835.1 Danionella cerebrum
CCGTGGAACAATGTCGGCATACAACTTTAAATTTATCCACTCGTCTATCCCCGTTATGTATTTTAACAGGGAAGCCAAAGGCGATTTTCCGCACGGACGCTATTGAGTGTCGCACAGTAGAGTTGCACGTCCCTCAATAGCGTCCGTGCGGAAACTCGCCTAGGAACATGGTTCCGCTGCGCTTAATATCGCGCTAATAATACATTTATATTATTTAATACAAATACCGAATACCGAAACGGTACGCAAGTGTCCCGAACCGAACAGGCCGTACCGAAACGGTTCAATACATACCGTGAACCGTTACACCCCTAGTATAAAGTTATTAGCCCCTAAAAGTTCTGGGACTTTTTGACTGTGTTTTACTACGTTACAATTTGCACTAATAAATTACCTTTAAAACTTTTTTTTTCGTGGCAATTTTTGTTGTACAAAATAATTCCACAGCACACCAACACACATAACCCCCCCCCCCAAGTCTCACAACTTGAGAACAGTTTGTCATGTTTTGAAAAAAAATCAAAAGTGCTGAGACAAAATTCATAAATACCCCCCAAAAAGCAGAGGTCAAAACAATGTGAAAATTGTATCAAAATCCAGGCGAAACTCTCCTAAACCTTATGAACGCAAGTCATCTAACAGGTCTTGTACTTCTGATGGTTATCCCTTCGTTTCACCACTAGATGGCACTTATGGCTCTGATTTGGGGTTTGTAAAATGAAACAGAAAAAAAAGATTTTTTCCACAGTTTAATTATCTTTTCAATTATTTGTCATAACTCTTGTAATGTTTGTTTAAAATTAAAATATCACAACATTTGAAAAAGAAAATTTGTAACTAATAACTAATTGTGAAATCAAAATTAAACACCTACTTAATTTAAAACGAACACAAAAGTCGATATGATTGACAAACACACTGGTGCATGCAGAGGTTAATAAAGCTAGAGATTAAAACTCATTTTACTCTCTGGTGTTGTTTTACAAGGGGCGCCTCCTTTTATATAAATAAAAGATTAAAAGAATTCTCTGAAACCAAAACCTGTAGAAGAAAGCAAAGTGATAAAGAATGACTCTCCATTTGCTCAGAGTAACAAAAGTCTCATATGTACGAAAGAAGACAGAAGCGTATAGACTATAGATATTTTAGTCTCTAGTCTATAATACTTTAGTCTTTAGTCTGTAATACTTTAGGAGATTACTTTTCTTTCTCCTTTCCTACACATACACAAAGAAAAGCAACACGCACATCACCTAACACTCTCACTATTCCACCCTCCAAGTTTTTTCCACTTTGGCACCATTAATAGTCAAAAAGTGAAAATGGGCTGCAACCTTTGATCATGCTGTTATATGTAAATCATCTGTTCTGGAGGGAATGGGTTATCAGTACCTTGGAACCAATACTTTTTGCATTCCTTTTAACCTTAGGGTAGGATAATGAAATGCTGTAAACTATGTAACAGGGGCACATATCAATAGTCGTAACTGGACAAAAATAAAATTTGGATTTCTGCAAACACAAACAATGGAGCAGCATCTAAGCGTTCATTTAGAGGTTAACACAATTCTGGTAACATCCAATCATTTTTGCATCTATAAATCAGTTTAATATTAAGAGCATTAAGGCCTCTACACATCGATTTGAATTGAGAGTTGCAGGAATCTTTGGATGGCTTCTCAGAAGATGCTCTTCATCTGCATCAAGGAAGTATTGATGCAATGATGCTCTCTGCCTGAAGATGGCGTTTACGGTACAACAGATGCACTCCGCACCACACGGGGAAACAAGAACACGATGAAGAAGAACTCAAAGAACACAGAATAAACCATGGATGTCGAGCAGTTATACTGTTGGTCGCTGATCACAGGGAGCTGTTTGACAAAAATGTGGAGAAAAGAAAGGATTTGTGGTGCGCTGTTCCTTTCCTGTTTTCTGTACGGCATCGCTATGAAATTGTGAAATGAGCATCACCGCGCGGCTCATTTTCACCTTAATTACTTGATCAAAAGAGAGGTCATTCTCCTTGGGAAAAATGGATCCTAAATTATAGTACGGAACTCTTTGTCATTGGAACCACTAGTTCGGTCAGATGTCTGATGTCCCATTAGTGCCCATGGTTTCAGATCGAAGTGTGCAAGAAACTTTGCACCAAAAATTCATTTGGTGTGTATAGGCCTTAATACTGTTTCTCCTGAACAACTGGTATCTACCATATCACAAAGTTTGTAGCTCATTGGTTTTAATATGGATGAACAACTCTTGTGATACAACTGTAAATGAGCCTCGGGTTGCCAGATTTTTTCCTCAAACCTCTCAGCAAATAAACTATAATAGGTTTAGTTTTTATTTTGTTGTAGAATTGATCAGCCAATCACAGCAACTCAATGCATTTAGGCATGTAGACATGGTCAAATACTATCTGCTGCAGTTCAAACAGAGCATCAGAATGGGAAAGAAAGGTGATTTAAGTGACTTTGAATCTGCAGTTTTGTGGGCACAAATGCTTTGTTGATGCCAGAGGTCTGACCAGAGCAGAATGACCAGACTGGTTATTGCTGATAGAAAAGCAACAAAAACTCCAAAAAACTCTTGTTACAATCGAGATCTACAAAAGCGCACAACACATAGAACCTTGAGGCGGATGGGCTACAACAGCAGAAGGGCTGCCAGCTAAGAACAGAAAACTGAGGCTACAATTCGCACAGGCTCACCCAAATTGAATGATAGAGGATTAGAAAAACATTAGTCTGAGTCTCGATTCCTGCTGAAAAATGCAGATACTTGGGTCAGAATTTGGCATCAATGAAAGCATGGATCCATCCTTCCTTGTATCGACAGTTTAGATTGTGAGGTAAAGGCGTGGAGCATTTTCTTGGTACAATTAGTACCAATTGTGCCAACGCCGCAGCCTTGGTATTGGCGCTGACCATGTCCATCCCTTACTACAGTGTACCCATCTTCTGATGGCTACTTCCAGTAGGATAACACATGATTTCATAAAGTGCGAACCATCTCAGACTGGTTTCTTGAACATGGCCATGAGTTCAGAATAATGTGTGGAAGAATGTTTCCAGTGTGTTGTCACGAAGGATTACGGCAGTTGTGAAGGCAAAAGTTTGTACAACCCAGTACTAGCAAGGTGTACCTAATAAAGTGGCCAATGAGTGTATGTTAAACCATAAAACAATGGAAAAATATGAGAATTGAATTTGCTGGTGATAAGTACTGATGAACCAGGACCATTTTGGAAGTAGTGGCACTGGGATCAATTGAAACCCTTACATTACCTGGCTGTTAGGCAACAGTGGTTCTAGTATTTGTCGTAAGTAACTTGATCAATTCTGATGTAATAGAAAACTTTGTTCAGGTTCAGCTGCTACGCTCTTATGTTGAGCTGTTATTAATTCTTTTAAACATATCCCTCCCTTCAGCCCCAGAAGTAATCACCAATAAATACTACAGCTTCAGCACAGACTGGTGGGGTCTGGGCTGTATTATCTATGAGATGACAGCAGGAAAACCTCCATTTCGCAACCACAAGGAGCAGACTTCCAAAAAAGAGGTGGAGAGAAGAGTCCTTGAGACAGCTGAGACTTACGGGGACAATTTCACCATGGACACCGTCACCATCTGCAAAAGAGTGAGGACACTATCTCTACTGTCCTGTACTGTACACGTGGTGTCTGTGACAAGGTTTCTGCAGAGAGATTTACTGCTACTTTTTTTTAAGCTCAAAACCTCAAAATGTATATACCTTAGCTAAAAAGAGGCCACGTTCCAGGACCTACAGTTGTCCTCGCAAGTATAAACATTTTTGATTTCTTGGTTGTTTTTTCTGAAAACAAGAACGATAACACATCACTTTTCACTCATAGTTAGTGGTCGGGTGAAGCCATTTATTGTTTACTCTTTTTAAATCATAATGAAAAAAGAAACTTTCCAAATGACCTTTATCAAAAGTTTAATCTCTTAATATTTTGTATTCCCACATTATCAATATCAATGAGAGCCTGAAGTCTCTTGAGGTAGTTGTCGATGAGGTTCTTTATATTATCTGTTGGTAAAGCAGCTCTTTGATTTTATTTTTTCAGGATGTTTGTGACACTTTTCACAGCTGGCTTATCTATTTCACAGCTGACCAATAAGCAAAGGAACAAAAGCACAAAATGAACAAAGTGCAGGGTTAACATTTGCTGTTAACCTTAAAGCAGGGGTGCCAAACTCATTTTCACAGAGGGTCACGTTAGCATAATAACTTTAACGCACAAACTTTAACTTAACTTTAACGGTACACAAGCATGAAGCGCTAAAAGTTAGCTGATTTTGTATTTCTGTTTACCTGCCGGAGCAGCCATCGCGCCATATCCTCATCAGTCACGGAGGACGACGCTTGTGGTGGGCATGTTGGAGGCTCTGAGTAAGGAAAATACTGAGAGGATGATGATCATGATGATGATGATGATGATGATGATGATGATGATGATGACTGCACCGGCGTGATCTTCATATTTGACGTGTAGTCAGACTTGGAGCTTTTTACAAATATTGCATCGTATGCTGTTGCTGTCAATCTTGGCATAATGTAGCCATACTTTTGATCGCTTAAACATAGTTTGCGTTAAATGTATGCTATGGTTTAACCTTTGTATTGTGTTAAAAACCTGTTTACACCTGTGGTGTTAGCGGGTCCATTTGGACCCATGATTTAAAAATGCTTGAAAATGCTTAAAATCACCAGTTTTCTTCAAATTTTGTTTTTCAGCTAATTGCTGGCTTAGTATGTATTCATTTAAAGGGCACCAGTGTGTGAATTGTTTTTAGTTGGCTACACAAACACAGTATTTTAAAATATACCACTTGTTTTTGATTGCAAAAACGGTTTAAATTCACTAAATATATATTTTTTTCTTATAGAATGAGTATAAATAAACTGTAAATCTGTTATAAACTATTATTAGAGTACACCTACCAAAATTTTTCTTTTATTTTTCTATTATTATTTAAAATTATCAACAATAGTGACATCTTTGGTGTTTCTGGTCAAAACGGACCCGCATAGATAAATGGTAGGATAAAGACAACACGTAAATTTTTTTGTCATAAAACAAATTTCTATTTAACCATGCTAATTAATAGAGATGTTCCGATACCATTTTTACCCTGCCGATCCCGATCCCGATACTTGGGCTCAGGGTATCGGCCAATACCGAGTACCGATCCGATAGCTGGGTGTGTATCTGTATATACAGCTGTAGATACTACTAGCCCTGTATTTATTGACAGAATTATTTTATGCTGTGCTTCAGGTATACTCAATATGGCAACGACAATAATCAATATGGACGTAAAAAAAAATTAATAGACATACCCTATCTTTGAAATGTGGATGCAAGAGAGTGGCAACTGCATACAAGGGCTCTTCCTCAATGGTTGCGAATCGTTTCTTGACGGCCTCAAGAAGGGTGTTTTTCATTGTTTTTATACCAGTGTCCTCCTGGCTCTCCCGAGCAAGGTGCCGTTTTAGAACTGTAACTTAGGGGATCACTTCCGCTTTTTTTCATGTTGCTTGCGTTTTCATGCAAAATAACATGAACACAGGATTCAGAAATATTCCACTTCACAAGCATACCCTCGATTGATTCAGCTATAGACATGCCAGTGTGCGAGCCGCGAAACTCGTTAGCCTGCAGCACTGCACTTTGAAGAGTAAAAGGTGATGGCATCACTGTGTCCAGCTCCAGATGTCAGTAGTGAAGCTGATAGTTCGCACGTCCTTTAGTTCACATGAAATGTGTTCACGCACTGTCTCATAACGCTTAGGGAGCGCTGTTTCGGAGATATATTTGCGACCAGGCAAACTGTACCGGGGCTCCAAATGTTAATTAGGCGGCGAAAGCCCACATTTTCGACCACTGACAGTGGCTGCTCATCCAGTACAATAAACTCGATAATCCTGTCGGTTATCTTTATTGCTCGTTGGCTGTCTTGTGTAAACTTTTCTCTTTGTTTGAATGAAGCTTCCAATGTTTGTTGCGTCTGGCGCGGCTTGTCCTTCTCCTTGGTTGCTTGTAGCAACACGACACAACTTCCTGTGTTTGCATTCTGAGCAGCGCCAGCGAAGAAGAACCGACGAACCGACCCCAATTGCCAGTGCGGCGCACACAGTAGGGGGGCTAGCGCGTGGTATAAGTTAGTCACCGCGAGGGGTGGTAGAGGCTCGAGGTCCACCGCGGACAGATATGCCATACAAGTAGGGCCCAGAGGTCTGGCCGCGGGTGCCTGTATCCCAGATCTCTGACTCAGGGGGATTGGCCAAGGGGGGCTGTCACGAGCGCAGAGAAGTCCGGAGACCATACTCTGTTCGGCCAGAAGAGGGCAAAAGAGTAGCTTGCGCTCGTCCCCCCTGACCTTGCACAAAGGTTGTGCTAGGAGGCTCACTGGGGGAAACGCATATAAGCGTTTGTTCCTCGGCCAGCAGTGGGCCGGCGCATCTGTCCCGAGGGGAGCCAGGGACAGGGAATAGGAGCCGGCAATGGGTATTCTCAAGGGAGGCAGCAGGTACCTGGGCCTCGCCGAAGATGTCCCAAATCTGCTAAACAGCCCGAGGATGGAGTCGCCAATCTCCCGTCGAGGGGTGGAATCTGGACGGCAAAACCGCGATCATGTTACACTCCGCAGGGATATGAAGGCTTGAGCGACGGAAGGCTGCTCTAACTCCAGAGGAGCAGCTGTTGGGCGAGGTAGTGGAGGAAACGGGAGCGTACACCGCCATGGTGGTTGATGTACGCTACGACCGCAGTGCTGTCTGTCCTGACCAGCAAGTGCCGATCCCAGAAGATCGGACAAAAGCGCCGGAGCGCTAAGATCACTGCTACTAGCTCGAGAAGGTTGATGTGCCAACGAGAAACCCGTCCGTTCCAGGAACCAGACTCTCTGTGGGAACCGCAAACGGCTCCCCAACCGGTCTTGGAGGCGTCAATGGTAACCACTACGCAACCGGAGATGCACGCTAGGGGCAATCCTGCTCACAGGAATCGCACAGATTTCCAGACCTTCAGGTGAGGGAGCGCGTCTGTCACGGACAGACGAAGAGCTCCCCAACGCCATGCCCAAGTTGGAACTCGCGAGAGAAGCCATAGCTGAAGTGGTCGCATATGCAGGAGCCCAAGTGGAATCACTGAGGCTGCCGCTGCCATATGCCCCAGGAACCTCTGAATTAACTTCAGTCTGACCACTTGTCGAGAGGACACTGCCGATAAGGCAGCCAGCAAAGCCCGGGCGCGATCTACCGACAGGCGCGCCCGCATGCTCTCGGAGTTCAGCTCCATGCTGAGAAAAGAGATGACTCTCACCGGAGTGAGGCGGCTCTTTTCCCAGTTGACCTTCAGACCCAATCGGTTTAAGTGCTTTAGCACCTTGCCTCTGTGTCGGATCAACTGGTCCCTGGACGAGGCTATGAGTAGCCAGTCATCGAGGTAGGACTGCCCGGCGGAGCGGGGCAAGAGCGACCCGGGCAACCTTCGTGAAAGTGCATGGGGAGAGGGCAAGACCGAAGGGTAGGACCTTGTACTGGTATGCATGGCCCTCAAAACAGAACCTTAGAAAGGGTCTGTGTCTCGGAACCACTTCTACCTGGAAGTTTGCGTCCTTCAGGTCGATTGTCATGAACCAGGACGGATGCACGGTAGAATGCAGCGGACCGGCAGCATCCGAAACCGAAACTTGGCCAGGTTTCGGTTCAGACGCCTCAGATCCAAGATTGGTCGCAGCCCACCTGTGTTTTTGGGGACCAGGAAGTACGGGCTGTAAAACCCACGTTCCATGTCGGCTGGAGGGACCGGCTCGACTGCTCCTTTTGTCAAAGGGGCATCGATCTCCTCTCGCAGGAATGAGGCGCCTATCCGGGTGACAGGAGTGTGCACTACGCCTCGAAACCTGGGGGCTTTCACGAACTGAATCGTGTAGCCCTGCCGGATTGTCCGGACCACCCACTGTAAGACCCCGGGAAGCTTCCGCCAGGCTCCCAGGTAAGCAGGGGTAACGGCCAGGACGTGCCGATGGTCACCAAGGCGGGGCCGCCGTGAGGCGAGCTTGTGGGCGGAATCACCAGGGACGGACCCTGGGAAATGGTCAGATGAGGGAGGGGGAGCTGAGCCCCCACGCTCTCTGCCCAAGTTGGGGTCTTCATCGGAGACCGAGGAAGATAAACCCCAGACAGCAGGGCATGCGGTTCCACTATTCTATAATAATATACTATTCCACTATTCTATATAATATCCACTATAATCTAAATGAGATCTGTCTTTGACACAATAGGTGCCGCCATCCCGAAGAACGGCAGCGAGGAGTGTGTGGTGGACTCCCAAGGGGAGCTGGGTCGGTGACTTGACCCGGAAAACAGCCCATAACTTCCCGAGACGCCAACATCAGGGGTGCTTCTTACTAGAAGCTCTCGTCTGCTTTCGAGAACCCTCCGAGGTTGACTGCTTCTTCCGCCATGCAGGGGTCTTCCTCGGACCAGAGGTCGAAGGAGCAGACTGTGGTGGAGGATGCTCTCTTTACAGGCGTCCGGCGCAGAAGCAATGGAACGCCGCCGCTTCCGGTGCGGAACCATGAGCTCACCCAGACCCTCCGCCTGTTTCCTGATCGTGGAGACCTTTGAGGCAAAATCGTCCACGGCGACACCAAAGAGGCCATCTGGTGAGACAGGTGCATCCAGAAACCTATTACGGCCTTCGGGAAGCATAGTCGCCTGCTCCAACCAGAGATGGCGTTCCTGTTCCACTAGAGTGGACATTGTGCGACCAATATTCAGGGGAGCTAATTTAGTAGCACGTAGCGCTAATTCAGTGGCCGAGTGCAAGTTCCTTAAGGACTGCTGGTCACCACCCCCTTGGTGCATGTCTTGGAGGACCTTGGCCTGAAAGACCTGTAAGGTTGCCATAGCATGCAACGATGCAGCAGCTTGACCCGCAGCTGAGTAAGCTTTCGACATCAGGGCTGATGAAAATGAACCAGCTTTGGAGGCCAGAATTTAGTGAGCTCCTCATGCACCTCCGGGAAGAAAGGAACTTCAGGAGCGCGGGGTACCGTGCCCCGGCGCTTGCCCAAGAACCAATTATTCAACCGCGACAGATCTGAGCTGGAAGGCACTTCCACCTCCAGCCCAATAGCGGCCGCGGCTTTGAAGAGCACCGCGAATGCATCGGGCTCCGGCTCTGCCGCGACCCCGGAGGGCGGCAGCGCTGAGCTGGAGGAATCCGAAGACCGCGGCCCTTCCGATGCTGCGAGGGAAAGCAGATCGTCAGCAAGGTTACGCGAAGCCCCGGGCAACGGCGAAGCGCTATCCGAGTCTCCCGCGGACCAGACGGGGAGCACACTAGAGCTTTGGGGATGGTGCGAGGAATCACCTGACGCCGCTCGACCCAAAACATCCGGTGAGGTTTCGGAAGGCCCTCTCGGAGTTGAAGGCTCACCAAGAGCCGGAACTCCGGTGTACTCCTCCTTGAAGAAAGACCTCCTATACCTCAGTGTGCGCGCCGGAAGAGCGTTGCAATGCACACACTCTTGCCGCACAAGACCCGCGCAGGCGTGTTGGAAACCCAAACACCCCACGCATTTCTCGTGTCCGTCTTTCGACGAGATAAACCCAACGCAGCCAGGAATACAGCACGTTTTGCTCATCGTGTCGTGAAAAATGGACAGGATGTAGAACAAACGGCTAACAGAAACACTGGACAGGCTATGCCGAAAGAGAAAGAGGTGCTGCTGTACGGTGGCTTGCTATCTGGTCTAGCAGAGGACTACACCGGAATGCAGAGGTAAGCAACCTTCAATCTCAAACAGCGTTTAGCGTCAAAGTTAGAGAGGAGAGTAACACTCAGTCCGCTATGAAGGAAAATCGCATACTAAAGCGTGCGTTGCGCCCGGTCTTATACCCGGCTGATTGCTAATCAATCACACACACCTGCAAATCAATTTGCCCGTTAGATGATTCGGTCCGTTCTCCCATGGAGGTCAGCTCCCATTCAGTCGGTCTAATCCCGACTAAAGTCTCCGGGACCGACTGAAAGGGAACCTAACAATTTAACCATAAAAAGAACATCGATAAACTTCTCTGCCACTCCACTGGCAGGTTTTCCGGTATATATTTGCATATTTCATGCATAGGCAGCTTCCTTACAGGTTCTTCATACCCCCGCAAGAAGCAACAGTCCCATGTAGGCATCGAGCTGTGTTATGTCCATGTCTGTCCAGCTATCACCAAATTCTCCCTTCCATGTTGGTCATCTCAAGTAGGATTTTCTGAATAGATTGTGTAAAGAACAGTTTAAACACTGACTTGATGACTTGGGTCTGTGACACAGTGTACCCAGCCCTAGTGTTGCATGAACTGCACGTTTGGGTTCTCCGCAGAGTGGTTCAAGATATTGAGATCAGGAGACTAAGATGGCCATTCCAGAACCTTTGCTTTATTCTGGTGTAACCAAAGATGAGTGGACCTGGTCTTGTGTTTTGGATCGTTGTTGTGTTGGAATGTCCAGAAATGTCCCATGCTCAGCTTCCGGGCGGATGAGTGCACATTTTCCTCCAGTATCCTTTGTCACCAATTCTGACCAATTTTCTTTTGCTTTTGTCCAACAGTGGTTCACAATGGTGTTCTGTTCATGTTGACTCCACTCCAAATGTAGCTTTTATGGTTGTGGCCAAAAAGTTACATTTTGGTCTCATCTCTCCAAATAACTTTTTTCCGGAAGTCTCTGAGCTGTTTGGGGTTTTATAAACGGGCTACTATGTGGCATTTGTGTAGTACTGGCTTTCTCCTGGCAACTTGACCATGCAACCCATTTTTCAAAGTCTCTCCTTATTTTTCTCATTGAAAAACATTTGATCTTTTTTGCCCAGTATTTATTTGTGGGGTTTTTTGCATCCTTTACAATTTTTCTTGCAGCTGTTGCAGAAATCAACAGAATACCCCACTTTCCACTTCTTAGAGTTTGTACACCTCTGATTCCCAGTTCCTATTTATTTTTTTATATACCGTTCCTATTTCAAACAGTTCAACTACCTTTTCCCATAGATCCTTTGAGGGTTCTTTTGCTTTCCCCATCACTAAGAATTCTGGAATGTCTGGATGAAAGAGGCAAGGGACTATGAGGAGTCCAGAAACAGACATTGATCACAAGCAAACAGGTCGCAGGTGAAGATGGTTACCTTTACCAGCCACTCAAACCCTTTTTGTCAGTTTTTATGCAAGCTCTCAATATAAATACTTCCAATCAGGGTAAATTGGAAAGTTTCTGTTGTCATAATGGTTTAAAAAGAGCAAAAACAGACAAAAAATGACATCACCCAACCCCTAACTATGAGTGGGTGGAATAAATGCATAAAATGGTCAAAAAATCTGACAATTTTCCAAGCTATGTAAACTTATGAGCACATCTGTAATTATTTGAACGCATAAATGAACAAAATGTAGCAATTGCTGAATCCTCATTTAAAATGCACCACATAAAGTGTTGAACTTGAAATATCATTCATATGTTAGGAGCACCAGGTTCCACCTAAAAACCTGTTGAGATTTTGCTAATGTGCAAACTATTCAATGAAATTGTTAGTATTTCTCGAACATCATATTAAAAGCAGATTCGTATCTATAACCAGTAAAATTTGGATGAATCATGCTAACACTCTGATTCTTGAAGCACCAATGATTGGGAAAACAACGCTTTCCTGTGTATCAGTTGGTAGAGTATTTCGCTAACAACACAAAGGTCATGGGTTCAAATCCCAGAGGAAGCAAGTAATGACAAAAAATGTGTTCATTCATTCAAATGTAAGTCACTTTGGGAAAAAAAATTAATAATCCAACATTCAAACAATGAAAATGGCAATGGAAATCACAATTAAACCAATGCAACTACCTCTGCAACTATTTGAGCTAAGCTACTGATGGGGTCTGGGAAAGCAAAAACTATCAAATGTATTTGAATCTTAATTCTAAAACTACTTTGGATGGAAGCATCTACCAAATGCGTAACCTGCATTTGTTCATTGTGAATTTTATTTTGAGAGCATCTAAATAGTCTTTGGTTGTGATTTTGCAAAACACATTTGTACTAGAATTAACTCATTAGGAATCACTGCTAGTGCTATACACCATCTTCACTTACAAACCAAAGAAAATAACAGAAGAGAAATAACTGCACCTATTAAAGGGTGAACTTGCCTTGTTTTAGAAAAGGGATGCTAAACACATGTGTTCTTCTAGACGCTGGCTTGCTCCTCTCTGCTTTTATAATCTGCAGGTAGAAAAGATGTTTAGCACCTATTCACCATGGAACAGAGCATCTCTGTTTAACCATGCTCATTTCAAGAAGCTAATCCAGCTAGCTACGTATTACTGGAACTCGGGGAACTTCTTCTCTCAGCTTTTATATTACAGCTTTTTTAAATAAAAACATAAAGATGTTGAATTCTCCAACTGTCTTTATTGCTTTGCTCCATCAGTTCTTATTTTATATTCTCCACTTGTCTCATGGAGCAGCTCCTGGATAAAAACCCCCAGCAGAGACTGGGCTGCAGGATGGGTCAAGGAGTAGAGACCATCAAACAGCACAAGTTCTTCAAGAACATTAACTTCACGAGGCTGGAGGCAGGAATGATGGAGCCACCGTTCCGTCCTGACGTGAGTCTCTTTTATCTCAAACATATTGCAATGCCGGTCTGTTATTCCTGATCTGAACACATTTTGTTTATTGTGAGGCCTTGGAAATATTCCAGTATGACAAGCTAATGCTGCATTTTGGAACATGTTGGAGCTGAATTGTATTTGCTTCTTAGAGTGATTGTGATTCTAGTCATTTCTGAAACTTCTTTACCAAGACTTCTAGTTTTATGTAATTTTTTGGGAAAAACTTCCTTTGCTCACAATTCATATGAGAAAGATTGTAAAATTAATTCTCTCTAATTGTAAAATCACTTTTATATATAACTTGTAAAGAAGATGACTTAATGCAAACAATACCACTGCCACCTAATGGATGGAAGGTACACAAGCTTTCATACTATTCAAACTAGACCATGGCCTTCTAAGCTTTGTGGTCTCAAAACTATTCTTGAAAAAGTTACATATTTTACTACTTTTCCAATGATGCTTTATTGTATAAACAGTTTCAGTAGTTGGTTAGAAATGGTGTTGTGAAATATTGTGATGCATATCGTATCATTTGGCTAGCCATTGCAGCTTTAAATTACCGTACATTTAATGTATTCAGCGTCACATTTTCTCACCACACACTTAGAAGTTTTTTCTTGTTGCATTACAGACCATTCATTGGATTTTCCAGGAGACTCTTAATCAAAATTGCATTTGGTCTAATATGATATTTGATATTTAAATCTAAATTATTATATAAATAATTACTAACATTTCACTTGTTTCTGATCCTGTGTAACAATTGAAATAACTTTTGAAAATTATTATTGTAAAATGGTTAGTCAGTAAAAACATTTTTTTAAAGGGGTCATGATTTTATTTTTTATAATATTTTGTTCACATTGGTCTAAATGTATGGGAAATCTTTTACTCAAAGTCTTCATTTTTAATTAAAATCAGATTCAATCATTTCATTTTGTAGCCCAGGCCTATTCCGGAAATGAGATTTTTATTCTGAAAACTTGTTTTTTCTTTATTGAACCTTGTGCTCTTCCTATACCCTGTTATTGTAAACCCCAGTGATGTAAACTGTTGCAACAAGTGTCAAATATTCAACATGTATGTGTGAATATTACAGTGAGGGAGATTCGAGTGAATTATAACGAGCAAAATCAATACTGAGCTGTCAACGTTTTATAAAAGCAACATTGATAGACGCTGTAATGATATAACATCATTGAATTAAATTTGAAGAGCAAAAAGTGTTGATCCTGAATATTGTCAAATAATTGTATTTTATTTGTTTCCCAACAGAATCTATTTTTTTTTAATTTAACAGCATTCGAAACATGTCGCCTCATGTGCTTTTGTGAACATTTGTGTTTATGTTCTCTCCTGCAGTCGCGGGCAGTTTACTGTGCAGACGTGCTGGACATCGAGCAGTTCACTGCAGTTAAAGGGGTCATCCTGGACGAGAAAGACTTTAGTTTCTATAGAGATTTTAACACCGGAAGTGTTCCAGTTCCCTGGCAGATGGAGGTGAAGAGAAACCTTCAGCACTAACTCACACTTAACACTTAACAGACAAAACTATTTTCTTAACGCTTAGAAGTCTGGGGCCTTTTTGAGTGTTTTTACTACTTTACAATTTGCTCAAATAAAATATCTTTAAAACTGTTTTTTTTTTTTTGGCAATGCTTGATATTATTTTTGTAGAACAACCTCAGCTTCTTTTTCGTACAATTTCAAACCTGAAATTGAGTTAAAATTTACTAAAAGTAAATTTTGTCATTTTTTTACTGCAAAAATCTGAAAATTTGAGAATGAACAGATTTTATGTTTTATAACAAAAAATGTCAAAATTGTATCAAAACCCAGGCAAACCTCTCATAAATGTTATACCCTGTTCCAGGCGCATTTTGAAAAACACAAACCATTTCACAGTTTTTGTACTTCCAAAGGTTATCCCATCTTTTCACCCCAAGATGTCACTGATTTGGGGTCTGTAAAATGAAACTGAAAGACAATCTTGCATTTTCTCACATTTAATTACCCTGCAAATTTTGTCTCATAACTCTTGTTATGTTCGTTTAAAACACAAAATATCAAAACTAAAAACCTGTTTCAAACCTACACATTATATTTTAAATCAAAAAGTCTTTATTTTTTTTTTTTTGTTGTTGACTTTTGCCATTTACCATCTGTATGTTTGTATTGCTAACGCTAAGAGGCGTACTCAGACTCTTTCAGTGTTCTATTTAGATTATAGTGTTCCGGATGAAATTAATGAGCTCATTACCTACATTTAAATAAATTTAAAGCATATTGTATTATATTGTACTGTTTTGCTACACTATGAATTGTGCCATATAATTCCATTTTCATACCTTCAAAACTAAAGGATGCTAACCATCTAGACCACAGGTGTCAAACATACGGCCCATTTTTAATAATAAATTGCGAATTAATTGCTTTGTTAATAAATTGTTTTTAACCAAATATTTAGCCTTGTGTGTCTCCGCCTCAAAGCAGTGTGTTAATATGACGGGTCTATTTTTTCTCGCGGAAGAATAGGCGCAGTGAGCAGCTCGGGTGTATACACCTCGGACT
Source organism: Danionella cerebrum (assembly GCA_007224835.1). Classification (NCBI taxonomy): domain Eukaryota; kingdom Metazoa; phylum Chordata; class Actinopteri; order Cypriniformes; family Danionidae; genus Danionella; species Danionella cerebrum. The sequence goes on from SRMA01026064.1 coordinate 100,404, forward strand.
CTGAAGCAATGATTCATCATTATGCATTAGGCAAAACCGGTAACACCATCATCGATGTTGTGCTGCTAAAAGTTTGTCGTATTTTAAAGTGGAAACTTTCTGACGCTGAAGTCTAAGTACGAATCTAAAGCTAACTCTTGTCTTAAATTAGAGTCCCATTTTGGGTGAAAAACAAAACAGTAAATTCAGTAGAATTGCTGATTTTATGCGATGTTTATTCAAAACTGCAGTGTAATGTTGCTTAATTGCTTTCAAAAAACATTACAAATGAGTTATTCCATCTAACCCACTGTTTCGTTGGGAGCTCATTATGAAGAGTTTCAATATGAAGTGAAAGGGTTGTTCCTGACTTCTGAAGGACATGATACATTTAGAATTGTTGTTTTTTAATTTGACTGTTGTTAAAACATGTTTTGTGGAATTATTTGTTCATTATGGTTCTTTGCTGAAAAAAAAACCAATTGATAGGAAAAATAATATGTATTTAACAAATGAATTAAGGTAATCAGTGTTTATTCTACATAATTTGACTAGTCCAGCGACCCACGAGCTCAAATGAGTTTGACACCCCTGATCTAGGCTAATAATTTTAACCATTACAGATTTTTTTTTTCAAGACAAACATGTTTAAAACTAGTGTTTTCCAGAAACATGCTCTTCCTCTCATAAGATCTTGAAACCTTCTTCTCTAGCTATAAAATGAAGGGAGAAAATAGGGGATTTTTCTTTATAAAAAGATAAGGGGATCAAACTTTTATTCTTAACCTAAAAAAACCTATATCTAAATGTCAAGTGTCCAGAATATCAAGATTCTATGCTATGTGCAGCTAGCTTTAACTTCACTGGACACGTAGCTTTACAAATCGCTACCTCAGGACCATTAGAACACTGGCACTGTGCCAGATGGCTGAAACCGTGACAATTTCAGCCGTCTGTTGCTGTGACAAAGCGAATACAGAATTTACTTCCCCTTCCGGTCTGTGTGTTAGCTCATTTGTATAAAGTGTTGCCAGTCGGATCTCTCGCAGGTCCATTCTGCCATTGTGGGAAAGCCACTTCACCCGCCATGCCCTGTATGGATGTGTGTGACTGTTGGGGTGTGTTTGGTGGTGGGCAGGAGGCCGTAGGCACCATATGGCAGCCACGTTTTGTCTAGGGGCAGCTGAGCGCTACCAAGGTGTGTGAATGTGGAATGAATTATGTTCTGAAAACATAATATAAAGCTATACAATATTATATATCTATATAAATCTAAGACATTATTATCATTTTTATTGATATGAGCAGGCAGGGGCTTAACCATAATTGGTAAGTGGAGTGGGTATGAGCGCCTAATCGGGATCGCGGGATTGGACAAATCCAAAGTAACCTTGCTTGACTTGGGCATGGAGCATCCTTGAGATATTGGAACAAACACCAACAATACTCTGAATATTCTATTTGCGTGCATGGTCCTTAAGACCTCGTTCTTGATTTCATTAAAGTAGATCTTTAAGCACACCTGCATTTTTTGAGAGGCATCTTATTTGATCACTAATTACTGTTTGGTGTTCCCTGACCTGTATCAGATGATCGAGACAGAATGCTTCAAGGACTTGAATGTGTTCGGTCCAGATGGGAGACGGCCACCAGACCTGGACCGGAACACTATCATCACTACCAAGCCCATGGACTCTCCACCAACCAACCGCAGTCCAGAACACTCCGGACACCGACTGCTGCATAGACTCTTCATGAGACGTGTGAGCAAGCACTAACACACCACTGAACGGCACAGTAATGCAGAGCGGCCATATGATGCTAATCCAAGCAGTAACCTTGTGTTCTTTTAATTAAACATGCAGAGGAACAATTTAAAGTGTACCGCCACCAGCAAAACCTGTGAACCTAATGGATTTAGAGGGTAAATAAAGTAAAGTTTGGCAATAGTGCCTTTCACTTACATAGAGAAGGCGTGGCTTATTTTTATACTGCATCCATGCTCCAGGGGGTGACGTGATACTCTCTAGCAGGAAGATAACTGTAGCCACTTAGATCCTTACCTCAAGCCATTGCCTTTTCTCATGGAAGAATTTCAAATCTGGGGAAAAAACAGGACATATAAACAACTCCACATACCGGTAATTAACATAAAAAATATGTGATTTTTACATATTTAACCAAGACAGAAAAGTCTAAATTCGGCAAGACAAAGGCTTTGGCGCTTGTAAATAAATAAATAAATAACTAGAAACAAATTTACTCCAAATACAAAATTAGGTCAGAAATTATTAATTTAATATCTTGTATGCCTTCGATGAGCTTGAAAAACTGCATCCATATGGTTTGCCAAGGATTTATATGATTTATTGATGGTCATTAGGAATAGCAAAGAAAGCAGTCTTGCTGCCACATTAGCACTGAATCTGATCCTCAGCCTCTTGATAATCAACACTATAGTCTCAGGGTGAATCTTAGGCATGTTTGCAGGGGTCTAGTTGTAGCCGATGTGAAGGTCTAGTGCAGGGGTCGGGAAAATTTTTTACTCAAAGAGCCATTTGGGACCGCCCCCAATGAAAAGAAAGCACCCGGAGGCATTTTTAAATCATTATATGCATGTATATATTATGCTATGTACAAAAAAAAACATTCATGAAAATGAAATCAACAAACTGCTGCAGAGAACACAGAATTGTATTTCAGGATGTAAAAAAAGCATTTTAAACTTGATTGATGCTTAATTTCAAATAAAATACCTGGTGTCTATTTGAGTCCTCGTATTTTAGAAATAAAAATCCAAACTTACCCAACCCACTGAACAAAAAATGCAAACAGCCTGCAGTCACCTGTCCTCTTATTAGATAAAATCCAAACCTACCCAAATATTATCCACCAGCACTGAACGAACAATGCAAACCAAAAAAAATGCACAGTTGTCCTCCTGAATGAAAAAAGGATTACTTCACTTAATATATAGTTATGTATTTATTTAACTTATATAACTTTAAAAACTTTATATAACTTAAAAGAAACCTGGTACAGAACCTTCATTTCTGTACCAGCTTGAAAGTGTTCTATGTGTATGCCTTCTGATCAATCCACTTTGTACCAAACTGCTTGATGTTTACTCCCAATGTAAGTCGCTTTGGATAAAAGCGTCTGCTAAATACATAAATGTAAATGTCACTTTTATATTTCACACACACACGCATGCACGTACGTATGCTCACACACACACATGGAAAATATAACCAATCAAAATATTTATTTTACCTGGTTAATGTGAATTTTGCTCCTGAACCTGCTGCACAGCAGGCTGGTAAACCAGTTTCATCAGCAGTGAAAGCAAAACAATCTGCCCACGTAGCATTAAACGTTCTTTTATCTTCAGAAAATTCCTTTTCCATCATTTACCTTCCAGGCAGGGGTCAAAAAAATCACGATGGTAGTGTGCTGGAAAAACACCAGTTGCCAGACGTGAGGGACACCAGAAATTCGAATGTCGCACATCGGCAGATTTCTTCAAAATCAGAATTATATTTTAAAATGAACAAACTAAAACAAAATGTAATTTTTATAAAACACTCATTATTTTCCAAAGTCACAGGGAGCCACAACAGAAGGATGAAAGAGCCACATGTGGCTCCGGAGCCGTGGCTTGTTGGTTCTTTTTATACACACCTGATTCCTAATTTACTCTTTATTAGTCTTTTAAATGACAAGGGGACAACACTTATGTGTTTGTATAGATTTATATAATTCTTTAAACGTATTTGTAAACTGGGTTTTAAAACAATGACAGGAACTGTTAACATTTTTGCACTTCTTTTGTTTGTGATATTACCACTAAAAATAACAGACACTTTTACAGATTTTAAAATAAACAAATTTTATTTTGAAGTGATCACAATCCATCCATCCATTAAAATAATGTGTTTTCTTCTGTTTAGCAACGGAGTGCATCAGTTGAACCCAAAAGCAGATCTACTGGAAACTGGAAAAAATTGTGAGCCAAGCAGAGGACTGGACTAAACGTTCATTCAGCCACAACACGTCTAAATGTATTTTCACACAAACCCTGCAGCCGGGAACATTTTGATACAGATGTTTTTTTTTGTTCTCAAATCACAGATTTTTAATGGATGTTTGTGTGCTATAAAAATGAATAAAAATAAAATTAATGCACAATGTAGAGCTGCTTGAACGCATTTATTCAGGAAAACAGAACGACAAAATGATGCTGGGATTCAGAAACAGCCAAGGCTGCATTCCTGTGGGAGAGCAGTCATTTTTATTGAATGAAAATAGTATTACTGATTATTTTCCTTAATCAATCACCGAAGACTACAAATAATTGTGTATAAATATATATTAAAAACAAACTTAAAAAGCAATCATAAATTTTGACATGAAACTACAGCAGGGGTCACCAACCTTTTTTGATGCTGGGAGTCACTTCTTAGGCACATATTAATGTGAAGGGATACCAGTCTGAAAAAGCATTTTATTTACCTTTAATTGTATCTACAGTATCTTCTCAAAAAATTTGCATATTGTGATAAAGTTCATTATTTTCAGTAAAGTTGAGAGACACAAGACCCAACACTCTGGAGGAGCTTACGGCCGCTATCGAAGCAGTGCCACAGGCTGATTTCCTCCATGCCACGCCGCATTGAAGCAGTCATTTCTGCAAAAGGATTCCCGAACAAATATTGAGTTCAAAACTGAACAGAATTATTGGAAGGTTGACTTTTTTTTGTATTAAAAACACTTCTCTTTTATTGGTCGGATGAAATATGCTAATATTTTGGGTTTTCATGAGTTGTGCGCCAAAATCATCAATATTCAAACAATTAAAGGCTTGAATTACTTCAGTTGTGTGTAAATGAATCTGAAATATATGAAAGTCTAATGTTTATCAGTACACTGCGGAAAATAACGAACTTTATCACAATATGCTAATTGTTTTAGAAGATTCTGTATATGAAGACGCTGTTCCTTACATTTGCAAAAAATAAAAATTAGGTAAATATGGTCATATATAAACCATGTTTATTTTTCCAGATACGTGCTCTCCCCCTCATAAAATCTAACTGTTCTCCAACTCTCAAATGGAAGGAGCAGGTATCTTTTATCATTATTGCAAAAGGGAGTCTATGGAAAAACTGAACCATTTTTTCTCAAACAAATAAAATGATGTAACAATAAAAAATAGCTAGAAACGTTTGTAATGCCTGCAATTACATCAACATATCTTTACAAAAGTTGAATTGCATGTTGCCTGAAGATACTAAACAAGATTTGTGATGTATATATAATTACATTTACGAAAATGGTATTAACTTTTGCTAGCTTTAACAAGTAATTATAACTATGATCTGAGTTTGCTTACCAAGTTTCAGTAGTGTTGACTAGTGGTCAGGAGACATAAAATAGTCTTTTCTTAATCCTTTCCAGTTTAAAACAAATTCATGCTGTGTCTGGCCATAATGAATTTTCTGCTTAATAAGTTTTCCGATATTAACTCATTTTCTGCAACATTTATTGTTCACTATATTATTGAAAACCTACATTTTCAAACTCCACCCAGACTTTAAGTTTGATTCAAATTAGAACAGCCTCAGACCTTGTATGTAAAAATGTATGAATTTTGATGGACATTGCAGTTTTAGTTTACCGCCATGACAGACTCAAGGCTTTGTGGCAAGTCTAAACTGAAGATTCATCTCTTACAACCATGGATATCTCTGCTTAATGTTGAGCCCCCAAAGTGAACTCTACATTGAAACAGTCGGGGAGGAGTTAAATCTGATTGGTTGGTAGGCAAGGCTAAGCAGGTGAGGATCGTTTTGAGATCATACAAAATGAATATAGAACTGTGCAAATACACATGAACTAGAATACAACCCCATCTATGTATTTGGTGAAGAAACACTGGTAACTGGAAAAAAATCTCTGACAAGGAAATGAAGAATAATATGGAACAGATCAGGTTTGGGGGTGGTATATAAATATATGTATATAAAAAGATATATTGGAATATTATTCAGATGCAAGAATTTTTAATAATGTAAAGTATTATTTTTTTTTCAACAATTCAAAAATAATAGATTTGTTTCTACCTTTGAAGTGAACCTGTAAAAGATTTCATGTTAAACCGAGTAAAAGATCACAAAACAAAAAAAGAGTGAATTGTATTTTACTTTTATGGGTGAAAAAAAACTGTATAAAAACCTCTTGGGTGCAGTTGCTCTAGCTATAGTTAAGTACAAAGTAATTGTCGTAAGCACCATAGAACAAAACACACAAACGTAAATGCTGGACTAATCTAAACTATTTACAAAACTGCATCTGCAAAGGTCCCATCACAGACTCTATATAAAACTAGAAGCGATAGCTGCAGGTCGGAGCAAATTTTAAACGCTAGCCATGTTTCGAGGTGATTGGCTCTAAAATTATGAATCATCTAAATCTCATTTACTCCAACCTACAGCTACCCCCCCCCCACGACTCATTTGGAACAGTAACCATATCATTTTCCAGAGTCAGTAGATGACAGAGCACTGTGGCAGAGGACAGGAAGTTTGGCCTGTGTCAGTTTGGCATGGCTTTCATCCCTCCCAAGGTGGGCTTCGGCGCCCGTCCACATCAGTCTCGACATGGTATAACATGTCTGCCAGTGTGTGTTCGATCACAGCTCCCGAGCCCATGTCACTCATCTGTAGAGGTGCAGTGAATAGAAAACACGGCTGAATCAGCGTCAACATTCAATATTTAACTAAACTGCCTCAAGCAGTAGTGTTTCCAAACATAATATTGCTCTGCCATTTTGACTGATGTGTAAAGGCCTTTTTTCTGTTGCTAGAGATTAAATAAATCCACTCATTGACTCAGTTCTTTTAAAATTGATTAGCCGTTTATAATAGATGTTCTCTTTAAATACAAGGCAAAAATATGGATTTTGTTGGATGATAAAATGGGTTGAGGTGTGATCTCTATAAAACAAAGTTTATGTTTCATTAAATGCAATGGTTCTTTAATGGACTCATGCAAAGCTGAAGCATTTAATCACATGGCGATTTATTTATTATTAGGGCTCAAGCATCAAAGTTTTTAGGGCCTAAAATATGCTCAAAAAAATTACAGAATTTCACAAAGAACTGTTGACAATTTACGTCCGATTGTGGTTTGAAAATTGGGTGTGGCAAAATGGCTCCATAGCGATGGCTCTGAATGCGTTTCAGCTTATGGTGCGGCAATAGATTGTCGTAGCTGAATGAAAGGAAGTCGGCTATTCCACAAAAAACTCTAAAAATGACTTCCTTTTGCTTGTGTCATACTTTAACTAACTCTACCAAGAGATTTTATCTGTTCATCTCCTAAACTCCATCAGTCTTATCTTAAAGGGCCACAACACACAGGATGTAAACAATATGATATTTTCAGAGATTTACATGTGTTGAACATTATTTAGGACAAATGTATTGTCTGTTACATTTAATTGTGTGTAAAACTGTTTAACTTCTATCATTTGTTCGCGATTTCTGACTTCCTGTTTGAAAAGAAATTTCTCAAGGCATGTGTGATGTTAAATTATACGGTGATTAAACGTCAATCGATGAAGGCACGGCGGCTTTCAAATGAGAAATTTTGACATTTACAGGACGTCAGATCTGGTTACATAGAAGCCTACAGCGGTAGTTACCGTGCCACCTAGTGGCAACATCTAGTGGCAGCATTGAATATCCCGTTTACTGCTGTTTTATAGCATTATTTCAAGCTGCGTTTAAGTACAAGTTTGAAATTTGAATGCAAGGGACCAAGACCTACAAAAAAGGTCCATTGGAGTGAGTTCCAAAAACTGACAAGAACTCAATTATTTTGCAACCCCACCCCCCCCCTAACCAAAAAGGTAATACTTCGAACACCTTGAAAAGATTGTGTTTGTTCACTTGCAAACTCTACCAGTCTTACTCTAAGGCATATGGGATGTTAGAATGCGAATGCTTTTTGACTTTAGTAAACTATGTACGCATGGCATCTGTTGAAAGTCGATATTTCACCTTAAAGAGGCAGTTGTTATAACTTAGCCCAGTTCCATATTTTTAAGATCATGTCTGAACACATCGAAGGTTACAGCGCCACCAGGTGGCCATAGGAAATATAATATATAACGTTGATAAGATGGTCTCTATTTTTGACATCTCTGGTTAGAATATTTACAGAACAATATTCACTGCGCCACCTAGGGGTCATGGCACTTTATGATATGCTTTTCCTTATTTAATTTGCCTGTTCAGTAATTTTTACAACTCTTGTTTTAATTCACATCCTAAATTTGTATTGGTCGAAGTGCATATTGCAACAAACTAGCCACTGTGAGGCGATGGCATCAGAGGTGTTCGAGCCCTTTGATTGTTGCTTGCAGCTTTAATTTTAGTTTAGTTTTTTTTTTAAAGTAGTATTTTCCAAGTACCAATTTAGCCCGGTATCGAAATAAACCTTTTCAAGACCCAACCCTATTTACACATAAACTGAATGAGGGTGGAATCTCTCACCGGCTGATACTTGATGTCTTTTGGTGGATACCTAAAGTGTGGCCCAAAATTAACAGATACCTGGAAAAAAGGAGGAGGAAAAGATGTGAGAGATGATTTCAGCTCAGACACACTTTAACACAGCACCATCCAGTGTTTAACCAAAGCAAAGACTGACATGAAGCTCATTCATCGTAGTTAAAGAAACCTGTACTGAGAACAAGAAACTCAAGCTCTAATCTGGACATGGTGAACTGTAAATAAACATCAATAATATTTAGTTTTGATGAAAGGCAATTTCACTCTTCTCAAAACCATTAGACTAGGGTTTCAATTTAATACTTTTATTCCTAATCATGAAGCAGTGACAGTTTTAAATAGTGGTGATAAACAATGTTTCTTCAGCAAGGACAATGTGAGACAGAAACAAGCTAAATTTTAATTGAAAACAGCTTTTTGGATTGGTTTAAAACATCATTTTAATCGCTTTACATCGAATCCTTTACAGTAAATAAATAGTGAGTTTATGTGTACCGTGCAGCTCTTATAGAGGGATATGGCAGGGTAGTACATGCCCTCGAACAGATTCTCATAGGCCAAACCTTGATTCACTCCATTCTTGTAAAACACCATCTACAAACAACAACAACATGATAGATATGAAAAAAATCACTCACTATTCACTCATCTAGACACAGAGTAAATTATAAAAAAAAAAAAATTGTATTAAATAAAATAAAAATAAAAAATGTAGACAATGAGAATCATGAGGTCACAGAGCATTCTATATTTTATCCTGCAGAATGTAATCTTAGACAATGAAAGTACACAACCAATTAACAATCATAAAGAACCATCCAGGACAAAAATTGGTAGACCTTTAGCTACCTTTACTAGAAGGCCATTTTCATTGTATGATGCCAAAGAAGAGTGTTTTAATTAGCAATTAGTAAAAATACCCTCTACATATACTTTATGTTCATGAAAGTTCTTAAAAATGTATAAAGTATGAGAATATTGTTGTGTGTGGTTTTTTTGGGTGGTATAAGGGTTCGTGGAGGGGTTTGGGGGGACGTGCCCCACAAAAGGTCTGTGCACAGCTCTGCAGCTTTTATAGAGATGCTAGAGAATCCATTGTATCTGTGGTAGAGGTCAAATGATGATTATTTTCCTGGTTAAATAAAGCGTGCTAAATAAATAAGCGCAATATACATCAGATGATTGAAAAGTAGCTGGTGCAAATATTGCAATTTTGCCTCATGTCTGAAACAGTAAAGAAATACTTAAAACCCAGATCACTAGAGTTCCCCCACTTCTCAAACCAAAGGTGCACCCTTGCTTCTTTCCATCTCTCTAAACACTCACCCTGCTTTCACTGGTGGCTTTGAGATTCTTCTCTGCCTTGTCCACATAATCTTTCTCTTCAAAGTATAAGTAGCTCTTAAACTTGATCAGCGCCTGTGAGAAACATCATCAAAAGCACTTTAATAAAAAAAAAAAAAAAAAAAAAAAAAAAAACAAGAGCAACTTAAATAAAAACAAGCATAATTCCACAGGAAGAAGTAACCTTATCCTTGTAGGTGTCTGGAAGAGCCTTGGCGGTTTCGGTTTGGTCCGGGAGCTGAATGAAGAAGCCCAGAGTGTCTCCCTGACCGTAGCCATCGGAGTAATGCTTCCCTATAGACTGATGGAAGCGTGTGCCCTTCTTGCTGCGCCATGAGTAACTGAACTTATCGTAGCCCAGAGGAGCTTGCAGGTTTCCTGAGAGAACAACAAAAATGAACATTCCTTATTTACAAGATGCCATCAAGAATCTTTAAAATTACTGAACAATACAAGAAATTAAATAATGACAACATTGTTTGTAATTTTGGGACAGATACGGCAAAGTTATACCAACTTCCTCTTTATGGCAAAATTTCGACTTTTGGCAGCCGATGCGTGTACATAGTTTGACAAAGTTAAAAAATATTGTAAATTTAACATCAGACGTACCTTAAGATAAGACAGATGGAGTTTTGAGTTGAAAAGATACAATCTCAGATATTTTATTGTAGGTCTTGATACCTTGCATAGCTCATCCAAATTGTAAAAATTCAAACAAAATATCAGTAAAAAATGGCATATTCCATGTGGACACTATGTAGTGCTTCTCACACTATAGGGCTGCTTTATATACAGCGATACCTCGAGGTACAAAATTCACCAGTTACAGGGTGGTCTTTGTATCCTGAATTTTGTAAAACGCCTAATCCGTGCAATGGCTCTCAGAAACAACAGTATACACAAAAAAAGGAAAACCAGAGAAAAACTTTTCTTCAATCCTTAAATCTACACATTGTTAATGTAATAAATGATAATAAAACAATGAAAACCAAATAAAATAGAGTAAAATACATGCAAAATAATATGTACACAAATGTGAAACTTTTGTGAGGTTCACAAATACCAGCACAAAACCAAAAGCCTAAAAGATATAACATTTCCACTTTACGAACGTAATTTTTAGGACACCTTGACTAAACTCTATTATGACATATTATTGGTAATTTACACAATGTTTTGCTTGATTTAAATATTTGTGATGTAATATTGGTGTAATCCATTTTCTGTCAATGGAACAGTGGAGCACCATGTCACGACTTAACAGGCGGATGGGAGAGCAGAACTGTTGGTGAGTTTACTGCAGTCCCGTGACACTCAGCGTTGACATTGCAAATGTAAACAATGTAGTATGCATACGTACCTAATTCTCGATTTCTCAGATTGTTTTTGTATCTTGGATTTTTTTTGTATGCTGAAGCAAAATATTTTTCGAGAGACCCTTCGTTTCTTAGATTTTTCGTAACGTGAAGCATTCGTATCTCGAGGTACCACTGTATATTAGGATTGCAACGGTACACAAAGCTCACGGTTCAGTAAGTACTACATTTTTAGCCACGATTGTTTGTTCGGTTCTGATGGCTTATACATTTTTTTAAAACTCATTGTTTGTATGGATCGCATGAACAGATAGCTAATGGGCGTTCATAGAATTCATTAGCTTCCAAGACTATAAAACCTATTCAGTCTTTCTGCAAACCCCGCTTTTTAGTTTCCCGGAACAAATTCTGCAGAATTTTTTGGTTGCTTTTGTGGAACGATTGTTAGCATGCTGAAAACCATACAACAAACACTAAAAATATCAGGTCCAAATGGAGAGATTATGAAGTTATTTTTAAACACAGTTTAATCTCATATTACAGGATAAAGCGTGTTTACTAAGCTTGGTAGCACCAGAGTTTCAAAGAAGTTCATTGCTGTGGCGTGATGCAGCGGCACTAATGGACTAACTATGGACTACTGATTTTATTGTGCAACATCTCAAATGTTCTCTCGGTCATTCTTTAATTCCTTAGCCAACGTTGGTCATTCCCAAAAGAGCTGTATCCTGACTCCAAAAGCAAGATGGCACAACTGCGCATATAGCATTTCATCTGCGTGTAAGACGCAATAAAGTTATTATATAGTAAAAAGGCCTTCTCCTGACACAGTAACTTCCATTTTCTTTTGATCTTTGGCGTGACCATCTACTTTTCTTCGATGCGTTGGATTGGTATTTTATTCACAAATGTTTCATACGATATTCCAGTTTTGCTCATACATTTAATTAGCATCTTTAGATAAAACATGGCTACAGTGTATTCCTCTCGGCCGACACATTTTGAAAGTCTAGAAAATTTGTCTGTTGATAACAGTATTGTAGCAGTGGTTTGCAACAAACACACCTAAAGGCTGAGACCATCCCAGTCGAGCCGCTGTGTCCGGAGGCATCTCATCCACAGTCACTTCAAAATACCATGAGCCCTTTCTGACACCATGCGACGCCCGCACCATTGAGTAGCCTTTCTCTCCAGTCACAGTCAAGCGGTCATCAGAAATCTTCAGCTGTGGGGCTACAACAGGCAAATGCATACTAAATAAACCGTTAAAATCAGCATGATTGTTTATTTTCCTTCATGTGAGAAGTGAAAGACCTCTGTCATGGAGGGCCAGTAGCACTCTCTCGTACAGACACGCCCGGTAAAGGTCTCCGGGGATGGGCTTCCCAGCCCAGCAGTCCAGCTCCAGTTTCTCAGGGTCTGGAGCGTGAGGATCCGGCTCTGCCAAGATGTAGCGGTAACCATCTTTGTTGAAGGGATGCTCCAGAGGGTAACCGTGAGGAGGTAGACGCTGAGCTGAGAACAGAGGGTCACTGAAAGACAAAGAGGGATACGTTTTCACGGTTATTCCCTGTGAATCACAGTAATAACAGACATATGCAACACATATCTTCTGTTCTGTTCCAAATGGTTTCGTATGACTGAGATCTACTTGATAATAGATCAGGTTTTATGCAGATTACTCCATAATGAAATTTGTTGTCCATGATCGCCATTGTTGTTTATTAATGACAATGTTGATTAGTTGTTTCAAGTGGTTGGCATCAGAGAGAGATCATTGTGAAAGGGACTTTACATGTCAGAGAAATTGTTCATTTGGTGCTCTTACTGACCAAATAAACCCAAGCGCATATTTAAGAGGGTTGTGTAATATCTGGGGCCTTAGAGTTAATTAAACCACCAAGCATAGATCAAAGTGCTCAAGCACCTCCAGCGCCATCACCTCTGAGTAGAATCATGCACTACGACCGATTCTTATTCAGGAAACGTATTCAAGCAAGAATTGTTAAAAGTACTGAACAGTACAAGCAATTTAAACAAGAAAACACAACTCAACACGTCATGACCCCTAGGCAGTGCTAAATGAGACAAAATTTTTATGAGTAAACATTTTGGTTTTTTTTTAAGCCCAAGATTCTTGTCAAAAATGGTAAAAAATATGCTGTGGCCACCTGGTGGTGCTGTACCTGAGAGAATACATTGTATATGTGTTCAGAAATGGAGTGTTAACATAGTTGGCAAACTTAAGCCCGATCAGACAATGTTTGGCTAAGTGATAACTTCAATTTAAAAAATGTAAATCTCCAGAATTTTTTTACAATATCTAGAAAAAGATAGTTAAAGCATGAGATGCTCAAAAGTCCCTTTTTTGTAGTTTTAACATAAAAATTTACTTCCTGTTGGTTTTCGAAACTCACTCCAATGCAGTTTTTTGTAGGTCTTAGTCCGTTTCACAAGTCTTGCACATTTAAAATGTTTAGAAGCCCAGAGTGGGCCCAGATTAGATGTTAACCATTGCGTTCAGACATGGACCTGTGGCAAGTTTCATCCTGATCGGACATTGTAAGGCATAGTTATAACAGCTTCCTGCTCATTGGGAAATAATAAATATTCAGCTGATCGCCAGGAACGAACCATTCAACAAAATCAAACAAGCTTCGCAATTTAAGATTGAAAAAGTCTTTAGACAGGACTCCCAGAATTTGATGGTGATTTGTCCGTTTTGGAAACGTTTTTTGGCTCCAATTTACTTGTTTTTTTTTTTGTAGGTCTTGGTCCTTTACATAAGCATTCCAAAAAAAACATGTACTTCAAACACACTTTGAAATAGCTGAAAATTGTATATTCAATGTTGGCACTAGGTGACGTTATTACTGACAATGTGGGTCGCTATATGGATTCGTTTACTCATGGACACTTAACATGGCTGGCAAATTTTACTTTGATCAATAGTTAATATCTTACTGTTTATTTCAAAATTTCATTTTTGACGACAGTCATGTGCACTTAGTCTAACGATATCAAAAAATCTTTGCAAATTAACATCCCATATGCCTTAAGATAAGACTGATGCAGTTTGGAGATGAACACATACAATCTCTAGGAGTTTGTAAATTATGAAATAAGCAAAAGTGTTTTTTTTTTGTGAAATAGCCAACTTCCTGTCGATTTTGGAGACATGATCTGTATTATTCATATTTAAATCTTGGTACTCTGCAAGTGTGCTGAATTTCATAAACTGCTAGCACACCATAAGCTAACAATTAGGTGGTGCTATGGAGCCAGTTTTCAAACCAAAATAGGACCCTCAAAAATGCACCGAAAGCAATTACAATAGGGTTATATGCACCTTCGGTGCTCAAGCCCTAATAAAACAACTTGATATTAAATAGAGTACCTGCGTGTTCTCTTGGCTGCTCCAGCTGCAGCTCCGTCCTGCTGCTGCTGCTGTTTGCGTTTGGCTCCTCTACCTTTCCCTGTAGCAGCAGAAGGAAGTCCACCTGCGGCATAAACCATCATCCATTAAAATCTGAGGAAGATCTGATCTCTGCCAGCATCACACGAACCCAAATGCTAGAATCAGTTAAGAGCAACTGCGTTTACACTGACAGCACTGAAGCACAACCTGCTGTTTGGAATTTACTAGCAACATGGAGCTGATAGAAACAAGAGACTGGGAATGAAAGCAGCTTGCTATAAAAAGTGACGGACAACACGAGCTGGTCAGTTGATGAGAAATGCAAACTAAAAATGTACCATGATTATTGTGAGAAGTTATTGCGTTAACAAAATCATTTACCATATTAGTAAAGGGATCAAAATGAACTGAGTTTATTTAAAGAATTTTAAAGAAAAAGCTAGTTGAATTACACAACTGTGAAAAAAATGCATTGCAATTAACAGTGCTTACATTTTAAAGCATTGTATTTACAGGGGTTGCATTTTTGTGCGCTGCATTTCAACATGGTTGTATATTTCAGTATTGAATATTTCAATCGAAAACATTTCTCCAACTTTTTCATTGTTAAAAATTCAATAATTAATATTCACCTCACAAAGTTCATTTACAAAATATTCAGTTTGGTTGATAATTGCAAAAATAACATTCGCCAGACAATTTCCGGTTAATTTTATTTCACTTTACAAATTTGTTTTCGAAAATTCAGTGGTTCAAATTCGACAGCTCACATCCGGGAACTGCAGGAAAACCAGTAGAGTACTAATAGAATTAGAGATCGACCGATATATCGTTTTACCGATATTTTTCCCGATATTTAAGCATTTTACCATAATCGGTTATCGGTTTTGTAATATCGGGTTCACCGATAAACGGCGCCATCTTGTGGGCGTTTTGAGAATTACGCGCATGATCGCCATTGCAGCACGGCGTCTGAGGCGAACAACAACTGCGTGCACAGGTAAAGTATACTTACTTGCTTTGCTATATTTAGTAAACTTTATTTAACATAACAGCTATTAATGCACAAATTAGATGTGTTACATTAATGACTGATGTGTAATTTATGCAGCTTGGCTCTAAGAAATAAAGACGAACTCACAGAGTCACGCAAAATAATCTGTCAAATCCTGTCACAATAAAGACGTAACTTTGCCTGGATTCAATAATATACAGCCACGAATAAGCACATGTTGTAAATAAAAGCGCTGAATTTAATTCTCTCTCTGTTGTCTACATGCTCATTATTAGTCTCGTGAAGTCGGAGTCACGAATGCTAAAATAAACCGTCATGTCCTGTTCCAATAAAGACGTAACTTTGCTATATTTAGTAAACTTTATTTAACATAACAGCTATTAATGCACAAATTAGATGTGTTACATAAATGACGGATATGTAATTTATGCAGCTTGGCTCTAAGAAATAAAGACGAACTCACAGAGTCACGCAATAATCGTCAAATCCTGTCACAATAAAGCGTAACTTTGCCTGGATTAAATAATATACAGCCACGAATAAGCACATGTTGTAAATAAAAGCGCTGAATTTAATTCTCTCTGTTGTCTACATGCTCATTATTAGTCTCGTGAAGTCGGAGTCACGAATGCTAAAATAAACCGTCATGTCCTGTTCCAATAAAGACGTAACTTTGCTATATTTAGTAAACTTTATTTAACATAACAGCTATTAATGCACAAATTAGATGTGTTACATAAATGACGGATATGTAATTTATGCAGCTTGGCTCTAAGAAATAAAGACGAACTCACAGAGTCACGCAAAATAATCCGTCAAATCCTGTCACAATAAAGACGTAACTTTGCCTGGATTAAATAATATACAGCCATGAACAAGCACATGTTGTAAATAAAAGCGCGGAATTTAATTCTCTCTCTGTTGTCTACATGCTCCTCATTCGTCTCGTGAAGTCGGAGTCACGAATGCTAAAATAAACAGTCATGTCCCGTTCCAATAAAGACGTACCGGTAACTTGCCTGAATTAAATACAGCCACTAATGCGCGTCTATGCTCCTCATTCGCCTCGTGAAGTCGCTTCCATTTTGCTGTTCACTCAGCGGGTTGATGCTCATGAAATGCCACCGCATATAACTTTTAACAAGATTCACTAAAACACCCCGAATTATATTAACATTTATATAACCATCATTCCGCTAATAAACATATTCTAAATAAATATAACTAAGAATTTGAATGCGCTTTGTCAGCACGCATTAACGACAAAAACGTTTTTTTTTTTTCAAAAACGTAATTGTGATATAACATATCAGAAATGCAATAAAAACGATGTTTTGTTTGTTATATTTCAATATTTCAGAATATTACTCAGTAAATTAACATTATCCAGCAAATTATTTTTCACTATTGAGCCTATAAACAGCTTTTTAAACCTAATAAAACTGTAGTTTAAAATGAAGTTACATTTCTGCAAAGTTGATATGACTCCTGTGCTTGAAGACAGACATTCTATATTTATTTTGCTTATTGGAAATGTTAGTGTTGCTGCTCATGCTTTTCATAAAATATTTTTATTGTTGTAATATGAATATTAAATTTAACATGAAAGACTGCTTTTTACCTCATTGAAGGTTTTATTTTTGAAAAAAAAAAAAAAAACTTTAGTAACAGTGCACTTTCAGACCCCTCTATTTATTGTTGTATAAGAGTTTTGATTTGTATGCAAGGAGGGAGTGATTGTAATAAATAAAACGGTTTGTTCAGTTCAGTGGTGTTGTAATCATTGTGTCAAAAACAGAAGTATAATAGTAAATAAATATCGGTTATCGGGCACATAAACATGCAAATAATTGGTATCGGTATCGGTAATAAAAAATCAATATCGGTCGATCACTAAATAGAATATCTGCTGTTAGACTTCCTGACCAGCTTTATCAACAAGTCAGGTGTGAAAGCCCCCTAAAACAATGAAGGCATGGACCATATCATGCTTCTGATTCCATCGTGCCTCTGTGAAGTTTGTTGGAGGGAGACCTATGGTGTGGGGTTGTTTGTTACGAGCTTTCTTCGGAAACAAGCAATTTATGCTCGCAAACTGAGACACAAATTTGTGTCCTGGAATGATTTAAGTCCTCAACATACCAATCCTACTTGAGATTCGCAGAAATCTTAGGATAGCTTCTCAGCATGCGCATCATGGCATTTGTGGTACAACATATGCATTTCACTCCATAAGGGGAAACAGGAAAGAAGATGACGAAAAAGAAGAAATCGAACACATAGAAAAAAAATCATGCGTGTCGATTGTTTTTTTCTCTTAGTAGCTGATCACAGGGAGCTGTTTGACAAAATGTGGTGAAGAGAGAATTTGTGGTGCAAAATTTCTTTCCTGTACAAAGTCGCTAAGAATATGTGAATTGAGCGCCACCCAGTTGCTCTTTTACCTCCCCATTATACCATCAAAAGAGCGAAGTTGCGAGTTGTGAAAAACAAATCCAATATAGCAGTGCAAATTTTAATTTTTTTTGTTGGCATCACTCGTTCGGCCAGATGTGTAAGGCCCCATTGGCATCCATGGTTTTCGATCGAGGTGCATTGCCGCACAAACTTCAGGCCGAAAATTTGGAGCGGTGTGTAGAGGCTTTTAAGGTGAGAGCACGCTCCATAAAGACATGGATGAGGAGTTTAATGAGGAAGAACCCCACTCATGATCTCAACTTCAGATAACATTTTTAGGATAAATTAGCAGGATCACTGAGAAACAGACTTTCTCCCAACATCATTGACTGAGCTCAGAAAGGCTTATGGAAGATTGGTCAGACCTTGAGGATAGACTGTTCCAGAACAGTTGTACTGCGTTAATAACAGCCAATTTAATCAATTTGAATCGTATTAAACCAATATTTATCAGTGTAAAAACAGCCGGCAGCTTCCAGGAGAGCTGCGCACAATGCAAACACAATAAGAGCATAACAAACATTTCAAGTCTGCCAAAAGCTAGGATGGTTAGACGCTAGCATCTGGAGGGGAAAAGAAGAGCTGCAAACACGGGAGGCATAAAGCACCACATCCAGGGAGCAAGCAAATCAATCAAAGGTGCAAAGCAAGGGGTTGTTAAGAGAGCAGCAAATGATCTCATAAGAACTGCTCTATATTCACCTGAAAAGCTTGATCCACCTGTAATATAATGCACAACTTTACAGGATCTGTTTGGGCATAGATGAGTCAACGTGAACCATTTCTGCAGCCAATGCACTTACCGTTCAATCCTCCAGCACCGGTGACCGTGGTCATCTGCTTCTGATTATCATAGGATGGTCCAATATTACCCAGATCCTAACAGAAAAGCACGAAAAAAAACATAATAAAAAGCTTTTAAATCTAAAGTGAAAGTAAGATTAGCCAAACACCTGTGTTTGGCAAAAGTGGTTTGTCATTTTTAAACTCTGCTCCATATAACTAAAGCTGTGATGCCTGTTTTAGTTTCTGTTGGGGTTTTTTTCTTCCAATTCCACCACATTCTGATGGTATGTAAATGTTACGCTAGCTAAAATGATGGTATTGCAGCTAAATCTCTACAGTGTTTTAATGTACTGACACCAAGACAAAATATAGTGGTTTATATGTTCCAAAGCAATTTTGTCAACATGTTTGCGCCATCAAACTCAGTTGGCTATTTTGGGTTTCAGCCATCTTGGATTTTGGAGGTTGTCTTTGTGACAGAAAGGTGGTTAACAGATACCATGAAATATAGAAAAATGCTAAAAAAGCTATGCGACCATTTGAGTAGAATTTTAGAAATAGTTTAGCTTGCAACAAAGGGGGCTTTCACACCTAACTTCTTTAGTTTAATTCATTCAAACTAGAGTTCATTTTCCATTTTAGTTTGTTCCATTTGGACAGGTGAGAAAGCAACAACCGAACCCTAGATCGTTTCAAAAGCAGACGAGGTGGTCCCGGATCGATTCCAAACAAACTCTAGAGTTGTTCGTTTGTGGTGAGAACATGAACTCTGATCAGAACTAAACACAAATGAGGACGACAAACACATGCTTTACGAACGAATAAAGACAGCGTATTGTTCGTGGGATCATGGGTTGTCTCTTGTCTGTTTACATAGCAGTGCTGTCATGGTACCCCGGGTCAAACTTGTAGTAGTTTTTAATCCGAGCATCATTTGCATTGTGCGATTAATACAAATGATAAAGTAAAAGTTGCCAAGGGTCAAAATCAAGCAGTGAAGTCTGTCCATTGTCCAAGTCTTCAGGCGTTGTTTACTTCAGTGAGTACGTTCATTCTAACCAATTAAAAAGCAGTCAAGGATACACGTGGGATGATGTATGTGAACAATGAGTGGCCCGCATGATATCGTTTTCTGCTGGTGCGGACTCTTTAACGCTGCCTAGTGCCTAGCTGACATTGTGCCTTTTAAAAGTTAGGCCAGTGACATTTTATGTTACAAATTTTATTTAGCATTTTTATGACATCACAGACCACTCCCTAGCAACCAAACTGTTTACCCTAGCAACCAAATTCTAAGAGCTTAGCTTTGCAAAAATAATTGAGACATGGGGTTGGTTTAAATAACTTAAGTTAAAAAGGGAACATTATGTCACTGGCCTCTTCATAGCAACCAGACTGTTTACTGTAGCAACCAGTTTACAATGTCTCCATCTCATCTTAGGAAAGTCATAGAGACAAGGAAGCTGGTTTATTTTACTCGACACAGAAAATATCACCCCTACTACAGAATCCCACTCGAATACCTACCATACCAACAGGACCATTTTCCATAGAAACCGATTTGGCATAGCTCTATGTCAGCTTGGGAAAATCAAAGAGATGAGTGGGTTGTTTATTTTTCTTGTATTGACATGGCGAACATTATATTATATCACTGGGCCCTCCACAGCAACCAAACTTTTTTCTATAGCAACCAGTATGGTGTATCTATAGCTCAGCTATGGGGGTTGGTTTGTGTTACTCATTGTGATGATGGCAACATAAAAACTGAACTAGCACAATCCAACATCAAGGTTCGCATACAAACTTTAGGCATTCAGTTGTTGTTGACGTCTTTTTAAAATTGTATTCATGATGGAAAGAAGGTTGGAGCATCTTCAAGCAAGCTCACTCTCAATCTCACGACAAGCTTTATAGTTCAATATTTCACCAACTGAAACAGGTCTTACCTGATCAAGCAATCCAAATTTGGGATAGTCCTCTTCAGGGTCTTTGCTGCCAGGATCAGGATGTTCCTTCACCAGGAAAACATCTCGCTCTTTACTCTAGGGCCGTAACAAACTCGTTAACCTTTTGCTCTGAAAAGACGATGAATCCTAGAAGATGAAGATAATTCTAGATTGCTCACCATGGTCTTGACAATGTTGTTTGGCCAGGTAAGTTTACCGGGCCTCTGACGGGTCGTCATGCACTCCCAGTATTTGTCAATGAAAGGAATGATGTCCTTTGCACAGGAAGCAAGTATCATGTTGAGGGGACAATCTGAACTCAATTCAAGTTAACCTCAGGTGAAGATGTACCTTGTCTTTAGAGAACATGGTTTTAGGATGCTCTTCTTGACTTCTGGACCTCCAGGTCAGATTTGCCAGAGCTGTGAGACACATTTCCTTCAGATCTGTTTGAGTACAGACATTCAATAATTAGAATATTTCCTTGAACACAATGACGATGATATCAATGCAAACGTTTCCACTCACTCGCTTGTTTCCTCAGAAAGTAAGTGTTGCCACTGTGGTGACAGACATTGCAGTGAAACACATAGTTGGTCATGAACGGCAGGCAGGTTCTGTGGGGAGGAGCAAGCAGACATGATAAGCATCGAAAGGTACTTGGAACACAGCAGTGCATAAACGAGTTTTATTTATTTCAACTTAAGTCACTCAGATTCAATATGCTCAAGACAAAAAAAATCTGCAAAGAGCATCTTTAGTGTAAAGTAGCATTGATCACTAAATGTTCTGGAGATAGCATTTAGTCTAGCTTAGCATAGATCACCGAATCCAATCAGGTCGCTAGAATTTAAGATCAAAGAAGTCATGCTTGCTGGTACACTGCCAGTGAGCAGCAAAAGTAATGTTCTGCTCTGCACAAGTCGCACCGGCATCTCTCTATTTACTTAATTTCCTGTCACCTTCGCTTCCACCCTCGTAAAAAAAAACTCATCAAAAACGTCGTACAATGGTTAAAGGTCCTTGATCATGTCTGTTTCGATGCACATATAATCCATTATAAACGTTTTTGAATCATCTCAGATTACCCTAAACACTGTTTAGCCCTGACCGCCCGCTATTTTTTGCAGATTAATAAAAAAAAAAAAAAAAAGGGAAATATCACATGGTTCTAAGTATTCACACACTTTGTTGTGACACTCAGGCGTTTTCATTTCATCCCAGCATACGTGAGACGGTTCAACCAATTGAGTCCAGCCGTGTTTAATTCTACTGATTGGACTTGATTAGGAAGGTCACTCACCTGTATATATATATATAAGACCTTACAGCTCACAAGAGCCTTGGTGAGAGAGGTAAAGAAGAACCCAAACATCACTGCGGCTGAGTTACAGAGATGCAGTCGAGAAATTTTAGGGCAATGGCCTGACAAAAATCTCCTCTCCGTTTAAGACAAATAGCACCTGCTTGACTGCAAGGTGGTGAGAAATACGAATCTGATGATTTTGGCCAAGATAGTGTTTTTGACTTAATTCTAAATGGTACGTATGGAGAAATCCAGGCCATTCTGTCCAAAACATCCACATCAGTGCAGCATGGTGGTGGCGGCATCATGCTGTGAGGGTGTTTTCAGCTGCAGGGACAGAATGATTGGTTGTAAATGAGGGAAAGAAGAAAGCGGCCAACTACAGTGATATCCTGGAAGGAAACATTCTCCAGAGTACGCAGGACCTCAGATTCGGCCGAAGGCCAGGCAATGATCGTAAGCACCAAGGATAAAATACCAAGGAGTGGCTTCACAACAACTCTGTGACTGTTCTTGAATAGCCCAGACAGAGCCCTGACTTAAACCCAATTAAGCATATTTGGAGAGATCTAAAAATGACTGTCCACCATGATTATCCACCCAAAAATAAATGGAGATGGTCTTCCAGGAGGAATGGCAGATGATCCCCAAAGCTTCAAATCAGATCAAAAGAGAGCGTCTACTAAATATTGAGTAAATGATTTTACCACTTAGGACCATGTGAGTTTTCTTTAAAAATTGATTAAAGTATGGCCCAGAAGGCCATACAATTTGATCATTTTGACCTGAAATACTACAGGTCATGATAAAATCATCTTTGTTGAGCAAAGCTAACAATGCCATCACTATCTGGAGAAATTACTTAAACCTTAGAAGTCCAGGGCCTTGTTGAATTTTTTTTATTATTACTTTAGAATTTGGTCCAATAAAGAACCTTTAAAATAAGTTTTTTTTTTGTGGCAATGTTTGAAATTATTCTTTTGTTTGAAGTCCCCCCCCCCCCAAAGAGCAAAGACAAGGTCAAAACAACATGAAAATTGTACAAAAAAAAAACAGACAAACCTCTTCTAAACCTTCACTGTTCCATTCACTTTTTAAGTGTTATTGTTCTTTTGTGAGCCAAAAATCACAAGTCATATCACAGGTCTTGTACTTCCAAGGATTATCCTTTCTTTTCACCACTCCATGGCATTTATTTACGGTCGTGCATGTTGTCAACTCTTTTAATGTTCGTTTAAAACCAAAAATATCAAAAAGAATAACATTTTTGAAGCCTACTGTGATGACACGCATTTTTGTGTTAGCCTTTTCTGTAGTAATTTTTAGCTGTCAACTATCCTGATGGAAGACACCTGGGCCCGGACTCTCTTTACCAGATAAATCCTTCCAGCACTCTTCCAAGAGAGGGGAGTTGAGGAGGAGCCGTAAGTCTGCTCTTACGGTCTAGGGCTGAGTCAATGTTGGTGGTCACTACCCTGGTGTATATTGGCATGGGCTTGGACGCTACCGCCAAGTACCTTGGAGTTGTTTAATAAAATGTAATTATTGTGGTCAAAATTCCACTTTCACCCTTTTTGAGCCAGTCATATCCTTCACAACAGCTATATTTGCAGCTCTGCTATTTAAGCTGGCAGACGGAACAGTGGCATACATACACTGTGTCAATGCTGAACGTGTCAGCTGTGAACCACTTCATGCACAAAGCACATTGCAGCTCCACCTCGCCCAGCTGTCGGCCACTCTCCTCGTCTCCAGAGCCTGTCTGAGTCTCTGCTGCCTCGGACCCTTCTCCTGGTGCATCCTGAAGACAGAGAAACACAAGGAACACCACAAAACGTTAACATAGAGTCAGTTCCTA
Source organism: Danionella cerebrum (assembly GCA_007224835.1). Classification (NCBI taxonomy): domain Eukaryota; kingdom Metazoa; phylum Chordata; class Actinopteri; order Cypriniformes; family Danionidae; genus Danionella; species Danionella cerebrum. The sequence continues at coordinate 124,411 of SRMA01026064.1, forward strand.
TAGGGTTTGATCCGCGAAGTTGCAAAAAAGGCAAGAGTTATAAAAGAAATGTGTTTTTTTTACTATCCAGGTATGCTTATCTCAATATTTACAACACCGAGATGAAAGTAATATAATGAAAGAATTCAAACTATTTTTCGATTCAGTAAAATGTATATTTCAACTGAGGAAAAAGTTAGGACACCGTAGCCCTTAATATCTAGTGTTACCCCCTTTGGCTGAAATAACTACAGTGAGACACTTCTTATAACCATCTACCGGTCTCTGACATCGATTTTTCCCGCTCCTCGATGCAGAATAAAAAAATGTTTGTTGGGTTTCCGATATGTAATGCACATTTCAAGTCACCCATAGCATCTCAATGGGATTAAGATCAGGACCTTGTCTCGGCTATTCCAGGACTCTCCAATCGAAATATTAATATGTTTTGGGTCATTGTCATGTTGTATGGCCCTGGTGTGCTCAAGTTCCTCCTGATACACAGCAAAATTCATGGTGGGTTCTATTATGGTGAGTTTGCCAGGACCTGCTGCAGCAAAAGGAGCCCCAAACCACCACACTTCCACCTCCATGCTCCACAGCTGGTATGAGGTTCTTTTCCTTGAAGACAAGTCCTTTTTGGTTTCCTCCTTGTTCACCTCCTATGGAGGTTAAACATGTGCAGCCTTCTTATTGTAGAGGCACTTTCACATCAGCAGTAGCCAGAGCCTGCTGTAGGCCCCTCTGTCATATTTTAGGGCTTAAGGACTTTTGGTGACCTCTTTTTGCATCTTCTAGCCTGCTATTGGGTTGAACTCGCTGGGACGCCAAACCTGGACATCTTGGCGGTTGTTTTAAAAGCCTTCCATTTGTAGACTATTTTTCAGACAGTGGAATGACTGATTTTTGAAATCTTTTTTTTTTTAATCCCGTTCCAGACTCATAGTCTGCAATAATTATTTTTCTGAGGGACTCATGGAGCTCTTTTGCTCTCGCTATGGTGCTCACTGTCCCTTGGTACTCACACCTCAAACGTCTGGGGTTTAAATCTCATTGAAAACACAAAAAACTTATCAACTAATCATGTGCACCTGTGCGATTTGAGCCATTGGAAGTGGCCAAATATCTGAGGGTGTCCTAACTTTTCTCTCACCTAGAATATGCATTGTGTAAAATTACATTTACATTACAAAGACCTCAAAGTTTTGTTTTAAATTGTATTACTTTAATCTCTATGTATCGATAATATTAAGAGTAGCGGTCAATAATGAGAAATACCCAGATTTTCGTAGGGTGGCCTAATTGTTTCACATGACTATATAAAGTTTCAGAACAGATTTGTGTTAGATCCTGAGCATACCATAGTCTCTTTTTCACCAGATGGCTCTGTCTCCATGCTTGGGTTCAGATCTCCAAAAGAAGCATCACTGAATGAACAACATATGAGAAAACATAAGCACAATTATTTTGCACATCAACCCATCTAAAGGATAATTTATAAACTCGTTAAAACATCCTATATGGCACAGTAGTTCTTCTTCAGGCAGCTCAGCTTTAAATTGATTCATTCAAGTCCTGCTCAGTGCTCTTTTTGGCATTGAAAAAAAGAATGTTGCCACTATGTCTCCATTCAAAGTTGCAAATTAAATTTATGCACAAACCTGGAAAAATCACATAAAATATTTGCAAAAATAGCAGTTTCCATCCAACAAGTCCAAGAGAACCAAATCATTACTTTCTGGTAGACTGGTAGCAAATATCAAAAGAGAAATGGAAGTTGCTATGTTAAGAGAAGACCTTTTTCATATATAATACCCTACTGGCGTCTTAGAACATGTAGATGAGGCGGGAGACTGCTCTTTGGGAACGGAGCCGATCAAGACCACTTTGAAAACAGACTTTGGCTAAGGAACCAAACCAACATTTCAGATGTTGCAATAAAATCGTTTAGTTGGTTAGTCCAATAATGCCGCCCCATCACACTTAAGTTGTCATTGCATTGTGATATATTCTGTAAATGCGCTTCAATCAAAGTTTATGCATGTTTTTCTTATCGAATAAAAAGTTTCTATTACTCATTTTCTAAATTTTGAAGCATCTCTGTGTTACCATCAAGGGGTTTTTAATACAATATTCCAAAATATGCATTATAAATGAGTACGGAAAGGCAGTTTCAAAACAATTTTGTTGATCCCCGAACGCCAATATTTTTACCCAAAGCCAAAAAATAATGGCTGAATTGTTTCTCCGTAGAATTAGGAATAATTTTATGAACATTTTTGTGGATTACAATGAAGTTTTGGACAGACCAATCGCAAACCAACTAACCAAAAATTGGGTGCTGAATAATCTGTGTCCATCATTTAATCTGACAAAAACTTTAAACCTCTGACTGGTTCTAACCATAGACAGTAAAGTAATAACACCGTACAAATTACTTGAAATGGACTAAAAACCTTATTTTCAACTTCATCATGAACGACAATTTCATCACTGCCAACAAGAACCGGTTCTGGGTCAATAGTAAAGTCGCTATGTTGCTTTAATCAATGAGGAATTTATCTAATTAAAAAAAGAAGCCAACCCTTTTCAACGTTAACCAACATTAAGCAAGAAATCTCTAAAAATACACTTTTGTCAAGCTTTGAATTATAATAAACCACAGACAGAACAACGAACCATACAGCGTCTGCAATTAATAACTGGCCAAGGTCCCATATTACGTCAATAAGTTAACTTTTAATTCGAGGCAAAATTGTGTATGCTACATTTCGAAAACGCAAAGGTTACGAGAATCTCATAATACGTCAAATAATTTCAATTAGAAACATGAGAACATTATCCCATCGTAGCAATATTTGGCACATCACTGAACTTTTGCGTTGAACAGAGATCCTATAAACACCGCAGCACAATCTACATCATCTCCTTGAAAGATGAATTCCTTTCTCAGTTCTAGCTCAATTATGTTTACTGTTATTCATAATTTCTCACCCTTCGTTCCGCGTTTCAGTAGCCATTTTCAAACGACGAACACCGACGCAAATCTCGCGAGGATTCCATGGCTTCTTCGCGGAAACAGAACGTGAGTCACGGAGCTCCAACGAACGGGTACTGCCACCTGTCTTGAAATATATATATATTACTATCTATGAATAAATTATTCTATACGTAGGGAACGTTTAGCACGCAATTGAAACGTTAACAACGTTCGAAAACAAAACAGACCAGAAAATCGTGGTAAAGAAGCTTGCTTTTTTATGTTCATGAATTAACAATATATATTCAACTTCCTCCACATTTGTACATCAATGTGCAATTTACATTTGGCATTAGTTTGCTGTATATATTATTCCAAATACGGCATGTATGGGTGATGCGCGGCTTTTCACAAGGCTGAGTTTTATTAAACACTTATTAACCTGGCATTCCACAGATGGAACCAGCTTCCAGAGGAGATCAAGGGTGCCAACACTTTAGTCACATTTAAATCCGGGCTAAAGATTCATCTGTTTAGTTGTGCTTTTGTCGACTGAGCACCAATGTCCGAATAATTATTTTATTTCTGCATTTCACTTTTTAAATCTATGTCTTCATTTTCTGTTTTTAATCATTATGCTTTTAAATGTCTTGCTTTTATGCTTGATTTAATTAAATGTACTTTCTTTTTATTCTTTGTTTCCACTGTTCAGCACATTGAATTACTCTGTGTACGAAATGTTCTATACAAAAAAACTTGATCACAAAATCTTCCGTTTTACTCAAATTGGTTGAAGCAAAATTGAATACACCCTGCAACAACAACCACTACATCTAGTATTTAATAAGAGCACCATGATTTTTAAGGACAGCACCAAGTCTTGTAGCCATGGAATAAATAAGTTGGCGACATATTGGAACATCTATCTATTCCACTCTTCAAGAATAAACTCTTTTAGAGCTGGATGCTGGATGGAGAGCGATGCTCAACTGGTCGCTTCAGAATTCCCCAAAGGTGTTCGATTGGGTTCAGATCAGGGGACACTTGGCCATCCTTCCCTTTACGATATCCATACATGCAATTCCTCTGCGGTGTGTGCCATATGGTGTCGTGGGAAAAGTTCATTCCAGTTTGGCTTTCTACTGATTTAGCCAACTGCAGTAAACCTTCTTCGTGATTTTCTTCAACTCTTCTTATCAGAAAAGGCTCCTGTCGACATTTTAACTTCCATAGGCTCTATGTCCCTGAAAGATGGTTGCACTTAGATCTTTTTTAAATTTTGATCACTTTTGCCGCCGTGTTTTTGATCTGCTATATCGGGATATTAGAGAACATCCTGTTATAATTTAGATGACTTATATAGTGAACTGTTTATTTTTTAATGTCGCTGTTTTGTGGGCGGGCTCATAATGCACGCAATCTCATGTAATAAAATTCAGGATTGTTCAGTAGTGTGACCGCGGCTTTAATTGTGGTTTTTCTTCTAAGACTATAACTGGAATCCACTCTAATATTTGCTGGAAATAATGTGTTAGCAAAAACACTTTAAAATCCTGTTTGTAATCAGTGGCAGGATGGCTGAGAGGTCTAAGGCACCAGACTCAAGAAACTTGCGACCTGTCCAGGGTGTACCCCCGCCTCTTGCACAATGTGCGCTGGAGATAGGCACCGACAGACCCCCGTGATCCCGAAAGGGAATAAGCAGGTTGGAAAATGAATGAATGTTTGCAATGTGGGAGTATTTCAGAAATTTTTTATTCCGAAACTAAGGTTTTCTGACAAAAGTAGGAGGGTGCACTCATTTATGCAGAGCACTGTAGATGTAATACAGTCTAGACATCCAGTTTAAATATTGTACATACTCTCTCTTTATGTCTATCTGAATTAAAAGCATAATTCTCTTCTCATTTAATCCAGTTGATTCCAACTGTCTCTCCAAATTGACTCTCCAGCTCCATCACCCGCACAGAATGTTTCTAATCACCGCTTTCGTCCGTCTCTCTCCCAGAAATGTAAAAGTTGTTCTAGTTCACGCTCCACTCTTAGTCTTCTGTGATTCCCTCCTGTTTGACCTTCCTGCCAAAGCCATCCATAAACAACAACTTGATCAAAATCCCACCGCAAGATTGATCACATGATCACAAGTTTCATCGAGCACATTACTCCAGTCTTGCTGGAGTACGCATACATTTGCTACCCATAAAATTTCAAATTCAATTCAAGGTGCTCTTCGTTACTTACAAATCTAACCATACACTAGCTTCCTCTTATCACACTGAACTCATCTCTGTTCATACCCCTGTCCGGTCTCTTCAATCTGCAGTTTCACAGTCTCTTGTCATACCCAGACCCTCTACACCAGGGGTCACCAACCTTTTTGAAACCGAGAGCTACTTCCTGGGTACTGATTAATGCAAAGGGCTACTACTTTGAGACCCTCTTCTGAATGTATTAATAATTAAGAATATTCATCTCTGCAAAGATCATGTGAATTATTTCTCACAATGAATATCAACAATGGATTAACAAGGTAGTAAACTAATATTTATAGTGTGACGGAGGTCCATTCCAATCAGCGCGGTCCTGGCATAAAATGAAAACACCGGACGCCCGCCATCATAGGAGGATCGGGAACAGCCGTGCCTCATCAGCGCGGCAGCATAAGAGAGAGAGAGAGAAAGCTGCCACAGCGAGCTTGATCTCCGAAGAGTGCAGCAGCAGCTAACGCCTAAGACTGCACCACAGCTGAGCACTCCAAATCACCACTGTTATTAATAAATCCACCCTCCGGGGATATTTTCTGTTTACAACCTTGATGTGTGATCCCTCTCCTGCGACAATATGCAACTCTTTATATTTTGTCTTAGTGCAACTGTTTTTTTAAATTGAAAAAATTATATATATAAATGTTCAAAACATTTCAAATTGTTCACTGCTACAACCGTCCAAAGAAATCACCATGCCCAATGTACAAATAATAAATCATAAATACAAAAAGTGAGCTAAGATAAAAAAACCTTTTTTACATTGTTAACATTTTAACATAAACAATTTTAACATTTTACAAACTACAATTACATTGAACTAAAAATGAACTGGACTCCAAATCTGGTATCTGTTCCCTTCAGTTATTGGGAGCCTGGCATTGCGTGCAGTTTACCAGTATGTTGTACTCTGAGTGAGACTTGCAGATGGACATCTCATGCCTCTCCGCAACTCGCTGCTTTTTCTGCATTCAGTGCGCTGCTCTGTGGATAGTTGGTAGCTTGTGTGGCACGTCGTGAAATGTCTTTCCACATTGTGCTGCTTGGCCGCCGCCACAGTCGTCGTGCAAATGAGACAAACACACACTCCTTCCATAGAGGTAAAAAAAAACCTTTACCTCGCATTCGTTGTGAAAATGAAATGATCTTTTTAATCGGTAAGTCGTCTTTTTTTCGCTGCGCTGCTTGTTTGTTTCGTCGTAGCGCGTCATACTGACCTTTCAACTCTCCCCGGTCGAAGTTCATTTATATAATAATTAAATTTATTCATAAATTGTCACATCAAGCTTACGCGCAAGTGTCATTTAAACAAGAATAGCAGCCATATTAAATTAGTTTCGGCTCACTGGAAAGTGGCGCTATTTGAGCTATTTTTGAACAATAAAACGTATTACTATTATTATTAGCATTAGACACCATCTGAACTATAAGTCGTGCTGGTTTCCCCCTTGCAGAGGATCACAGGTTCTTGTTTTCGACTTCTATGTCTGGTACCTTGTTCCGGCAATTCGTGCTTCAGGTGCCTAGCATGCTTCCAACTTCCAGTTCATTTAACCTGCAGTTTTGTACAAGTACATTTGAAGGATTTGTAAAATGATTAGCAATGGTGATTGATTCTTTATTTGCTAAAACAAATAAATAAATCTTTTAGTATTAAACATTTACCACAGCGTTCACAAACAGGGTTTGGCCTCTTCCTGCCGAGCCAGATGCTTGAACACTGAGCAAACATGCTCCAACCCTTTCTTTCCCTCAATCCACATCAGATCCACCGTAAACCTGTAAAAGCGGCTTTAAACATCTATTAGCTTTTGTTTGAGGCACAATCTCATGTTTGGCGCCCGCTGAGAAGACTGAACGGATGCTGATGGGCTGTAAAGGAGGATTGCTCAGTGGTTGTTGTTTTCGGTGTCTGTCTCGTTGATGTATTGTTGACCATCTGTGACCTACAGACACAATGACCTCCATTCTTAACTCTGCAGGAACTCACTTCAGCCAAAAGCTCTTGCTGAACATTTTCTAATGCTGCAGAATCATTTCAAGACAATAAGCCCATTTATGTCAATACATGAGCTTTGGGTCCTATTTGGATGTTTTCAGAATTTCTTTTTTTACTCAAAACAGATTCCAATAGTAACATATTTAAATGTTTTATTAGATTAACAATCAAAAGATGGGTGCCATTTTTCTTTGTCTCTTGTTGATCTTTAGAAAAGTAATAGCACAGAGTTTTTAGTAAAGTATTAGTAAATATGTGGTAAATAGCCACACATGAGTATAGAACCAGTAATTTCCGCAGATTGTTTTTTTACCAAATAAGTGTATTTGTACACTGAGATCTCTGAAATAATTGGAGTAACAGGATTGTAATTTAAACAACGCTCCAACATATCATCACAAAATCATCAAATATTTAAAGAGGGGGGGGGGGGTGTTGGTTTTCAGGCATATAGTGTCGTTTTATAACACACTCAAGTAACAATTTTACCTACAGTTGGATTGTAATCGCTGTATTTGTCATAAATAACCTCATAGAAATTTGACTTGGAATCTTGGTTGCATATAACACCCTGATATTCGCCTGTCTCTTTAAGAGCCCCCTCCTTTTTTCCGACCCCTTCAGTGTGTCATACTCCATTCACGCTGCTACAGTTTGTTTTCATTTTCTGAGCGCCGCTACTTTTTATAGTAATAACATTAAAATCAAGTTTCTGCAAAATGGCAACGGAGGATATTGTACAAGCCTATGCACACGACCCTACGTTGGACCCAGAAAGTAAGTTCTTTGGCAGAACCGGAGCAAGAACAAATTTTCGACGAAGCGTGTCATCGTTGGGAAGCGTAAAGAGAGGGCTCTCTCCTTGTGGAAGTCATTTTGTAATCCGGAGAACCATAGAGAAAAGCACTTTGAACGAGGAGCTTCACTGACACGTAGTGAGACCAGCTGTTGCTAACAGTAGCTCCCTCAGCCGTAGACGCGAGTCTTTGCCGGAGCTAGAGGGGGAGGAGCGGTGCAGCAGCAGACGGGGGACAGAGGCGGAGGGGGACGCAAAAGGGCTGGGGCTTCGCAAAACAGAGCGTTTTAGCACTCCACAATGTCTACTAGAGAAGAGGTTCAAGGATTACTCAAATATGATTCAAAGTCACGATTCAGGTGCATTTTTAATGAGGAACTGACATTATAACACAACAAAAAGCTCAATAAAGTAGATTTTACATAATACACCCCTTTAAATAAGAATTTGAGAGAACTTACATTTGCTCTTTCTATGGCCTTTTTTAAAGATCCAAGTGAGGCAACTTCCTGCTGAAAAACTGGCTTATGGAAATGGAAATTGCCTAGTTTTTCAGGACGGGGGTGTATTAGGTTAACAGGAATGAGTAAAAAGTTAGGGATGTGACAAAATGCATGTGGAACAAACATTATGTATGGATTTACATATAAATGCAAAAAAAATACAAATAATTTTAGGGTGAAGTGTAGCATCAGAGTCTGGGGATAAGCATTAAAAGCTATTTTTCAGTGTTTTTTGTGGATTTTATCAATATTTTAAATATTATAGCTTAAAGATTGGTATGTAGTAAACGTATGTATTTATGATCAAGGGAAGCACAAGGACCTAATAGCAAGTTTACAGACCATTCCTTTATTAATTGAAGGGCAAACAAGCAGCAAGGTTCAGTTCCCTCGCTCAAAGATAGCGAACATTGGAGCTTGCAACCAGGAGCCAACAACCACCACCACATCCAGAAGAAAGAGCATTCACTCACAGCGGCTAAAAAAAGTCTCCACAGGACCGGACAACAAAACAAGGTGAGGCAGCGATAATTCCATGAGTTGGTTTGGTAACAGTTAGACAAAGAGGAGAGGAGCATAAGAAGGGAACTCGATTGGAGACACGTGCAACACCTGATATCCAATCAAGCAGCAGCACCTGACTGAAATCATGAGGGGAGGGAAAAACTGAACACAATGACAAACATGGAACATAACAACAAGTTGACAAAAGATTGAGCATCCTGATTAACTTTACTAAACAGAAATGAAGAAAAACAATATTAATTCTCCATTACCAGCCAAGATAATAAGTAGTTTTTAACCATTTTGGAAACTTTTGAGTCATTCTCCAGATCTAGTGATAGCACTGTTAGAGTAGCTTAGCCTAGATCATTGAAGTCAATGAGACCAGTAGCATTTTTTATAGCCACCGCAATCAAGCGAGAGGCTATTCATACCATGAAGCTCTTTGCAACCAAATAAAATAATTGTTGTAGTGAAGCCATATTTAATCATTTCACCCATTATGTATTTGCCCAAATAAAATAAACAGGAATTGCTCAATTCATTGGAAGTTTCATTCTGGAATCAATTCTATTTTGCAATTTCTTAATTCCATTTGATTGTTCTTGAGCTGGTAGATGGGCAAAATGGAGTTTGGAGGTTTGCAATTATTAACAGAAAGTTGGTGAACCTCGCTGGACTGGCTTTATCATTTATGTGACCCCTTCACATACTGGGCACAGTGGAAACTTCTAGCCAGGACTGGTTGCTCTGGTGGCTCCTATCACAGGAGTTCACAAAGATCCTGACTACAGCTTTCTTTTACTTCAGTATAGTGTATTTCAACCCCCAAAACAGCACGTATAGGAAGAACATACTCATCCTTTACCAGTTGAGTTTCCTAATCAAAACAACCTTCAACTGTTTTCAAATCCCATCCTCTGTTGAAAGCAAAACATGAAATGCAAGGAATGGGATCTCAGAGGAACTCAGAGGTTTTTCTTCTTGGTTTCCAATCCAACATTCTTCAAAATACCTGAGTTCAGACACACCCTAAGCTTTACAATATTTTGAAGAATGTCAGTTTTTATTTTCCCTCCTAGAGTTACATTCACTATAATGCACTTCAAGCTAACCCAAAAGTCTATTTTGAGGACACTAGGCACTTTAGTAGACTATATTCTGGTCAATAATTGATTTTAGCTCAGCTTTGAAAGGACCGTAAGAAATCTTAGGGGTTAAGAAGGTTAATCTGCTTGTGCTCCTCACCAGTGCTGTGTAATTGATCTGTGCATTTCTGACAGGCCCCTGGTTGGTCTCAGGTCAGCTTGGGTCAGAGGATCCAGAGGCATCTGCTAATTGCCCTGGTGGGTAATTGAGGGCTGGCTCTCTGAATCTCGGTGGCGGAGTGGCCGCTGACGGCTGACAGCTGCCACCCTGCATGGGCCACCTCTGGAGACACAGAGGTTATTTACAGCAGCTCAACAAGCTCTTTGTCTGCAGGCTCCTACTGAGCAAACACACTTCATTTGTTGAGTTGCAAGTCAGACTTACACCCTTTATCATTTAAAAGAGACCCCCCCCCCCAATGAATTATATCACTAAAATCTCATCCTCATGTTGTTCTAGAAACTTTTTGATCCCACAACTCAACAGGTTTAAAAGCTAACAATTTCAGGCAGCAATAGGAGGTCTACCAGGTCTAACAACTTTTTATTTTCAGCGCACAAGCCATTAATTAAGCAGTCATTATGTGTAGAAGCTGAATGTCAATATAAAAATGTTCAACCACTTGTAATATATGAGCTGAATTTAGAAAGTATATGATGTTTACTTGACAAGAAGATCTCGATAGGATGTGTTTTTTTCATTAAACGGTGTTAATGAAACTAGGTCACACTGTCCTCCTCCCTCATGCTAGGGGGCACTGGTGATCCCAGAGATTACTATGCATTGTAAAAAGACCAGTTTCTTCTGGCAGTGATCTCAATCGAAACAGAGAGATTTTTAAAACTCACTAAAGAATAGATGCACTTCTACAAACAAGTTATCGGTTTTTTTCTTCAGAAGGAGTTGCGCATGGACTTCATTTATAAGTAGGCAAGTCAATAATAATTTTTTTGTGCTTTTGTATGCAAGATTTTATATATAAAATATAAATGAATCACATTTTATTTTATTTCTATCTGTACTGTTGTTCAAATATATTTGAGATTATTGCTTGCTTGTTGTCATCTGTTTCCACAATTATAGTCAGTAGATATTAGTTATATGTTTGCTACAGAAGTAATAAAAAAAGAAAATGATGTAAAAATTACCATTTTATATATTATATAAACCTGTAAAATAAAGGGATTTCACTGTAAAATTAAATTAAGAAATTCAATAGGAAAAGTTATACAGGGGAACCTTTTTTTATTGGATTTCAAAATAATAAGTTATTTTGGCAGCTCATGGAAGCTTTTTACAATGTCTTTTCTAATGTGTCTTGAGTTTGTATAAAAAAACGGTACATAATTGTTGTAAATGCAGAGTGTTTTACTATATTTTACAATAAATTTGTTATTAATATTTGATAAAAAATAAATTTGTGTTGAATTAAATCAAATCAAATTTATAATATATTTATAAATAACATTTACTGTTTAATTGCAACAAGATGTGTATTGATAAATATATGTATAATTCCGTTAATTTAATTTAAATCTTAAACCTAAAAACTTCCACACAAAGTCAAGCTAACAGGTGCTCTTCCAGAGACCCGCAGTGATTCTTTTTCCAGGGCACTTTAGTCGATTAATTAGCATCATAACAACTTCTCACAAGCTCGAGGACCGTAAAAAATCACACAATTGCAAATAACGACAAGCTCTGACACAAAAAACTACACGACTCGCCAGAAAAGGGCACATTTTAACCAGATGCAGGGTAATAAATGGCAAAGGAAGTGTGTCACCCACTGAGACACATTAGCATGGTAAAGCGTGTAAAGGAGGAGCTCGGGGGTTTGGTTTAAACTCACTCAGTTCCTTTAGCATGCTAATTTTACACGCGTCTGTTTCAAAGTATTTAAGGCTAGGAGAACTAGAAGAAAGACCAGCATATTAGCTGTCGTTCAGAGAATTTAACGTCGAAATGCACGAAGAAACCGGCCATTCCGAGCCCACACAGAGTAGAAAGACCGCGTTTTCCATCGCGGACATTCTGGATCCCGCCAAATTTAACGGACTGACGAGAGACAGCAAGAGGCGGGAAACATCAGGTACATTTCCTCTCTAAAAACTATATAAAATGAACGATATTCATTATAGGGTATGTTGTAATTTAAGATAATATCATATGCGATATATAAGCGATTATATAACACAGTTTCATTGAGAGAGCTATTTTTTTTTTTCAAATATACATTTATTTCCATCTAAATAACTGGAATCCTGTAATTACGCCACTTAATATTCAAACACTTCACATATAAAGACTTTATAGAAAGGTTATGCACATTTCTATTCAGGTAAATTCTAAAATAAAAGTTTAACATTAATTAGCAGCACTGTAATCGAACGCCCTCAACTCATTATTGTTTATATTTAAAAAAATGTTACATTTAACAGTGATAAAGGCTTAAAATAATCATGCAATGTGGATTTTGTCTCACATTTCACTGAATTATTTTCCAGGCTTGTGCAGCAATAAAAAAGATAAATGAAAAAAAAAGAAACATATAGAAACAATTGTTTTTATTCAGGAAAATTGTTATTGTGCCCAGAATGTGAGAATCCTTTCAGCCAACACTGAAAAATAGTTCTTTAAGATTTTCATTTTCAAACTAACATAATTTTGTCATGTTTAGAATGTACATTTAATCTAAAGTTTTACACATCCTGATCATATGAAAGTAGTTTTTTTCAATGTTGACCTGAAAAGTATTGTATTTCCAAAAAACTATTCTCATCACTACTTTCATTTCAGAGCAAACTGTTAATGAAGAAATCAGCGTGATGATGCCTCCATCCCCTTCAAATACAGCTGTTTCTTCAGCAAAAGCAAAGTCAAAACGGATCCGCACCGCATTCACTCTAGAGCAGCTGCGTATGCTGGAGCGAAGCTTCCAGAGCAGCCATTATCTGTCTGTGTTTGATCGCCACTGTATTGCCTCGGCTCTTCATCTCTCTGAAACACAGGTCAAAATCTGGTTTCAGAACCGACGCACAAAATGGAAGAAGGAACAGGAAGCACAGGGAGGAGACGAACAGAACGACGAATCTTTACAGAACTTTTACACATACACACTGCCTGGACATTGTTATCATGGAAATATTAATAACGTGCATTATTACAGCCAATATATGAACCCATCCCTTCATCATCAGAAACTAGTAATGTTCTGATGGCTACCACAAAAGATATCAGCCACTCTCATCCTCTGGCTTCAAAAATGTCAACACCACATTAATGCCCATGTGGGGTGAATTGTCTTTGTAGAAACATTGATAAACATTTAGTAACTATGCTGGTAAAGAAAATGAAAATTTTTAATGGTGCTTTATGGTGTTTTCAAAGAATTTTATTTAATGACGAGCGCCATTAAATATTTAATGTATTTAATTTGTTTTTATATTGCAATATTATTCATGTTTTAGCTAAATATTTTTATACACAGTGTACATGTAGGTATTTGTAAAAATGCTCAAACAATAAAGGTTATATTTTTGCACTTGAACTCTGTCTTTTAAACCCGTTTAGACCTCCAAATCTGAGGTCAACATACACATGGAACTACATTTAAATTAAATTACCCCCATCAACAGCATTAGTAACAACATGACTAAATCAAGAATTGCCTTTTACTAAAGATGATTTTACAAAATCTTTCAACACAAAGTTTTTTATACTAACAATGGTAAAAATAAAAATTCCATGCAAGAGTATAAATGTATATCCCTTGTAATCACAAAAGCACCAAGATACACACCTCAATTCCCTGCCGGTACTCGACCGGCCTACTAATCACAACTCGCCTCCTATTCGCTTATTTCACTTGGCCACCATTTTAAGAATTAAAGAGAGGGTACCGTGGGAGGAAACCCGGAAGTAGCTGTAAATTACCATGTCTACCTGTATTCAGAAAATGAACAGTGTCTGGTGGTTCAATGTTCCTACTCAATGATATTAATTGAAATTTACAAGAATCTTCGGATGGCTTCTCAGCAGGGTTGATGCAATGAGGCACCTTGCTTGAGGATGGCATTTGCGGTACAAAAGATGCGCTCCGCACCACAAGTGGGAACAGAAAAGAAGAAGCCAACAACAGAGAAGAAATCAAAGAACACATAGAAAAAAATCATAGTATTTGTCAAAAATCTGGAGAAAACATTAGATTTGTGGAGCAATGAAAACATGGGAGTGGCTCTTTTATATCCTACTCACGTCATCCTAAGATCCAGCGTTCATTGGTCATTCTCTTAGCAAAAAAATCAATATGATATGGCAGTGTAAAACTTTTTCGTTGGCACCACTCGTTTGGTCAGCTCCCGTTGGTAACCATGGTTTAAAAATTAGAGACAGTTTGTAGGAGGCCTTCAAAGTGTCAGAAAATCCCTTACCAGAAGAACTTTATCCTTCACAGTTCTGGCTGGTAAGAGGTGGAATTTTCTTGCAGTCCCAATCCTAAAAGCAAAGTCTCTCACAAAATTAAAAACCAGCTAAAAAAATCTACTCTTTCAAAAGTGGTTACTAACATGAAAGCCTCTTCAATTTATTCTGAATCAGCTGGAACCTCTTTTGTGTGCATGACATGATTAACCGACCTTGGAACAAACTGCTTGTTGCATTTACACCTGAACTGTAAGCCACGTCTGCTAAATGCACAAAAGTGGAAAGTGCTTATACTTTGTAAGGGACAAAAAAATGATGCCTCTGTCTCACACCTGTACTTCACAAAGCGACTCCAGGAGGAAAACCCATACTTACACGGGAATATATATGAAACTGCAGAGAGAGTTCCACCTGTGGGTGAGTCCAGATGCCCCCTGGTCGAAGTCTAGCTTAGCAGCTAGCCCCTTTGAGCCCTGTGGCCCGTTGAGCTCTGAAAATCCTTTGAAGTGCTGGCGACCAAACAGTACATGGAAACAGACTTGAAATCCAAAGCTGGGTTAAAGAGATTAGTTTTTATTCTTGATATAAACTTGGAGGTGGTATCTGAACTCGATTTTCAAGAAGTTTGTTCCAGGACTTTGTAGCAATATGTAAGCATACCCCTCCTGGTGGATCTATCTTAAGTATGATGAACAGCCTGCACTTTGTGATTGAAGAGATCAAGTTGGAATTTAGCATGATGGCAGACGGCTGGAGCTAGACTGTTTAAAGGTCACAAATCAAACTCAGAGTCTGTATATGGGGAACTTTCTCTCAAGATGCCTCTCTTTGTCTCCATTTTCATTCCCTCCCTCCTCTTCATTTTCTTGGCCTCTCTCTATCAGTCTGTCTCTCTTTCGTTGTCTCCACCTCTTTTTTTCTTTTTTGGGGTTTTACTCCTGTCTTGCTCACTCAGAGGGGAACGTCAGCTGAATTCCATTCCACGACAGGACGGAAAAACAGCCACAAGCCCATTACACACTAGCTTCAGTTTTCCATCTCCTGAAGAAACAGAAACTCCTCAAATTTTCATTGGGAGTACTGGGAGAAAGGTTGAGAATTCACCAGCTACAGACGTCTCTGAACCCTACAATTGGTGGAGATCCCAGAAAACCATGAGGGTTCCTCTATGTGCAACTTTATTTGCCCTGTGTTGGATTTTAACAATTGTTCTCAATGAAAGGATAGTCAATGCAAACAGAGACCTCCAATGGGAACATAACGGTGGTGTTCATTCAAAAGGAGAGGACCAAGTTCAAGAGTTTTTAGAAGATACCCAAATGGATGAGCCAGGGGAAGAGGAAATGGCTGAAAAAGAAAAACAGAAGGGTAAAAAGACACCTGAAGAACTACTAGAGGGTGAGTTGTTTTTAGAAAGTACTCTTAGTTTTGTAGATTAAACTTAGAATAATATTTGGGAAAACCATGTTGTCAGAATAACGCCTCTACACTGGCTCCACTGAGGTTACACAACAATTAGGCAAAACCATGACTGGTCAATCGACTGACACCGTTTCAGCTTTTTTTCATGTTATGTCTTTCATCTGGAACAGATGTAATGCGTGAGACATATGGGAATTAAATTAAAGCAGTGAGATGGAGTTCACAGATGGTTTTTGTAAACTTTATGGGTCTTAAAAATGAAAACAACTGTCTCTGTCTGGGTGTTTTTTTTATTAAGTTTTGGAAACATGGGCAGGGTGAGAGGCACAGTCACATCTGTGTTAAGTTTAGGCTTGGTTTGAATATTTTTCAGCTAATTTATTCAAGAAGATATGTATCTAATTTCGTCTGACTTTTAATTTGCATTCATGCACTTGTAAGATGCTTTTCTCCGGTGAACGGTGAAGCTCCGCCTGTGCTCTGGCTCAGGGTCTGATCTACTTTACATCTACATTTACGTTTCATTCTCAGATTCACTTGGCACTTACCTGAACTCCTTCACAGGAAGCAAAAATTGCTCTAGGTTAAGTTTTTGTCTGGCACGTCTGGTATTCATATAGCACAGAATACAGTATATGGGGCAAACATGGCCCAAGCCTGTTGATAGTTGTATGATAAGCAAACATAGCTAAAAAATCATGCAGTGTATCACAGAATGTTATATAGGAACCCAGTCGTTAGTTAACTTTTTTCGCACACTTAATCCAAATTGGGCGAAATGTGTGCTACACCCTGAATAGTTTTACCAGTCCAATGGCAGAGCAACACTTAAACATTCACTCCTAAGCTGAATTTAGATTTACCTGATATGTTTTTTTTCTTATGGGGGAAACTGGAGTGCTAAGCGAGCACAGAGAAACTTCATCCAGGAAGGCCACCTGGTGGCTTTGTACCAGTAACCTACTTGGTCCAGTCATGTAATTTGTTTTGCTACTATAGCCGTGCAAATGCTGGTTGTTAGAGTTTTTTGCCAAGGCATCGGAAATAGAGGAATTAGAAAGAGCAAAAGTTTAGGATTGTAGCTATTAATTTATTCATCTTCTATCGGTTGTTCAAATTTCCGCGTCACAGCATCTTCCCTTTCAAGGATCTCAAGTGCACTTCAGGCAATAGACCAGCAAATTTAGTGTTCAATTAACCTGATGCTTGCTTTTGGAATTGTGCTGGAAACCTGGATTACCTGGAGGAAACCCACACAAGCACAGCAAGAGCATACAAAACCTTCTAACAAGCCACAGAGCTACTCACTGCTCCACCATATTATCACCAATATATTCCAATATTTTTACATTTAACTTATTGTAGAGATCTGGTATTGAGATGTACGTATTAAGCAAGCATGGGAAAATTACCATGGTTGGTTCTTGCCATCTCCATCTAAAAAATAGAATCCTTCATGATCTTTGTATATTTGTAGTGAAAACAAATCTCAAAATTGAAAACCCTCAACCATAAATTTCTTTGTCAGCAGTGATCTTTTTATTTTTTGTCTAGCAAAGGCTAAGAAGGCAGCAGAGAAGGAAGCCAAAGCTAAAAAACCAAAACCCACGAAAAAACCCAAACCTCCAAGACCATCAAAGAAGCCCAAAGCTCCAAAGCCCACTAAAAAACCAAAGCTTCCAAAACCCACCAAGAAACCGAAAGCACTGAAGCCAACCACTACACCAGCTCCAGAAACTAAACCAACCAGAAAGTCAACCAAGGAGGAGAAAGAGGGTAAACTACTTCTGGAGTTTGGATGGGACACACGTATGTAGTCTTTTCCATCCGCCACATAGATCTTTTATACTTTCTTATAATGGTTTTAAACTGTTGTTTCTATGCTTAGCAATTCCATCAAAGCCAACAGAGATTGGGAAAGCTCCTGATCGAGGTATGATACAAGAATATTAAGCACACATGCCTCCTAGCACATGGGTGGACCCAAAATTGACATTTTTTTCTGAAAATATGAAATAACACAAAAGCTTCTTTTTCACGATCAAATAACTGTGTTTACTCTTTTTAAATACTAATGACAACACACCCTGTTTACACACCCTGGTGATTTTGGCTTGATAATACAAAAATGTTGGCCACAAATACGGACACAAAAGGGTTTGAGTGGCTAGTAAAGGTAAAATGATCTGTTTACTCGTAAGCAGTGTTTGTGCATAAAAGGTTTCTGAAGCTCCTGATAGACTCTTTCATCCAGTGATGCACTGACATTTTTAAATTCTGCGCAAACGAGCCGTCAAAGGATCTTCGGGAGAAGGTAGTTCTGTCAAAACAGGAAAGAGATATAGAAAGACATCCAGAGAACTGCAAATAAACAGTTTTCAAACTATGATGAAGAAGTGGAAAATTATACGGGATGCAAAGAAAAACCCACATATAATTTCCAATGAAATACAAGGTTGTCTAAAAAAGTGGCATGGCTGTTTCAAGGTGAACAATAAGGATAGACTTGAAAAATGAATTGCTTGGTCAGTGACCAGAAGAAGGGTATCACTAGGCAAAAGGACCACAAAGTTGCCCTCTTGCAATAAACGCCAAACAGCTCAAAGACTTCTGGAACTAAGTTATTTGAAGCGATTAGATCAAAATTGAACTTTTTGTCCACAACCTTAAATGCTACATTTGGAGAGGACTCAACAATGAACGGAACACCATCCCCATTCTGAAACATGGAGGTGGATCACTGGTATTTTGAGGATGTGTGAGCTACAAAAGGCATAGGGAACTTGAATAGAATTGATAGAAAGATGAATGCAGCATTCAGCAAAGGATACTGGAGTAGTACTGAGTCTCCTGACCTCACAAACCTGCAACTCATGCAAGACAGCCCAAGAATTTACAAGAGTTGAAGACTTTTGGTCAAGAAGTATGACCTGCTTTACCAACAGAGAACATAAACACCTCATCAACACCTACCTCAAGAGACTTCAGGCTTTCATTGAAGTTAAAGAGGGAATACAAAATATTACGAGCTGAGGTATGTAAACGTTTGATCTCTAACAAAACAATTTTATGTCATCATTCATATTTTCTGAAAAAATGTCCACGAAATCAAACATTTTGCAGGGTTTGTAAACGTATGAGCACAACTGTAGGAGCTCTAAAAAGAGCTTCCAATGGTCTTTAACATTTGAGTGCAAGTCTTAATTAGCCTAAGTTCTCTAGCCCCAGTTTTCTGAAATCAGATCTTCATTGAGTCAAATCCTCCAGTGCCTGTGTGGGCTTAATTACGCAGGAAGTCAAAGATTTATGTCTAAACACTGAAGAGGAAAAAATGTACCGTTTCTTCGTGAATTAGGCATTAGAGTTCAGAATGAGATACGAGTGCTGGAAACCTCACAACATTCCTTATATGTTTGGTTACACAAATTTCAACTTTAGATCCAAAATAACTCATCTAGAGACTGAGGTTACAGTTAACCAGCAATCCAAAGCTTCCATGGTTGCACCATGCTAACCATATGCCAATCAGCATATGTGACATGTAATACATCAAATTCCCTGATCATTATAGTGGGGTTGTGTTCACAAATTTCTGCTTAAAATGTGATTTTTATCAGAGGTTCCCTTGAAACTTAAGTGTGGTTGATTCATTATATGTTAATTCTCTGAATACCTTGACGATTACTTGACAGATGATGTTCAAGATCCCAATCCTAGGCTCAAGGAACCAGTAACTATTGATGACCCAAGCATTTACCTACCAATACCAGGTAAATCTACAAGACTACACATGAATTAAAACTAAATATTTATAATCCATTATATTATTGACTTCAGAAAAAATACATAAATAAATATGTATGTTTCTGTTTAGTGGAAAACAGCACCAGCCTTGACACGATTGTTCCGTGGTATGAGGAATATGACTATGCCGACTGTATGTTTGAGACGTTTAACCCTTCATTATAAAATAATGTTGCTTTTGAATGTATATTAATATTTATCTCCCACACTGCTCTCTCTGGCACAGTGGCAGCAAAAAGGCTGGAGGAAGAGCTGGAAATTGCAAGAAAGGCCAAACAAGAAAAGGGTTGGTACACTTTATTAATTCATTTATCCATTTTGTTTACCAGCATACCCCTAGTTAGGGTCACATGGTTCTGCTAGTCACCAATTTCAGTTCGTATTGGGTGAAAGACAATCTGAACAGTGTCCATCACAGGGTAATGGACCATCCAAACCCAGAAAAACCAAGGAAGGGGAGAACATGCAAACTCCTGTCAGGAAGGCCCCATGTCAGCTTTAATCTGGTGACATTTTAATTGTGTTTCAGCTGGGCTTAGTTCCAGTTAATGGAACTCTTAAGAGAATGAGATTCCATGCTCCCAAATTTGTAAAGAATGGTTTGGGTTTGTTCTTAAGATCCTCGGACGTTTCAGTCCCTGGCTTGTGTCCCAATAGCACTGACTCATAGATTGCTCCTCCTGATCCAAAGATGTTTGAATGACTCACTCTGCTGCCTCCATTCCAGCACTTCTTTTGGCTGACCCAGTGATGCCAATAGCGTACAAACTCTGCAAAGTGAGTGGCCAAAAAAAGATTGGCTTGGTTGGAAGGACATACCTAGTCCATGCAACCTGTTGCTGCATGCCAAACATCCTGACTCCTTCTCACACCTAATTTACGACTAGCCGTGTTTGTCCTTATCTTGTGCCTTTTCATAACAAGGTTGCGGAAAGGCTCCAAGCCCTGCTTGAGCTGTTGCCACTCTACCCATCCAGAGCTCTCCTTTTTCTGCTTCTAGTTTGCACTGGTATGCCTGCTGAAGCTACTTTTGGGTCCTCAGAGTCCCAGTAGAGCAAGGCCTCTCTTGTGCAGGTGACCCTAGACTCCTCGTCCTGAGACCTGAGAGATGACCTTTGGTATGAATTAGCAGAAGATTAAGAGCCAGATCTTCTCTCCAGCATCAGTTTCTGATTCCAAAATGTATGTGGAAAAATGGTCAGACATCCACAGAAGCACACTCCAGAGCTGTGTGGAAAGATTTCATAAAAGAGCTGCACCTGCAGAGAGTGATCAACATCATGGTAAAAACTGGAGTCGGTTCAAAAAATAAAAGATGTCCTACGTCATATTGGAAGGGGACTAGTTTTTTTTTTAATACATTTAGATCATGATTTTCTAAGGTATTTCACAAAATAATACAGGCTTAAAACCCACATTAAAACATAACAACCAAACATCTACATATCCAAACCTAAAATTTCACACCGAATTTAAACTTTCAATCTTTGTTTAGGATATGTATTCAAGCAAGATCTGTTCAAATTTCAGGAAAAAAATTTGCAAGTTAAATAAATAATACACAAAATAAGTGGTATAGTGCAAATAGGTGGTGAAATGAATGGAGAAAAAATTATATTGTATTGGACAATAGTCTTATTGCAAAAGCCAAAATGGGTGAAAGTACCTTATCAATGTTAAATGCTTTATTTCCTGTATTCAGACGTGTTATCTTAACAAAGGTGGCAAGTTTGATCCCAATCAGACTTTTTATTGCTCAGTTATTAGCAACTTCCTCTTTATAGGGATTTTTTTGGATCGCTGCATGCACTAATAGTTTAAGAAGTTAAAAAAGCTTGGCAATTAATATCCCATATGCTTTAAGATAATACTGATGGAATTTGGAGGTGAACAGGTTTTGCAAATTAACTGAGTACTGTTGATTTTAGAAGTGTAATCTATATTACTTATATTTAAGTCTTAGTTCCCTGCACGTGTATGCTGAATTTTATTTGCCTATGACAAACTCTTAGTGGCGCTGTACACCTTAGGTGTTGCTTTATATCAGGGGTTTCAAACTCATTTTCACAGAGGGCCACATTAGCATAATGGCTGTCCTCAAAGGGCCAGATGTAACTTATAAATGTAAAACAATGTAATCGAATGTAATGTAAAAAAAATGTAACTACTCCTTAATGTTAAATAACTCATTATTTATAACTTATTCAAGTGACAATTCAGTTACATAGAAACAATTGTATGCTTGTTGTTCTAATATAAATCCTTTTGATTTTTGTCAGCTTATGAAAACCCACATAACTCCATTAATGAAGGAACAAACTGTCCAAGTGAATAAAGAAAAATAGCATTTTTGTCATTTGTTTAGCGAAAAAAAACCCCTCACAGAATGAAGACGATGCATTTCGATCATCATCTTTTATCATCAGGCTCAAGAAAAAGATCACAGATAAACTATTAGCTGTGTCCATTTCACATCTTGAAATTTATTTTAGCGTGAGAAATCGGAGGTGTGGCATGAGAGATCACTCAAATGCGTGAGTCTTACGTTCAATGTGTGAAAACGGCAGCTCTGCAGTTTCACTCGTGAGTATGGATGCGGAAACACCGTTGCTGCCAAAGGATAACAATTTTTGTTTTAGTCATTTAAAAATGTAATAATTTAGTCATGTTTTAATCAATCAAAATCAAAATAATTTAACTCTTTAATTATTACAAATGGTGTATTTAAATTTAATCCATGAATTAATTTCACATTGTGACATTGTCATAGGTTTTTCATAAAAAAATACATTTATATTTAATTACATTTAACATACATTACATTACATTTACATTGTGTAAATGTGATTTAATTTGAGAATTAGCGAGATGAATTCATAGCCAGCTTAAAGTTTTTCACATAACTCCAGACTAGTCTATGGTCTGCTACAAAAACTCAAGTGCGTCTCGTCACGTTTTCGTTATAACAGAGACATCTAGCTCGTCTGCGTCTCGTTATCGTCACGAGAAAGGTTTGTCAACTAAATATTTTCGTCATCATCATCAATATTTAGGTTTCATCATTGGTCACACCCACTTTTCAAACCCCAATCAGACGTACATTTTCACCTAGCGTTTGTGCAGAATTTGGTGACTTTTTGAGCACTTTTAAACAATACTCTGTGCAATTACAATAGTGTGTTAGGCACCTACTGTGATGCTTTATTGATGCTGGTATTCAAGGCTTTAAAATCATCTATTCTGAAGATAATAAAAGCACAAACAACAGATTCCTTCCTATCCAGAAATGGAGAAAAAGATTCACAACTTAACAAAAAGATGCTTTAAGCTCATTTAAAGGACCTATTTAAATCTCTGCATTCCTTTTCATAGCAGAAAAACAGAGGAAGATGTTGGAAGAAGAGGAGGAGGAGGAGAAAAAAAGGCAGAGCACTCTACATGCAGAGCCAAAGAGTGAGTATTTGTGGAAAACAGTCGAAGTGCACATTAGAATCAGCATGCGCAGCTCCCTCCTTCACATTTTTGGGGTGGTTTTCTGTGAGTAAAGTGCCACCAACCTTTTAAACAGAGATGGGTTCATGCAGCTGGAGAAATGTTTTTACCAGTAGACGGGATGCAGTGTAGAGGAAACGTAACGATGAAAATCTGCATTAAATGAAATGTTGACCTCATAATAAATAATTTCTGCCCTCTAATCTTCTTGTTTCCTTGGAAATAAATGTAGGCAGACATCATGCATATCATCCATTTCACCACAGATCCTAGGAGGGATCAGGAGCTGATGTGATTTCAGTTAGAGACTAGTGAAGGGGTGAAATGTTTAGTAGATTTTATCACTCAAAGTAATTTAATCAAAATAGAACATGCGACACAAGATGGAGATAATCTGTCTTAATGTACAGAAAACTTTAAAATAATAATGACTTTCTGAGCAATAATTGCTAAATGGAACAAGTTTTCCGCTGCAGAGAAATACCATGAAGTAACATGAATAATTTTTCATTTTAACAGAGTAAACATTAGTGGTAACAGCATTACTAATGTAATTATAGAATTATTGTCATGTTTTGAGTGGTTGAATGAATTTTTTTCTCCACCAGATGAAGTCATTTTCCCTGTATTAATTTCATTAGTACTAATCATCATCATCTGGCTCAGCTGTATCTTGTTTAACTTTCAATATATGTCGTCTTTTTTGCCTGTCACTTGGTTATTTAGTCAGTTTGGTACTAGTCAGGATTATCGTTTCTCTTCTAGAGAACCCTTTGTTTTTGGACTGTGCTGTTATACTTCTTGTAGAAATAACAATTTTTGCTTTTTTGAACTGAAAATAAATCTACCTTCTTTTGAACTGACATCTGTGGGACTGACTTGCTGGATTTCTACTTTCCCTGTGGATCAGTTGTAGAATCGTCGCCTGGTAAAGTTCGATCCCCGGGCCTGAGACCCGACAATTATGACTATTCTATAATCAAAATAAATATTTTGTTATGATTCTGCACTGTCACAAAACTAATTATTAACAATACAATTTAACAATAGCAGTAGAATGCCAGGTACCAGCTGCTTGTATTTTCTAGGGCTCAAAATTGAAATTCTTGAGCTTTGAATTTATTACTGTGATGGTGTCAGCTAAAAAAGTTCGAAACATCTGTTCTTTTAAATAAAGAAACCTTGGGTTGTGAAGAATTATGTTTTTGGAGAAGCAATGGGGGATTGAATGAAAATATGTAACCTTTTTGCAGATTGCCCTCCGCTCGGACTGGAGTCTCATCGGGTGGAAGATGATCAGATTCTCGCATCTTCTTCATCTCATCATGGATTTTCAGCTTTGAGAGGACGACTGAACATGCAGGTGAAGACAAGTACTCTGTCAATCTATGAAAAACGATCCAAATACTATATTCTAGCTAAAAAAGCACAGCAAAACATGAAACAAACTATTAAGAGTAGGGGATTAGCTACTGAGTTATGTCATAGATCTACATATATTTTATTTATCGATCACCCAACCAACAAATCAATCAAGTTCACAATAGTGAGCTACAAAAGATAAAAAGTATTTTGAAATGTATTTGAAAATAACCCAAAAGAATGTGTTGAAATATTTGTAATACATTAAGATAAATACATATTTATGACCATTTTTTGTAATTTTTGTTCCCGTTCTGTTTGTGTGTGTGTGTGTGTGTGTGTGTTCATTATGTTGTTTCCACTTGCTGTGTCTCTTGTTAACCGTTTCCCCTGTGTATTTATACCCTTCTGTTACCCTTGTCTGATTGTTACCTGTGTTCTTTGTTTGTTTCTATGAGCTACCATCCATGCTCTTCCTCTCACTTCCATGAAGGTATCGTTCCAGATCTCTCCGTTCTGGATGAGGATGGGTATGGTTGTTGACCTCTGGGCTGCATACTCTGGGACTCCCTGGGTTTTGACCACGGCACCGAGTTTGTCGCACCTGTTTCCCCAGCTGTGTCTGCTCCTCCTGTAGCATTGACTCTGGAAACCTCCATCCCGTTCACTCACTGTGTAATTGAACAATCTTTGTTTGCTCCGTTGCTTCTCGGGCAGTTCCCGAACCTTCTACTGTGTCTTCTCTCACAACTCCAGCAGTTCCCGCTTCTCCAATGGTGAGTGTTCTTCAGAAGGAGATTCCTGATCCCCGGCCGGACCAGTCCCTGAGATTCTCTGATGCGGAGAAATCCTGCCCACCTACCCTGTAATTTAACGACCCCTGTGTGCTCTGTTGGTGGGCAGCGGAGAACACCTTCTGGATCCAGCCGAGATATCGTCAAGGAAGGCCGCACCTACTGCGGCAAACATTCCTGCTACTCCTGTGGTGTCTGCACTTGCTTCTCCGGAGGTTCCTGCTCCTTCAGCCTCATCTGTTGCCCGCTTCTCCAGTGGCTTCACTCCTCCAATAACGAGTGTTCTTCAGAAGGAGATTCCTGATCCCCGGCCGGACCAGTCCGTGAGATTATCTGATGCGTAGAAATTCTGCCCACCTACCCTGTAATTTAACGACCCCTGTGTGCTCTGTTGGTGGGCAGCGGCGAACACCTTCTGGATCCAGCCGAGATATCGTCAAGGAAGGCTGCACCTACTGCGGCAAACATTCCTGCTACTCCTGTGGTGTCTGCACTTGCTTTTTCAGAGCCCACACACCATGTGATCGAACGACTCCTGTGTGCATCCATTGCTGGGATTCGGCGTACAGCCTCTGGGTTCAGCGGAGGTGTCAATCCAGGAAGGCTGTGCCTACTACAAGCAACCTTCCTGCTCCTCGTTGGTCCAAAAACCCTGTGTGCTTACTGCAACCTCCTGCAAAAACTCTGCACGGTGAACAGGCCCGCTCCCAAAACCCATGGAGTTCCTGCGCATGCAGCCCAGAGGATATTAATACCCTTTCTCATTCAGGTCGGAGAGATCTCTCACGGTACCAGGACACTGTGTAACCATACAGCGAAGCCATTAAACGGTTTGTTGGTCGGTTATTCTGTCACACAGAAGTAATTTTAGTGTTAAAATAAAATAAGAGGCACTTTAAGCAGCAATTTAAAATGACAGAACTTGTACATCACAGGGTTTTATTCATTTAAAGCTTGTTCTTTTGCAGCGATTTATAGAACGAAAAATGTTTTCAACTTATTTAATTTCATAAGCATGTCTAAATTTGTCTATAAACCCTTAACAGGAGAAATAACTTGTATACTGGAAGAAAAATGTAGAGAGGGGCATTCTTTCCCACAGAACTCTGCAGATGAAGAGGACGTCTATGGTGGAGCGTGGTGTGCAGATACAGAGGAGAAGGAGCACTGGTTCCAGGTGGATGCTCGTCGTGAAGTGGAGTTCACTGGTATCATCAGCCAGGGCAGGAATTCAGAGACACAGTACGTGACACCTATTCAAACAACTACTGATCTTTTTTAACAGCCACCAATTCTGCTTTTACCTTTCTTGTTTATGTCTTTTAGATATTTGTAGATTTTCATACCTCAATGACCAATTGAAATCATCTCATGGAGACATAGACTTCAGAATAAAACATCTATACCTAGGGATTCATTTAGACCAGGGACGTCACATGACTGGCTGAAAAGAAAGTTTTATAGAGACACAAACCATTATCATGCTTCAGGATACTGTATATTCTACTACCAAACTCAAGGACCTTACCATAACAGACCAGTCAGATGGCTTCTCTCAAAAGGGAGGAGCCCCTCCAAGTCAATTGAGCTCCTCACCCTATCTTTAAAAAAGTGCCCAGCCACTTTGCAGAGGAAGGCTCTTACTGCCTCCTGTATCAAGCATCTTCGAAACGAAAACATAAAAAGGAGCTTTGCGAATGTCACGCTAGCGTTAGCTTTCATCAACCAACCCAGAAAACTGGCAAGAGATAACATGAGACAAAGGTGCTCACCCTAATCACTGTTTTTGACAATCAACCACTTTCAGATGTTGATAATGTGGGATATTGTCACATTTTGGAACCAAAGTACGAGACTCCGAGTCGCTGTCATGTCACTGATGGGGTATTTCTACAAAAACGGCCTCATCCCAAAAAACAGGTATTGGCGTGTACCAGAAGAAATATCTTGTACTCTGCATCCCTTGATACTATACTCCGAAATGCTCCCACAAATGTGGGCCATTGAATGCAAACAAGGTTTGTTCATTTGCTCACACAAAAAAAGTTATTTATTAAAAGTTATTTATTGCCCCACAAAAAGGAATCACTTACTAAGTTATGTCTTATTAAAAAGATAGGCTAGAATAGGCACCTAAACTTCCTTTTCTCTTCCAGAAATGACTTTGTCTCATCGTATTTCGTGGCCTTCAGTAACGACAGCCGTGATTGGACGGTGCTTCATGATGGTTATGCAGAGTGGGTCAGTTCAAGTGTCATGTTCAAATATTAGAAGTAAAAATGTAATGTACGACAGTATCCTAGGAGCAGTGGCTCAATATCAATAAAATATATATATATATTATTATCATAATTACCCAAATAAATATATTGGCAATTAAATGTGTTTTGCAATGTTTTCTCATGTCCGGTGGTGTATGGGTATGAGTGGGTTGTGTATTTGACTCATTAATTGGCATTATTTCTCATGTAGCTGAGATTTGTAGTCATATTATCGGAGCACGTAGAGATTCTGAGAAAAAGATGCAGATCTGTTTTCTCTCTACAGCTCTTCTATGGGAATGTGGATAAAGACACCCCGGTGATGGTGGAGTTCTCATACCCTGTTGTGGCTCGGTACATCCGGATTCTCCCACAGAGCTGGAATGGTAGTCTGTGCATGAGATTGGAGGTGCTGGGCTGCCAGTTACCCAGTAAGCGCTGCAGTTCTCACATGGGTGCCTGTGAAATGCCTGTAACAATGTAAAATTACCGGTACATTTCTCAACAGTATTGTAAAACACACTTTTTATCCTGTCAAAAGACTTGAATCTGGGCCTTTTAAATGATCAAAAGTTCCTACTTACCACACCCTTCATACAATGCAGAAAAGATTAGCAACGGCCTCCTCAGCAAGTTGCTGGGAGTGTATCATCAGTAGAGGACCATAGAGAAATAGAAAAATCAATGTACACTGAAAATAAACGTCACTGGATTTAGTATTTTTATTGTGACGTCATGTGGAACCCATGAACATTCTGTTTTTGTTTTGTTTTGTTTAGATGAGCACTAATTGCAGAGATGCAAGTATGTCTCACATGGTCGGCCCAATTTCTGCCCAATTCAAGCCTATGGGGAAAAGGCCAAACTTTAAAAATTATTTTCTCAGAAATTCCGTACGAAATTTGAAAAGGCATGATTTTCAAATGTTATCTATACATTTTGGGGGGTGGGGGGGGTAGTTTAATTTTGTGTCATTA
The DNA here is from genome assembly GCA_007224835.1 of Danionella cerebrum. Classification (NCBI taxonomy): domain Eukaryota; kingdom Metazoa; phylum Chordata; class Actinopteri; order Cypriniformes; family Danionidae; genus Danionella; species Danionella cerebrum. The sequence continues at coordinate 153,122 of SRMA01026064.1, forward strand.
AATAAATAATGATCAAATAAATATATAACCCAAAAATAGGGGCTCCGCTGAGTCATAGAGATATGGGGTTGGTTTATATTATTCATATTGACATTATGTAGTCACTGACAACTCCATAGCAACCAAAATTTGACAACCTTGGCAACAATTCCATTTTCTTATAAAACTTTTAAACACCACTTTTACAAGCCAACATCAAATATTGTGCACAAACGTTTGCACTAAAGTTATTACATGGTAGTTGAATACAGATCTTAATATTTAAAAAGATTTTCATGAGGTTAATATAATATTTAGAACAAGTCTTTCCCTTTCAACAGCTAGTTATCCAACAGAGAATGACGTTCCACCAACAGATGATCTAGATTACAGGCATCACAACTACAAAGAGATGAGACAGGTGAGAGCTTTTTGAGCTACGGATCTTGAAGAACCACTTTGGACATGTCTTAAATAGACATTTAAAAACTGTTTTGTGGCTTAAAATCCTGATGTTGTTCATTTTGTTACTGTAAACAGATGATGAAGGTGATCAATGAAGAATGCCCAAACATTACCAGAATATACAACATCGGAAAGAGCTTTCAAGGATTAAAGATGTATGCCATGGAGATCTCTGACAACCCTGGAGAACATGAGATGGGTAGGGTAGAAAATCAGATAATGGCAGTATGTTTAGCTCTATTGACATTTTTAAGTATAGAGCTTCCAAAAACTTTGCCTAAACTGAAGAGGTAAGAGTAAAAATAAATTTGAAGTATTTAAAACTAAAATTTTAACCAGGACTTTTATTCTCATATTCACATCAACTGTGTCTGCAGTTGAACTTAATCAAACTGAAAGAGATCAAACTAGGTTTTTGTTTTTTAAATGATGTCTTTATATAGTTTGCATCAGCCAAGACTTTGAGACTTTAAAGAGATATTCAGCTAAAAAAAACATAGATAGTCAGAGATAGTCCTGTCTTTATTAGTGTAGTTTGTCATGCCCTCAGGATGTCTATGACAGGAAGGATGCTCAGTAGAACGCTATGAACTTTTGGTGCTACAAACATAAGAGTGCACATAGTAATCAAATGGCTATTCTTAGGGAGGAATTAGATATTTTGGCACTTTCCACTAGGCTTTTTGTTGCATAATTTCATTTAGGTGGAGACAGCAGGAGTTCAGTGATGAAGTTGCTCTTCTGTCATACTGGAATAAATACAAAGACTGATGTTACCAATAAAGATCACATTAGCGTGTAGTTTTACTTTTCTACTACATTTCGTTGCCTTGTACCCACATGTGTAATGACTATAAAGTTGAATCTAATCTAATCTAATTTATTACTTTATGCCGAACTCTCACTTTATCTCTTGCTTTGTACAGATTGTAGTATTAACTCATGTATTCAGGGGTTTTTTGAGTTGCGAGAATCAACATTAAACACAATAATGTGTAATAAGTTAAACATTGAAAGGAAATAACAGATTATCAGAGGTGGAAAGAGTAATAAAATATGCTACTCTAGTAAAAGTACTGTTACTTCAATTAAAATCTACTCAAGTAAAAGTAACTCTTCTAAAATTGTACTCTGAGTAAAATTTACTGAGCATTTTTTTTAACAACAGTGGTGGGTGGATGATTCTAGTGTAGTTAAAAAAAAGAAAAAAGATGGGGATATACATTTAAGCTGGTTGTTTTTAATTTAGGAAACAACATAACTATAATACTTAAATCAAAACGTACTTTAGTAAAAGTAAAATTACAAAGTTACTTTAAAAAGTAGAAATACACAGAAAAAATCTACTCAATTACAGTAATGCGAGTAAATGTAATTCATTACTTTCTACCTTTGCACATTATACATAATACTTGTGAATTACACTAATAAAGTGTCTTAAATGCCACTCTTAAAATTACAATATGTTTGAATAAAATATCAAAACAGAATGAAATTTGTCAGTTAGTGAAATTCATACGTATGCATCACGTGGCTAACATGCTAACTTTGGGGTCACTAATGCATTTAGCGATCTTTTTAACTTAACATTAAACAAATATTAAATCAAACATTCATACCACGCTGGGAACCCGAACAAAACAAAAAAACAACTTTCATGCGGTTTTAAAGAAGTTGCTAAACATGTCTGGCTTCTTCGCTCGCCGGAAAAAAAGATTTGTTCAAATGAACCGACCCACGAGCTCAAGTAAGCGAAGCCTTTAATGGTACAGAATGCAACAACTGAACTTGAGTTCCTTTAACTTCAAAAAAAAAAAAAACAACAACAACAACAACACACACACACACACACAAACATTCATTTTTTTTAACATCATTTTTGAATAACTGAGGAATTATGTCAAGGAAAGTACACTTCTTTAAATGTACTCCACTACTGAACACACTGAAAGTGAACATTTAGTTAAAACAATACAATAAAAGATGAAAATCTTGTGCATCTCTGTTTATCTGTGTTTTAATTAGTACTAAGTGATCTGTCTTGGTTTCAAAGGCGAACCGGAGTTCAGGTACACTGCAGGACTTCATGGAAATGAAGCGTTGGGCCGTGAGCTCCTGCTGCTCCTCATGCAGTTTCTCTGTAAAGAATACAAGGATGACAACCCCCGAGTGCGCCGTTTGGTGGAAAACATTCGAATCCATCTTGTGCCCTCACTGAACCCTGATGCTTATGAACTGGCTTATGAGATGGTGCGATAACATTCCAGTATTCCAACAATCTGTAATGTGATGGAGAGGTTGTCATTTTGTATGTCAACTTAGAAAGTGTTTCCTAAACAATGATGTAGCTCACGCCTAGATATTCTTAAATTACTCTCACCACAATGAAGTCAAAACTAGAACCTGATTCTTAGTGTTTTGGCAACAAAGTGACATCACTCCTGCACCACACTACTTGGTTTTGCCGTGTGATTAAGGTTCTTTTGATTTTTAGGGTTCTGAGATGGGGAACTGGGCTTTGGGACACTGGACAGAAGAGGGATATGATATTTTTCAGAATTTCCCTGATCTGAACAGTGTTCTATGGGGAGCAGAGGATCGAGGATGGGTACCGCGGATCGTTCCCAATCACCACATTCCCATTCCTGAGAACTTTCTCAATGGCTCAGTGAGTTAAACTTCATTACAAGGTATTTCCTGTCATCTAGTGAATAACAAGTGAAAATTCCCTCCAGGTCGCTGCAGAAACTAAAGCGATCATGAGCTGGATGGAAAGGACACCGTTTGTTTTGGGCGCAAATCTACAGGGTGGAGAGAAAATTGTTGCGTATCCATTCGATATGCAGCGTCCTCCACGGGTCTCTGCTGGAGCACCCTCAGCGGTTGAGTACCACAACATGAATGAGGAGACCTGGGCCCGGATTCAGAGGCAGAATGAGGGGGCTTTGCGGGAGACGGCAGATGAAACTCTATTCCGGTGGCTCGCAATGACATATGCACACAGTCACCTCACCATGACAGAAAACCAGCGTGGCTCCTGTCACACTGACGATATCACAGGAGGCCAGGGCATCATCAACCGTGCCAGTTGGAAGCCGATTGTAGGAAGTATGTATTACGGTAGTTAGGGTTAGGATCAGGGTTATACTGGGGACTGCTATCTGTTGGGTGGCAAGTGGTGTAGTGGTGGAGATGGTCATCCTATAACCGAAGGGTTAGTGGTTTGATCCCCGCCAAGTCCCCACCGTCGTAATGCCCTGCCAGTGTCACCCGTATTGCTCTGCATGGATATGTGTGACTGGTGGGGTGTGTCTGGTGGTGGGCAGGAGGCGGTAGGCATAAAATGGCAGCCACATTCTGTCAGACAGACTGAATGATATAATATTATCATATATTTTCAGAGCACACTAGATTCTGGGAACAGTTGATACACAATAGATCCATTCCCAGGAACGGATCTTAGGCCCGATTATAGAGGTGGTCTATGAACGTTCCAGTAGTCAATGTCACAAAGTTTCCATATTTCCATAACTAAGTTCCCTTCAAGTCTCCTGACGTACACAAATGATTTGAAGAGTAAGCACATGTTTCATCCACATAAACATGTATGTAACATCTGTGATGGGAATTTTCCTATGTAATACCTCCATCTAGTGGTCATATTGAGAAATGTAATTTGAGAAACTTTTGAGAGCACACGTCATACTTTAAGTACCGCCCCTCGGAGTATAACTTGTGGTGAGATCAGAGAAACGTTCTCTTTTTGGCTTCTCTTCTCTTCCGGCGCTCTGGTTTTTATTTTACTCTTTAGGAGGCTTGAGGTTCTTCTTCCACGCGGATAACACGCGTGTTGAAATGCGTTGATTGTTAAATCTTTACAATAAATAGCCACATTTGCTGTGTTCTCTCTCAAACGGTCTCCAGTGTTCATTATCAATCGAGAAGGTATATTTTTACCATAACACATCCTTGTGAACAACGCTGAGGTATAGAATCTCAATGGACCTTTTAAAGAAATAGATGATCCCAAAACTAAAAGCTTGTTCCAAACATTGCACCCCTGCCCATTCGCTGCCAAGGAAATCTGCTTGTATCTGAGGAACTCAGCTTAGATGGATAGATGCATAGATGTATAAACTGGTAAATTTGACCAATCTATGGGAACTCTAAAAAAATCAAGGTTCCGATCATGAAGCTTCACAACAGCTTCAAAGCTCCCCATCAACTGAACGTACAGGCTTTGGCCAATGCAGAAAAAGAGTTAGTAAGAGGAGATCAATTCCATTGTAGATATTATGGGAGCTGGGACTGGGGCACAAGTGGGACTAGGTTGAGACAAGTTGTTGATAACTATGACACTGGTGTTTTTTCTCTGTTGCTTTAGGCATGAATGACTTCAGCTACTTGCACACCAACTGCTTTGAGATCTCCATCTTTCTTGGGTGTGATAAGTTTCCACATGAGAGTGAACTGGCACACGAGTGGGAAAACAACCGCGAGGCTCTCCTGGCTTTCATTGAACAGGTTACTAATGCTAGGTTAATATGCAGCTCTGGCATATTTTGTAGTGAGGCTGATCATGAGGTAGTCCTGATCCCGTTAATCCATTTTACTTGCTTAGACTGCATTAGCTTAATACAATTACAAACCAAGTATGTCTCAGAATAAAGTCAAACCACAGTGATCGCCCCCAATGTTGCTGGTTGCAGAATGATTTCCTGCCAATACAAGTCTAAGGGGAAAAACCTTTACAGCTTTAAAAATAATTAAAATTATGTTATTTACACAAATGTACCAAAAAAATTGGTGGGACCATGTGATTGACAGCTACACTGAACAGAGCAGAGAGTGTGTGAATCAGACTCGAGGCGGAGCCCTGAAACTCTGATGGTTCCATCCTTATTCGGAAGTTGCATGTGCCCATATGCATCCGTCAATGGCCGCCTCGTCTCCAGCTCACAAAAAAGCCTGATATTAGCCCAATGGCAGTAGGCGGTATCACATTTTCCTTTGTTTTTCAGTCAGTGTTACAAACCAGCTAAATCCTGGAGCAATTCATTAAGGTAGTTACTAGCATGCAACCTGGACTAAAGCCCAAAAGCAGATGTTTAACATGCAAGTGGTCTGTGTAATTAGGGCTTGCACATCGCAGCATTGAAACCTATAGTAATTGATTAGAGCATTATTGTTTTGTGGCTTTTGGTGGATTTTTGGGGCTTAAATGTGCATGAAAAGTCACCGAATTTTACAGACAGGTCAGAACTGGTGAAAACTTCAATTTGATTGTGGTTCGAGAGTGGTTGTGGCTAAATGGCTCTATAGAGCAACAGAATGCGTTTCAGCTTATGTTGAATATTATATCTGTTCACATTTAAACTCCACTTGTGTAATCTAGAGACATATGGGATGGTCAATTGCAAAGCTTTTTTGACTTCGTAAAACTAATGTGTGGGTGGCCGCCGTTGAAATTTGGCATTTCACCATAAAGATTAAGTCAACCATACAATGACACTTTATGATATGGTTTTCATTTTTTTATCTGCATTGTTGAGAAATTTCAAAAATTGATTGAATACATATCCTACATTGGGATTGGTCATAATGCCTATTGCATTAAACTGGCCACCGATAGTCGATGACTCTGCAGGTGCTTGAGCCCTGTCACTGCTTGCAGCATTGATGTCTTTTTATGATTTAAAGTCACTAACATATCTTTGACTGCTCACAGGTCCATCGAGGCATTAAAGGAGTTGTGAAAGATGTCAGTGGTAATCCTATTGCTAATGCCACAGTTTCAGTGGAGGGAATTAAACATGACATCAAAGCAGGTAACTGACTATCTGGCAACCCATTAGATCTTTATCAAGTGTTTCATTTAGAAGTTTGTGACCTCCTCGTCACAGGCCTTGTTTTTATATTAACCACAGCAGGTTTTATTACAATTCATGTTTTCTATGTATTATTATTTCTGGCTTCGCCATGTTTCTGACCTTTCCTAACTCACACAAGTGAATCTGATTGCAGAATGTAGTAGTAGGGGCGCTTATAGAGCAATCCGCCCATGCCCAAACTGTGCCCACCCCTTCAGGATTATTGGTCAACCGTGGCCACCCATTTGGAGATTATTGGTCAACTCACTCTTCCGTGTACAGTACAATTTGATTCTAATAATGATTATCTGATTGCGCAGATCATTCCATGCACACCCCCTCCAACACACTTGAAGAAACAAACTGAAGACAACGTCACTCAAAACACGTTAGGGTTAGAGTAACTTCCAATCATGCCTCATTTGGGTTCATGTAGTAGCCATCAACACTATTGAAGAATGATTTAGGGGGTGTGGACAGATTACTATTACTGCACTCTGCAATCAGACCCCTCTTAACTCACCTCGGATAAAAGGTAGAGGTACACACTGGTCAAGGTCACGAGCGCGTTCCTTTGCCACTCATATAAAAGAGACTTTCACCAATTCCCTTGATTTTCAAGCTTTTGGGCAGTGCCAGAAAAGTTTTCTAGCTAAGACTTGAAACTTCTGCCAAGTTCCCAAAATACTTTTTACATACAAATATTAACTTAAGGATAATCTCTCTGTCACCCTGTTTACTCCAATAATTTACTCCTCGTTTCTTTTTAGCTGCCACTGGTGATTTCTGGCGCCTTCTCAATCCGGGCGAGTACCGCGTCTCTGCCCGTGCCGATGGTTATTCCTCTCAGACTCGTCTTTGCATTGTTGGCTATGACGCTAATGCTACACCCTGCAGTTTCACTTTAGCCAAATCAAACTGGGCTCGAATCCAACAGATCCTGGCTCAAAGTGGCAAGACACCAAGACTGCTTGCTAACATCTCTCGAAGCACCAGTAATCCAGTAAACAATGGAGGCGAGGCAACAAGGGCTTCACTGGAGCCCCAGAATGAACGTCTTCATCGGGTACGACTGATGCGCATTCGGAAACTTCGAACAGAGAGAATGAAAGCCAGCACAACCACACCAACTACAACCACATCTGCACCGACTACAACAATGACAACGGAGTCCTCCTGGTTTGATTCCTGGTTTGAACCAAACAGTGCCAGCACTCAAGACTATAACATTGAATACAGGATTGATGAAGATTAGAGGCAAAACATTGCCCTTTGCCCTCAACAGGGTATATTATCCAGGATTGAGAATTCTATCAGTAGCTTTATTAACCACATGTTGTTTCCATGATTTGAGACATTAGGTCATTTTTGCATAAAGCCGTCAAATTAATAAATGTAAACGATATCAGGGAGAACTTATAATTTTTAATAATTATTATAATGTTTTTATTTGAAATATGATATATATATATATAAATTGTGCATTTACATTACATACTTCTCAAAGAAACTTAATTGCTTTCTCAAGTTTCTGGTTTTCAAACAACATGAGAGTAAGCTATTGAGAAATTTCATTTTTGAATAATTACCCTTATTGCATTCTGGCTCTTACATTTCAGATCATGCTCTCTGTTGATCAGAGTATAAAGGATGCAAATATTATTTTTATTTAATTGAAGATTTAATAATGGCAGAAACTAGCTGCTTCTGTGCTTTACTCAAAGTGCTCGATGTGTATACAAAATATAAATACATCCTCTTTTCTAGTAAATATCTCAGGCTCTTGCTTGATGTTAAGTGGCAAATGATATGTAAGTTAAAACCTGAAGAAAATATTTAGGATGCTGTATAGTGGTTTTCCCCTAGTAGTTTGAAACCACCCTGTTTACATGACAGGATCAACAAAGAGAGTGTGTATCCCATCGGAAAAGCAATGTGATTGCTTATTCCGCTTTCGGGGTCACAGGGGTCTCCAGCGCACATTTGACGAGAGGCGGGGGTACACCCTGGACAGGTCGCCAGTCCATCACAGAGCAATGTTTTTATATAAAGTCAAATTACTTGGAATTTGGGGGGGTTTATTAAATTATGTTTTATTTTTGTGTCACTCACGATGGCTCAGTTTTCCTCCAAAAAACTAGACGGGTCATGCGATTGACAGCTACACTGAAATGACTGACCACTGTCTACACATGATGAGAAAGATAATTTTCTCTGGCAACAATCAAATTCAGAGAAGTAAATCTCAAAGTCGTGCTTTTAAAATGAGTTGTGTATAACAAACTGTGTGAGAGGGGTGTGTGTGAGCCAGACTCCAAACACCATGGCCAACAGAAAGTCACGTGTGGGCATATGCACCCTCTCTGTGACTGTCATGGCGGCACCTATAATACACTTGTGTCACTTCGTCTGTGTTTTTTATTTTTACATTGTTTGGCTAAAACAAAGGGCTGTATGGCCCTCCATTCCATACATTTCAATAGAATTGGGTGAGATGGCCATCAGCGTGAATAAAGAAACCTACAAATGCAGTAATTTGAAGAATTAATTGTATCTTTTAAAAAGTAAAAAAAAAAAACACATCCTTTTTTCGTCCTGGTTCATAATCGTATTTTTTTCTGAACTGGGAAGGGCTTATATTTGGTTTAGAAGAATTGGAGATAAATAATTAAAGCTTTTCAATATTTTCATAAACATATAGCGTTAAATCATGCACTTACACAAATGGACAATTAAAAATTAAGTGAAATGCCAAAGTTCTAATTCTGCTTATTGTGTTGATTTATTTGCGGCGTTGGAAGTTATTAATATACTTTTTCAACTGTAGCAGTACAAATTTCTTCAAAGTTCCCGATAAATTTCTCGTTGTAAAATATTTAACATTTGTAAAACATAAACTTGTATTTTGGGTTTTCATTCGTGAGAATCGGGAGCTTTTATTTTGAAATTTCGCATTCTGCCACCTAGCAAGTTTCTGAGAAATCCTCGCATAGTTGTGAGCTGATTAAACTCCGCAAACTTAAAGTCTTTTGATTGCCAGCGATATTTTAGACTATTGGAGATTAATGTAATTTTCTATTTCTGTATATCAGTTCAGAAACAAGGCTGTTGGTTATTTTGATCTGTTTAGATTAGCTGTTAGCGGGTTAGCGTCAGTCTTTACTGTAAACTGAGCAGGTAAGAATGCCATTTGATTATTTCTATATATAACCTCTAATTTCACTCAACGGAAGATCGTGTACAGAAAAGACGATTTTATGGAAACGTTGAGGGCTGTTTCGAGCTAAGCAGTTGTTAGCCTTCATTAGCCTGTTGAACTAAATCGTGACACATCTGAATAACGTTATGGAAAACTGTGTTTTTAATAATACATTTTAAAGTCCCTGTCTTTTATACACGTTTATATCACCTTAAATGTTTCCGATTGCACAGTGTGCGACTAGTTACTGGCTGTATAATTTTGAAGCTAATTTCATGATTTCAAGTAGGTTAATGTTGGCATAATTATTTATTTATTGATATAGGTTTTACTTGTTTCGTATGTTTATAGGTTTTAAAATTAGTAACCTTTTAAAAAAAATAATAAGTGTGTTTTACAGTTTTAGTTTTATTCCTGGCACATTATGTTTACATAAGGTAGTTACCAGCAGACTCATTAGAATCATACGTGGTCAATGAAAGAGTAACTTAGTGTACCGGAGCAAATACACATTTGATATTTTCAACAAAATTTGCACATAAGTGGTTTCCTAACAAATTCATTCAAGCCCATGTTGCAAAAACGAGTAAACCCCAATTATAGTCACAGGAGAAAAGCTATATTTAAGACTACAAAATTCTAATTAACAGGCGTTCAATCACAGTTGATTCTAATGATCCATTTAACCGGTGTCCAGCAGATAGGTGACTATAAATCTGCATTACTTAACAAACAAAAACCATTTCATGCTGTCAGCTGTTTACATAATCCTTTTAATATTTAAGACTCGAAAGACAGGATTGTAAAGAACAGAAAGGAAACAGGTTTATTTATGCATTAAAAGGATGGTACAAAAAAGCATTCATTCACCTCGAGCCCTGAGGGGCGCCTGCTAGAACCCTCTTGTGAGAAAAGGTAAAAAAAAAAAGTTCTTTTGTTTAATGAGCTACTGATGAAATTCATACTTATTTATGCTGAGCACTGTATATTCACAGCTTTTTAGAATATATTGGTTCAGATGTGAACAGTCAATTGTATTTTTACCCTTGCCACATCACCCTGCAGCCAGTCCTTGTTTCAGAAGCCAAACGGCGCTGAAGCTGGTTAATCTCTGCATGGAAAAGCCAGGCTACTTTGGAAAGCAGTGCCAGTAGGACTTATGTTTATGCGTTTACAAAATAAAAAAAAAAGTAGGACATGGTAAAACTGGATATAAGTTGACTGGGCATGTGAAATCATAAATATGTTTTAATTGCCAGTATATTTCTAGCATGTGTTTGCAAATTGTTGTATATAGATCAACTTAATTTTTAACTGAAAGTTGTAGTTTTTATGTTCAAATTTAAAAAAAGTTGGAAAATAGCATTTAGGATGCCTCATTAATAGAGCTTTCGAATCAGCTATCACCAAGTTATTAGCATAAATGCAACTTTGCAATGGTATGGGACAATACAAAGGTTTTCTATCGGTTCCTTTAAACAAGTGGCATAAATAGACATTCTTAATAATGCCATGCTGTGATTACAGGCTGTGTCCAGAAGCACAATGAAGCTTTACAGTCTCAGCGTCTTGCATAAAGGCTCAACGAAGGCAAACCTGCTGAAGGCGGCGTATGATCTCTCATCATTTAGCTTCTTTCAGAGATCCAGGTACAACACACAAGAGATACCAGAAAAAATGTGCTCCAAGTGCGTTTATGATACAAGTGCAGATTAGACAATACACTCAATTAACATTTTAATAGTATTTTAATTAGGGGTCGACCGATATGTGTTTTTCAGGGCCGATACCGATTATTGCAGATCAAATTCACCGATAAACGATATTTTGAACCGATATGGGTCTGGTGTAAAAATGAAATTTGTCATAACTAATAATAACAAGAGCTCTGACAAGAACTTTCTTTGAATGCTTTCATACATATCCTTAATTCTGAGAACTATTAATAATAACAATATTAAATAAACATCAATATTAACCTCTTAAGCCCGAGAGTCCCCGGTACCGGGGACTTGCCCCCTTGTGCGTTACATTTTCACTCATAGCTCACGAACCCTGAGAATAACCCACACATATTAAATACTGTTGTGTTCAGCGGAAACTCCTCTAAAAACGTATCTAATTCAATTTCATATCCGTTAACCACAGCTCGAACGGCATGCAAATAAACAACAACATGTCCGGAGTATAATTCATGACCACGTTTTTGTTTATGTGCGATATGTATCCACAATATAAACGGAAACACCAAAACCATGACATTAAATGAAAGCTAACAACCAGCTGAATCCAGTGATATGCAACTCATTAACATTGCATGAAGTATTTCAGAGCAGGGAGCGAAAGTTCCACGAAAAAACGCCAGCGAAAATCAAGCAAGCATGTAAATCTTGTCTTACCTTTGCCGTTTTTTCAACAAAAAGTTATTTCCATAGCGATAAAAGTCCGTTTGTTGTTATGTCCGGTCAATAGCTTTGCGAAAACGCCATTTTGCATTTTTTGTGTTGCTCCTTGGTCTCATGACGTCACCAAATATGGAATGACTCCCCGTGCGTAAGAGGTGGTCTCTCCACGCTGCGCGTCGTGTGATTCGTCGGCGATCCCGTCAGTCTCAAAATGGTTGAGCTCATTGGCTTCCATAGAATCAGAGCTTTCCAGCGATATATAGAGCTCCCGGATTGGACAGATGGTCGGGGGGTAGGGACACGCAGAAGCTCGACGTCGAAAGCGTTTGTGAATGAAAGGTTCCCAAAAGCGCAGCAAGATGGGGTAAATGAGCTTCCACCACCCTTTTACAGCGTTTCTTTAGGAGTTTTTTTTGCTGAAATCATGTCCCGTAAGCAAGAAAAGAAGACTATGAGCGTAGCTGAAGCTTTGGACAAGATTTTTTCCATATTTCAATTATTGTGCCAAAGTGTGCCAAACTGTGCCAACATGGATTACGCCTGAACTTTGTTCAATCAAAACCTGTACAGAATATTAGTTTCTTGTAGTATGGACACCAAACTTACTACAGATGTCCTTGACATGTAGTGGTTACAATTGATTGTGTTTATTTGCTTCGTTATAAGTAAAATAAGGAGATATTGGAGGAAACATGTGTTTTTTTTTTAGGCGGAGTTCATTTTTTGGCCATTCCAACATCAATTACTCTTACCCAGTGTTCTTGACTGTCAAATTAACTCATCCACACCACTCCCCAAGAACCTATCTTCATTTTGATACCAAGATTTGCAGTTTAGGCCTTGTAAAAGCTGAGAAATGCCTTAAAAAGTAAAAGTATAGGATTTTCGGAAAATAGGCCTCAGGGCTTAAGAGGTTAATAATAACAATAATGACGTAAAAAAAAGTGCAGGGAGCCCCCAGCAGCATTCTGTAAACAATTGTAAAACTTAAAGTACACAGCAAGTAGCAACAAATAACAAAAAATAAATGTTATAACTACCTGAAGTTTTATAAGCTAATAAAGAATTAGAAGTCCCAATCTAGCAGCACCAATAAATAGTTTAATAATTTTAGTAGTAGTAGTGTTATGCTACATATATTATACTGCACCTCAGTAATATTCAGGTTCAGGTTGCTAATGCTATGAGGAACTTTTACATTTCTGTAGCTTATGTTTATGATATCACGATAGTTTTACTTGAAACGGTCAAATGCTCATGAAGTGATTCTGAGAGCAGTTCTGTGTATGTTGTTAATGTGTACGTCCTTATTTATTGAGACAGTAACGATAGATGCTGAAACACCGCGAGTATACAGACAGAGACAAGCACAGCATGCTGGATTCATAATTAAACAGTCTGTTTGCGCCTTAATGTTTATAGATACTAGTCCATAGCATGAGTCCATTCAAGTGTACGGTAGAGGTCTGCGCGGGAATGTTTTTTTTTAGTCCCGCTGCAGCGAGGTTTTATTCCGCACCCACGCGCCCCCGCTATATGTTCACTCTTTGTTCGGACTGAGGTGTTTTTGTAACTTCACTGTAAAGGATTGTGAATTACTAAAACACAATTAACTTCTGCTGCTGACTTACCTTTGAGAGACAAGTGATTACTGCAGCACGCAGCTCCAGAAAGCGCGTTCCGTCTGTGTCTTTACTTCCTACAGCCTTGGAGTTGATTGGTCGGACTTGCAACTTCCAACAAATCTGATGTGCAGTGGGCGGAGACTGCTCTAGGGCACAGAATGGTGAGCTCTGACATGCTGCGTCGGAGCCAAAGAGCGCATTTCAAAAATAAATAATTTTTATCGACAAATCGGTTTAAAAATAACCAATACAAATAATCGTGAAAATGCTTAATATCGGTGCCAATAATCGGTAGGGCCGATAATCGGTCGACCCCTAATTTTAATGTATAAGCTGGTAGGGATATTGGTTATCAGTCTGTACAGGAACATACCGGTACCAACACCTGTGCAAAAGTATTGAAGGCTCTAGAAGGGTTAAATATTTACCATTCACTTATAGTGGCGGTTGAATATTAATGAGAAACTGCAACGAAAATGACATCAAGATGAAAATCATAGAGAAATGGGGTTTAACTTAATCGTAGGAACAAGCATTTTTTTTTACATCACTGACGGATACCTAGCAACCAAACAGTTCACCCTAGCAACCAAATTTTCTGAACTCTTATCTCAGCTTTGCTAATGATAAAGACATGGGGGTTGATTTATACAACTTATACTGACAAAGGGAGCCATAGCAACCATCACTATTTTAGCTAAGGACTTGATCATGTCCTGACTCCATGGTAACCAAAAATTCTACCTTGGTAACCATTCCATTTTGCTAGTAAAGGCGCCACTTTTACAAGCCAACATCAGAGTACAAACAGTTTCTTTTCTCTCAATAGTCGTTTACTGCTGTTTGTCATGCTTCTAGTTCTCTGTAGAATCCTGACTCTTTACCCCAGTAACTCTATGATATTGTCTTAGAAAAGTAGGTGTTGTGATATTTTTGTATCACCCCTAGTTATTATAAAAGTGTACACTTGGTTTTAATGTTTTTGAAAAGAAAACACTGAAAGGAAATCAGTTTTATCCCACCTCTTCCTCTTGTGGTCGTATAACTTGTTTATCGATAATAAGAATCACTTTTGTTTTATTGAATTCAATATAGTTTATTCACATGCTTGTTTTCCCAGTGTGCAAGAGTTCATGACGTTTACCAGTGCTCTGATCGTCGAACGGTCAGCATTAGGAAGTCGAGCATCCGTCAAAGAACAAGGTCAGTGATCAGGGTTTCTGCTGGGTCTTACAAAGTCTGAAATTGAAAAACCCAAATTTTAGGTGTTAAAAGTCTTAAATTTTATGAAATTTGCTTGAATAATAATATTAATGTTAATAATTTTCTGGTACTATACAGAGTGTGCTTGAGGCAGATTTCCCAGCATGCACTGGGCAAGCTGGCTGTTTTGTTTGTTTAACAAAGATGGCTGCTACAGCAACCACAAATGAAGTCATTTTTTAGGTTTTAAAATTTATGAAAACCATTGTTTTATGTTTGTTTTCATGTAACAACTAAAAGTTTGTCTGAAAATTTAATTGAATTTTCAAAGGTTATACAATTAAAATTTCAATTAAATCAGGAGTACATAAATAATTCTGAATAAATACTGTGAATCACAAAAAAAAAATCTAGTTATAAATGGAAAATGTAGACGTATAACAACGATTCACTAAAAGCCCTGTGTGTGACAATTTACAAACGACTAGAAGTTCTTTACAAGTGTAATATTCCAGGGCACAAAACGTCCATCCATCTTCTCCCGCTTATCCGGGGTTGGCTCGTGGGGGCAGAAATTGAAACAATATCAGCCGATCATCCATCCCGTCACAGTTCAGTAAAGTTAGCTGCAGATTCAGGGATTCGGTTTTCTCTGCTCAATAGCTCGAGACCAGAATGTTCTTAGTAAACAAATAATACCTATTTTTAATCTGTGTTACGTAGCAAACAAACTACAAAACAAAAAGTTTCCCTCGGCATTCGCAGAAACACATTACGTCTATGAGCAACCCACTGACATGGAATCACTTAGGGACCGTCTGCAAATTACCAGATCCTAAATATGTTTTACCCAGAATATGCTTCATAACTTCATTCTAAATTATTCTATTACAACCAAAATCAAGCAACACACCACTCCTCACCTGTATATTGTACTGCACGACTCGGTTTCAATAAATATTGAAAAATTCATTAGAGCATCATTTTTATTCTTGATTATTTGGATCAAAGCTCAATTGCTCCCATAAAAATCACTCTATTATCATCAATTCAGGTCACACACAACTGTTCTATTGATTCAATTCAGTGCAAGTCATCAAATTAAACTCACGTTATTATAAATGTAAATAATTTATTATTATGTGTGTTTTGTCAATTCTCAATAAAGTTGAAAATAATTGTTTGTTGATTGATGTTTTACATTTTTGTAGCGGGTAGATCACTTTGACTCGGTCATTTTAAAAGTAGCTCACAAGCTGAAAAAGTGTGAGCACCCCTGCTCTACACAAACACTTCCTCCAGCTCCTTGGTAGGCTAGTGAGACATTGTCCCTCTAGCGTGTCCAGGGTTTTCCCCAGGGCCTCCTCCCAGTGGGACATGCCTGAACACCTCCCCATGATACATCCGGAACAGATACCCAAGCTACTTCAGCTGACTCCTCTCGATGTGAAGGAGCAGCGGCTCTACCCTGAGCTCCTCCTGGGTGACGCAGCTCCCCACCTTATCTCTAAAGGAGTGCCCAGCCCCCCTGTCGAGGAAACTTATTTCGACCGCTTGTATCCGGTAAATCGAGAACTTCACCTTTCAGCTAGCTCCATCTTCACCACGACAGAGCATTACAACGACCACATCACTGCAGATGCTGCAATGATCCGTCTGTCTATCTCATCCTCCCCTCACTCGTGAACAGGACCCCGAGATACTTGGAAGTCCTCCACCTGAGGCTGGGGCTCTCCACCAACCTGGAGAGGGCACGCCACCCTTTTCCGGTCAAGAACCATTGCCTCAGACTTGGATGTGCTGATCCTCATCCCAGCCGCTTCACGCTCGGCTCCAAACTGCTCCAGCACATGCTGCATTTGTCATTTAGGTTTTTTTCCATCTGTTCACATTTTTTCAAGCAGTAGGCATTATTTACATTTTTAGATAGGTTCAATGCAATAGTTTTTTTCACTGTAATTTTATTTGACGGATGTTATACTTAAATCATTGCAGATTGTTTGATAAAATAAGTGTAATATAGCTTTTAAATTTGGTTATAAATGGTCTTAAATTACAGAATATTAAAAATACATAAATCCTGGTGCTAAGGGTCTCAGGAGCAACTCAATACTCACACAATATTTGGTTGCTTTTGTATTAGGATTAACTGTTAAAAAAGATTTCTATTATTCTAGTAAAAGTTTCTATCATTGCATTTATTTTGATGTTTAAAAGTATGTAATTTTACACGTTTTATTCTCTGAAATACATATGTTCAGCACACATCTGTGTCAGGTTTTATTGCCGTGCATGAATAGTTGTGTGTGTTTTCTTCCTCTCAGAGTACTTGTGTCACGTGTACGTGAGGAATGACAATCTGGGCGGAGTGGTGATCGCCGACAGTGAATATCCCTCCAGAGTCTGCTTCACTTTACTTGATAAGGTGAGTCATGTGACCGAGTTTAAACATTATCAAGTGACCTATTGTTTTGCTGAACTATGTAGAAGGATGTGCGATGGAATCTAACCTAAAATAGGGGTTTTCATCATTATTTTGGCTTATAAAAGCTATGATCTTCACTTCTGACAAAAAAGACCACTTGACCTAATGCTACCAAACTTGGCAAAGATTTCCAGATCTTTTCAGCCTGATACCACTCTAGGAATTGTGGGAAATGGCTGAGAAAACATAGAAACTTCAAACTGACCACATTTGTAGAAATGATCTGTGTGTGCAAGATTGTGCAAAAGGGATTGAACCATAGGCTCTAGAAAGGGTTTAATATTTACCTTTAATGGCTTTTGAAAATAAATGGGAAATTCCCAAGGAAATGTCTTCAAGATAAAACATCACAGAGAAACAGGGTTTTGTTCATGTTAGTCATAGTAGCAAACTGAGATCACTAACGGTTAACTAAGTTTACCCTAGCAACCAAATTTTCTGGTCTCTGTCTTAGCTTTGTTAAATGATAGACATGGGGGTTGGTTTATAGAACTGGGTTTACAGTGAGAACATTGTTTTATCTTACTGACCCGTCCATAGCAACCTGACTTTACCTTAGCAACCTTTTTGACATATCACTATCTCAGCTAAGGAAAATCATAGGGTTTGGACCAATGAAGTGTGAGAATCCGCACTTTCACTTTGATGCCACAAAAAATGCACATGTCGTAGGAACGGTATAAATTTTTTATTTTCAAACCACTGTAAAACGTTTATCATCCCATTCCTAATCTCCATGTAGGTGCTGGACGAGTTCTCTAGGCAGGTCAGTAGCATCGACTGGCCGTCCGGATCACCAGCTACCATCCAGTACACAGCACTGGACAGTCACCTAGCTCGATATCAGGTGAATTTATAATCGGATATAATTCTCCTCTACTGTTTGCACTGCTTTGGAGTTATGGGTTCTTGTGGTTGGAACTTTTGTAATAGACAAACAGCAAACATTCATTTGAATGCATTGAGTAAGGTATTAATACTTGCTTTCCTGCACAGTGAACAAGGTGAATGCTATTTAAAATGACCGCACTGGTTTTGCTCATGTCACATGACTGATTTTTGCAAGATAAATAAAGCAGATGGTGATGATTCTCTGCAACCAATCAGTGTTGTTGTTAAACTCTGTGTATATTCACTCTCTGTGACTTGAAATAACCGAAAAGACACAAGTGAAATCCGGTAGTTTAATGCTATTGAACATTTAAAATGTTTCATTGTTATTTCCTGCTCCGCAGAATCCACGTGAGGCAGATGCCATGACTAAAGTGCAGGCGGAACTGGATGAAACCAAAATTATTTTGGTGAGAGCGTAATGGAAGTTTTATGAAACTGTAATGAAACAATGGGTTTTTATTTTGGGGTGGGTGCTGATCATAAAGTTAGTAAATGTTCTTTTGTTTGTGCAGCACAACACAATGGAGTCGCTGCTGGAGAGAGGAGAGAAGCTGGATGATTTAGTTCAGAAGTCAGAGCATCTGGGAAACCAGTCCAAAGCTTTTTATAAAACGGTCAGTAGCTCTAAATACAGTACTGAACTGAATGATCAAATGGGTATTTCAGAATAACTGAAGTCGTTTTCTGAGTTCAAGGAAAATGTAAGTTTCAGATAACCTTATCCTGTTAATGAGAGTAATACAAAAAAGAACTATTTAAGATACAAACTCTAATCAAAATCTAATTGTGTCCAGAGAAGGTTTTCTGGGAAATACTCCTTTACCTCGTAATACAAATTAACAACAACTTTGGGAAACTACATTTTGCCAAATTAAGTATTTTAGAGGAAACTTGTTTTCTTTTCTTTTTCTTTTTTTGTTGTACAACTTTAACTTTTTTTAATTCTTTAACTTTTTTGCGTATTCGATCTTTGGGACTTTGTTACAGAGTTCCCACAAAGACTTAAAAAGTAAAAAATGTAAAAACTGAAATTAAATGGAATTGCTTAAATTATTAAGTTTTTTAAAGTTTTTATTTATTAAAGTTTAATAATTTGCAAAAATAATTTTCATGGGTCTTTAATTTTCTTGTGTTTTTGCACTCGCATTGCTTAATTTTAAAACGCCATGAATTGACTGCCATCTGTTGGTTTGGTACAATCATTACAGCGTTTTTGAGGAGGTGTTTGAGTGTCTCTTTGGATGCAGTTTTTATTTTTATAATGGATGTGTGGACACTTTTTTTTTTTGCTCACGGTGTTTTCAAAAAACCTGGGCTCGTGTGGTTATGGCCTTGGTAAACAAAGATGGCTGCCATAGCAACCACAAATAAAGTAATTTTTGCACATTTACAAAGGTTTTAAAATGATAAAAACAATCGTTGTATGTAACAAATCCAAATGTCTGAAATTTTTATTGGAATCTCAAAAAATTGTAGTCATTTTTGTTATTTCTTTCCATCCGTTCACAAGATGCAGGTATTTTTACATTTTTAGATTGATGGTAGTTTGTTAGATAAACATAAGTATGTTATAGGTCTTAAAAACTAATTTTTAGTTTCTACAATTTGGTCACTTAGAATGTTGGAAATCCAACAATTCCAATAATAAAATTCTTTTAAAACAACCCATTGAAGAAAATGCTTCTAATGCACGTTAATGTCTTTTTTTTGTAGGCGCGCAAGCAGAACTCCTGCTGCGAGATCATGTAATTTCCTTCGAAGAATCTGATTAGACCAGACCCTCTGGACTTCGCTCTCTGTTTTCTCAAAATTTTCCTCTGTCCCGGTGTCGGCTGGTGCTTATCATCTGACAGAGTGGTAAAACAGAACAGTAACAGGCTCCGAGGGGTTGATTTCCCACCATGCACCACATTCACTCTGCCAGCGGTTTTCCTCTACGGTTCCTCAGGGTCTGGGAGAAACTTTGGGATGGAAGCATAGAGGGGCTGAGTCACATGTCCCCACTGTGCCTTAATTTAACCCTAAAACAAAATTGGCCTTACGAACGGTGGACGCGAGGGTGACTGCTGCAATCTGTGTTCATTATTCAGCTTCGGCCGTTTGGAAGCGCCTTGTAGAGTGAACTTGTAGCGTGAAATTCTTTTATAAATTGTGAAAACATTAAATAATCGATGTTTTATAATGCTGTGGGTAACGCTTGATGTCATGTGCCCGTGTCACACAATAACTACTCCGCTAACATGTGCTTGACATGCTGAAATTATGGAAAAGTAAGAATGGGTTAAGCCTGTTGCAGTTTTACCTCCTTTGGTGGTAAAGTTAAGTGTACTCCTTTTATAACTTCTTTGATTAATATAAATAATATCAGAGTGTATATTGACTTCCTCGTTATAATCACAGTAGCATTACTGGCATTTCCTTGCGGATGATTGCCTTAAAAGGAGTGTAAACGCAATTAATACTTTTACCATTAAGCACACTTCTATTAAAAACAGAGACCAAAATATAAATAAACTCTTAAAACAACAAGTACATTTCATTTTAGGGTGCCTGACACTTTGTTATTAAGTTCTTATTAACTGTGGCGGTACTGTCGGTAAATGTAAAAAACGGCTATTGTAAGGATTTCATGAATGAACTGGGCTTGGTGAAAACACTTAAGTCCAGAATTAATCAGGATTCAATCGTTATTTCACAACTTGAATCAATAGCACGATGTTTAAAACTGTAACAGACTTATTACATTCACTTTTTTAAGAAATGGGCTCGTTCTCTGTTTTCCCCAAGAATATTAGGCTGTTCATTTGGGTTTTAGCATAGATCATTTAATCTTCACCCTTTTCCGTTTTAGTCGATGCTGCTGGGGACTTTTCTCTCAATCAGGTCAAAAGCACACATCTTCTAAAAAGAAAAAGTCTTTCGAATTCCGAATGTTCTGATTAAGTTTTCTTTCAGGGATCACTCCAAGTGCAACCCTGTGTTTGTTCCAGACAAATCCTGATTATTACGCAAAACTGAAAGAAATGTTCCTAGCCGTATTCACCTTTAAGTGATGAATAAATGTAAAATTCCATCCAATCAGATTCATGGATCTATGCTAGTTATCAAATGCTAGAAAGGCTGGGGAAAGTTTTCCTTTAACTTCACGTGTAGTTCCTCTGTAACATGGGTACTCTGAAATGTGTGTGCTGTCTGTAAGTGAATGACCAAATTAATGTCTGTGTACAAGCTAATGATCTTTTGTCTGTTGGAAGTGTAAGTGTATGAATATGATGTTGGATCTGTGCGGTTTAAGTTCATTGAAACATTCCAGCAGTATTTTCTTCATTGTTAATAAAGCAGCTGGAGGAAAAGTGTTTGTTTTCTGATTTAAAAGCCTCCAAGTGACTTGTGTCTGAAACTTTCATTTGAAATGGCAACCACAAAAAACGTCATTTTTGTCATTTACAAAGTTTTTAAAAATATGAAAACTGCTTTGTGTTCATGTAACAAATATAAACTTAGCACAAAAAGAAACGTACTCTGACTTTCAACTGTTTTTACTTTCAGTAAATATTTGTATGAACATTAAAAGAGTCAACACTATAATATATATATATGTATAAAAATGTTTCACAGACATGTGACTAACAGAAATACTGTGTCCCTGAATGAAGGGAGGCTCAAATTCTAAAATACCAGTCAGGATCTGGTGTGGCCACCAGCTGCTTGAAGTACTGCATAGAGGATGACATTTGTCGGGATTTCCTGTAAGATGGGATAAATTTTGTTTATTATTCTCGTGATTGGGATGGGACGGGAATAAAAAAATCAACGGGAGCGGGAACACCATTAATAGATATTTTAATACGAATAATTTTGAATACTTATAATTTTCTGTGTTAAGCGATCCAAACGAGATGCGTCAAAACACAAGAGTTTCTTTTGGACAAATCTAATCTGATGTAATATATTTATATATCTAGAGATTTTCTGATGAAGGGGAAATCTGTGTCTGGGTTGGTTCTGTCTTCAGCTGGACAGGAACTACTCTACAACATTACACAGAGGAAAAAACAAACCCGGACCTTTGTAAATAAAAGAACCTGTAATATCGACACTGAAAGCCGTAGTCAGAAAAAAACGTTTTGAGTTGATGCACAATACGTTGAGGTTAATTTCTGTATTCTCAAAAATCGTGTTGCTGTACATTTATAGTTTATAAAGAGAAACTTGCTGAAAATTCAAATCCTTTTTTCTTATTACACACTGTTCTGAGCATTTATAACAAAAAAATAAATATTTGCCAGATTTTGAAAGTTTTATTTCCTCTGAAAAGAAAAATGGCTAAATAAATGATACAAACACAATTTTCTTGGCGTTCGGTTAACTAAGATGGTTAATGTGACCAATGTCACTGTGTGACCAGTGTCCTGTTTTTACTAAACTGGAATCCATTCCAAAAGACCACAGGTATTTGTGAGCTGGCAGGTGTAGGATGGGAGTGGGAGTAATTTTGAGTGGGAGTGGGATGGGACAGGATTTATTTTTTTACTCTGGTCCAGGACTGGGAAGCGATTGGATTTTTTTCTCTGGCAGTGGGATGGCTACAGGAGTGAAAATCCACTCCCGTGTCATGCTCTAGTACTGCAGCGCATCTCCTCATGGACTGGACCAGATTTGTCAGTTCTTGCTGAGAGATGTTAGTCCACTCTTCTACCAAGGCACTTGCAAGTTGCAAGCCCTAGCCCTACGGTATGGCTGGTGACATTGTCCCGCTGTAGGATCATGTCCGGAGGGGCATGCAAAAAGGGTAGGGAAGAGGAGGTCTTCCCTAAACTGCAAGGCATTGAGATTGCCTGAAATGACAACAAGCTCAGTCCGATGGTGATGTGATATACCGCCCTAGACCATGACGGACCCCCCCACCCCCCATTATTAAAAACCTCAAATTGATCCCACTCCAGGGTACAGGCCTTGGTGTAAAACTCATTCCTAATCTGTCCATCACCCCTGGTGAGACAAAACCGTGACTCATCAGTGAAGAGCACTTTCTTCCAACTCCTGTCTGGTTCGGTGGAGGTGGGTTTGTGCCCATAGGCGGCGTTGTTGCTGGTGATGTCTGGTAAGGACCTGTCTTACAACAGGCCTACAAGCCCTCAGTCCAGCCTCTCTCAGCCTAATGCGGACAGTCTGAGCACTGATGGAGGGATTGTGTGTTCCTGGCGTGACTCAGAGAAGTTTTTGTGGCCATCCTGTGCCTCTCACGCAGGTGTGGTATTTGGATGTAACGATCCTGTGCAGGTGTTATTACACTGCGAGGAGGATCAGCTGTCTTTCCTGTCTCCAGGGATGATTTTGGAGAGGGAGCAGGGAGTTCAGTGTGGATTACAAACGTAGCATTTTAATGAATGCTACATTTTTAATAATAAATTGAGAATTAATTGCTTTGATAATAAATAGTTTTGAACCAAGTATTTAGCCTTACGTGCCTCTGCCTCGCAGCAGTGTGTTAATATGACGGGTCTATTTTTTTCCGCGGAATTATACGTGCAGTGTGTAGTGCGGGCGCGGGCTGCCTCTATTGCGCCTTCAGTTTCCCCTTTAAATGACAACGATTCGTTCTCTGTAGGAGGCAAAAGCGGTAACAATATCATCGCTGTTGTGCTGCTAAAAGCATAAGATGTATTTAATGAATGAATCAATTAAGGTAATCTATTATTATTCTACATGTCTTGTCCGGCCCCCAGAAACTCAGGAGCTCAAGTGATTAAGGTTTTAACGACCATTCGACAGGTGCATGTTAATCAATTGACTGTGGATAAGTGAACCTGCATGAAAAACATTGTTTAAACCCTTTACACCGACGTTCTAGGGTCCGTCTAAGTTAAGAGGTTCAACGAACTTGGAGTTTAAACTTGAACTTTTGAGTTGATTTACCGAGAGATTGAATACTTTTGAATAGTTTTTGAATTTGAGATTGAATAGTTTTCTGTTTCAGAACAGCTGATCAGTTAGCTCAATCAACTCCGAGTAAAGTCATTCAGAGTTAAGCGTGAGCACCGCGATTAGAAAAAGGCATCATCAATAGAGCCCAGATATTACGAGTCGCCATGCCGACCTCTGAAAAAAGAGATCAGCATTAACTTTTCACTTGAAAAAATGGAGAATTACCCTCATTGGTTGGCATTTCAGATGCAATTGCATTAAATTACATAAAACAAGATACATTTTCTTTTAAAGATTTAAAAGGGCACTTGTGTGTCTTTTTATTGATCTAGGGGTGCATGTTGATATGACATTTAGAATATAAGCAGTACTAAAAATAGCTTTTTGAATGAAAGATTTTTGAATGACCCTGTTGAAGGTCAGTGAATTTAAGCAAATTATTTATTATATATTTATTCTACATTATCAAAGCTAAAACTTAAAACTATGGTTGTAATTTTCATGTTGGTGCAATCCTGCAGGTATTAAAAGAACATAGCAGCTGCTGAAAATGAAATATTAAAACATCATTTAGTAATTTCATGGATGTAGTTTTTTTTAATTCACATTAATTATGCAAATGGAAATTCATTTGATGTCTCTTCAGTCAACAGAAAGAAGGCAGAGGCTCACAAGACAGGAAGAGGCCCTGCACCGCCACCACTAACAAATGCTGAGGAGATGGCCCTGAGTCTGAACACTGGAAGGCCAGTGGCTGAGGGAATTCCTGCAGGGTGTTCATCAGAGCCAGTCAATCCCCAGGAAACAAGTGCCAACATAAAAGGGCTTCACACGCACACACACAAACATATACAGTATATCTAAAATTTACAAATGCTCATCTTCTCAGGATGTAGAGGATGACACCACTTCTGCATCTTCATATTTTCAGTAATCTATAGAATATAAGTATGTCCGAGAATAACCATATATTGTTGGCTTCCCCCATCACCACCTTCCAGATTGTGGAAGAGGAGAAAGTGGCTTCATCAACTTACTCTGCACATATGAGCACAGTTCAGTG
Source organism: Danionella cerebrum (assembly GCA_007224835.1). Lineage (NCBI taxonomy): Eukaryota > Metazoa > Chordata > Actinopteri > Cypriniformes > Danionidae > Danionella > Danionella cerebrum. The sequence goes on from SRMA01026064.1 coordinate 178,238, forward strand.
ATGTACAGTAAATGCCAGGGTTTAAGTCAGAGGAAGTCCCATGCAACACAAAGTAACCCTGAAGTATTTTATTTTCAGTTACCAGTAAAGGAGTTATACAATAAAAAAAAGAAAGAAATGATATACTTGGATCGACTGATCTTAAAGTTATATATGGAGATCGAGATCCTGAAACACAAGGTGTGTATTGTGATTAGTGAATTATATAAAAGTTCAGAAAGAATATAGAAATGTAACATTTGCTTTTTAATTTGTAGAAAATAAAGACCAAATAAATTGGTGTGACTGTTTTTTTTTTTTTGAGCTGGTGGCTGATTTAATAAGAGAATGAATTTTGGCATATTCATTGTGGTTAAATGAAGCAATGAATGACTACTGCGAGAAATACCACTTCGTCTTTAAAAAAGGGGAGGAGACCGACAGAAATTCTGAGTTTAGAGAATCAAACCTTCTGACCAGGTTAAGTTAACAGAGTAAGTTACCTCTTTTTCAGAAAAAGGCTTCACTTACACTGCTTTCTCGAGTTTAACAGACCTGCCCTTTTGAAGCAGAAAAACCCAGCGTTTCTCTCATTTCAGGGTTAACATACTGAGTTTTCACTCAACCTCCTTTCTGAAACGGGCCCCTGTAAAGTTATTTGGATTAATACAACATTGAAATACAGTCCTGAAAAAGGGACGTTTCTTTTATTGCCGAGTTTACATATGTCTGAAAATGTAATTGAAATCAGTAAACACAAAAATCGCAGTTTTACATGAAAAATGCGCCATTAACCGTAACGTTTTACAATGGATTCGTTCATGAGACGGACCTCCTTATAGAACACGGCGTGCGTAAATTACATAAATAAGAAATTCATCGTTTCGTTCTAAATCGCATGTCATATTTAGGTTGACTAATAGCAACTAAATGTAGACTAATTACATTAACGATTCACAAATAGCCTTGTGTTTGACACGTTTATAAAGTTCTGCATTTGCTGATTCGGTTGCTATTCTAAAGTTATTTTCAAGTTTTAATGATACTTCAAGAAACAAAACACTCACATGTCAAATTTATTCTGTTTCCTTTATCTTTTCCTTTTTAAGACGTTGGTGGAGAATATGTATAAATTTTTCCCCATCGGTTGCGTTTTTTTAGAGTGCAGGTACTGTTTATATATATTTATTTGGTATATTGCTTGAGAGTATTTTTTTACAGCGTTTTATAATCTATGGCAGTTTGTTAGATTAACAGAAGTATGATGTAGGTCTTAATTTGATTCTAAAAAATAAAGTCCAAGAGTTATTTATGTATGTGACAAATAAAATCTAAATAACTCACGCTTCTGTGTATGTTGTGTTGATTTCAAAGCTTCTGCCATATACCTGCTATTTGTTCTCTACTTCTCTATATCGATTAACAAAACAAAATGCTGAACCCCTGAACGCTGCTTTTTTTAAGCGTTTTGTTTTTGAGTTCCAATGAAAATCATATATATATATAATATATATATATAAACTTTACTGTGTAAAATTGATGTTGCCGCGCATCTTGGCAACCAAAGAATGTTGGAGGACATTGTAAACTTGTGTGAAACAAAAAATTGAAGCTTTTTTTTTTTAATGTCACACTTCAATCATCAAGTTTGATCGCCTACAGCCACAACAACCTCAGATTCTTCTGTAACAGACATTCAGTCCGTTTATATTATTAATTAATAACTTACTCGCGTCTTAAAACACAAAGATGAAACGCAATAAGTGCAGTCATGTCATCTTGGTTTTAGAGGAGGGAGACTGCTCTTTGAGAACACAGCCGGTCAAGTTCTGGGAGGTGATCATCCCAAACCGCTTTGATGACAGACTTTGGCGAAGGAATGTTAGAATGACCAAAACAAGATTTCAGATGTTGTGCAACGAATTGGGTTCACAGCATTGCACTGGTATTTATATCCATCAGAGTCTATCTAAATTTTTTCTAATCAAATAAAAATTGTATCCGACATATTTTCAAAATGTATGCGCACCTAGGCTTTGGAATTCCAGCCTTTCTTTTACAACACTCCAGAATGTGCAAAAACAATAGGTGGATGGACACGCAGCTGTTGTAAAGTTCTTTTCAAATCAAATGAACAAATGATATGCTGATTAGTTTGGTAGAGTAGGTTTTAATGTGGGAAAAAAAAATTAAATAGAGACAACGAATGAAGCCTGGATTCTGAGGATCATCTCCTCAATCTGATTATGAGGCTAATTTGTTCATAGTTTAAATATTTTCTTGTATGTGTTTGAAAAGATGCTTGATGTTATAATGAGAGACTGATCTTTCCTTACTTCATTTCAAACTCCCATTTGTCCTTGAATGTTTTAATCAGGAACTGATGGAAACATTTCCACATCATGGTTTTAAATGAGAAAGAAGTCACAAATTAATTTCCCCGCTCACTAACAAACATCCAACTCAGTTCTTGGAGACTCCCCACTCAAACCATCCGGTGCTGTGACTATATTTGACTGTTCAGCGGTGGTGTAATCGTGGAAAGGGTAAGCAGCACAAACAATTAGACTAGCACATCTCTTGGAGACTGTGAGTAGCTGAGATCACCAGCAAAACCATATCTGCACATCACATGATCACACCAAAAGTACAGCTTTTCAATCAACACTTCAACAGTGATCGTTAGCATTAACGCCAGAAGTTAGCTAGCTTCCATTGCAGTCCTAGCGTTAACTTTGGTTTCCATTTCAGACAAATTAAAAGAACAAGTTTTAACGAGCTTTCAAAAACTTTTTAGTACCACTTAGTTCCAACCATGCCTCAACACCCAAACCTGCAGCCTTCAAACCAGCCTGAAGACTTCACGTGTGTTTCCGGTCAAAGTTAATTTCCCAGTGTGAGGGGAAGGTCCTCAAGGTACAGAGATTCACTCATGATCTCGAGCTGGAAACTGGGAGATGTTTGGTAGCTCTAGCTAACTGTATAATAACAATACTCTTCTTCATCTCACTGATGCTGAGATATGCAAATGAGGCTCCCTCAAAACACTTCCATCCCACAAATTTATCATTGGCTTACAAACTATAGGTAGTAAGAAAAGATCAGTCATCAAAATGCTATTAAAGAGTCCTCACTTCCTGGAGTCACATGGTATTGAGGCAACTCAGGAAAAAGGAAAAATGAGGCTCTGAACAAACTGCTGAAAGGACCAAGAGACAACCGGACAACATAGTATCCCAGGACATTAGGTTTTCCTGGCTTTCTTGTCCCTGTGACTCTTTCTAGAGTAGCGGAAACTCTTCAGGGGGTTTTTGCCTCGGAGATTCGCCTGTGAACACAAGAGAAAGGAACATGGGCGACATTTGGAAATGGTTAAATAAGTAAGCACCAAGCAAAGAGCAACAGCACAGTCTAGAATCAAAGACCCGATGAATGTCTAGAAGCTTATCGATATAAACTTTTTGTATAAATATGTTTATGCCATGGTCTGTCAGAATACTAGAATGTGATTGGCTGACGGGTGTTGATTATTTAAAAATGTACAGATTCCTCCAGTGGTAACCATTGCAACTCAAAGCTTTGGTTTCGAGTGATTATTGTATTATTTTAGAATTTTTATAGACATATACCATCCTTTATATTGCTAAAGCCTTATTTGTGGAGCACATTTATTGGTCTTTCTCTGAATCTGGACTGACTGACATTGAGTTTACCACACAAAACCTAAAATCCCAAAACGATTATTGTCCAGAAATTGGGATGATTCTTACTCAATAAACTTAATATGCCTCGCAGCAGTGTCGGTTCTGGTAACCCATCTTAAACTAAACTATTTTTCTGGTTAGTCACAGAGTTGTGGATAAATGACGAGACACATGCAGTTTTCATCGTTTCAGTCATGTATTCAGCCCAAATGATTATCTATAACTTATGTTTACGTTGGCAAGTGGCCATTGCACTATTGTATTCAATGCACTTTGTGTAGGCAACCAAACTAAAAAAAATACAATATAAACTAATAAAATTAACTCACAGCATATATTTTTTCTTGTATAACTTCAAAATATTTATATTTGCTGAATTGTTCAACTGGTATTTTGGCTGATTTTATAACGCCCCCTAAATGATAAGTTATTCTCAAGTAAAACCAGTTCATTACCATAGCGTTATCAAATACCGTAGTAATTGTCGCTCAAGCTATTGATAAATAAAAGCTGCTGAAATTTGATAAAAATATCATCTGTCTATTTTTGTTCTGAAACCATTTAAAAAAATGTATCTGTTAAACATAAATTCAGTTATTTTGCTGCAAAAATCTAATCGTGGGAACCCCAATTACATTTTTTGCACGTAATCGTGATTGATTTTGAAGACAACGTGAATCATTTTCATACAGAAAATATCTGTAATATTTCGGTCTGTAATATTTGAGAACCCAGAGCTAATCTTGCTTTGTGTAAACGAAGGGTTCATCATCAGACCTTGAAGCTGCTGAGCATCAGTCCACTCCTCATCCTTTTCTTCTTCCGCAGAATCAGAGGATTCACAAAGCCCTTCAGTGCAGGTGAAACTGAAAGAGATGCAAACAATGATTTCAATTATTGTCTTTTCAGGGTTGTCCATTAGTGATGCGTGGGTCAGGTATTTTTCCAACCCACTGGCCCCGCTTTTTGAAATAATTTGGACCGCCCGGCACTATTGTATTTATTTTTACAATCCGCCCCGCACCGCACTTGTGAATAGAAATACTAGGCATTGTAATTCAAATGAAAACCTGAAAGTGCTTGGAAACATCGCCCTGTAAACTGACAACAACATATGACTATGATTGAACGATATAACAGGACATATGATTTGAAATCTAGGCCATTTATCACACAGTAATCTATTTCTCGTGGACAATGTGCGCTCGCTTGTTGTGCTTGTAGCTGCGATAAGAGAATCATTTTTGACACCTTGGAGAGCCCCGAAAAGGCGATTGACTGCCGGAAGCTTAGAATGTCCTAAGAAGAACCTCATCTCTCTCAGCAACGTATTTGTAATCATGTAATTGCGCGCAACATACATGGATTTTTGATTTGATGTTGCATTTAATGACCCGCCCGGCAATTAAACCGACAATTTCTTTAGCCGAACCACGGGGTCCGCAGCTTAAGAGACGACCCGCGCATCACTAGTGTGCCTCCATTTCTGTTGGAAGCGAAGGCAGAACTGTTCCTCACATCAGCTACAAAGGATATAGTCAACACCAAGCTTTTATATTAAGCTTTGCACTTAATCTGTACAGAACCACCCGAACAGAGCTTTGGTGTGAAGTGGCATTGAGCTCTTACTCAGGTACTCAGGCACGTTTTTCAGGTGAGGCTGCACAACAGCGGGATGCAGAACTTTGTCGTGTCGTAGAATTTGCAGGTCTCTGGGATTGTCTTCAAAGTATGTCTGTCATCAAATACAGGCAGAATCAGAGCAAGAACAGTCATTAGAATCAGAGAACAGTCGGAGCACAGACCTTCAGCTTCTCTGAATTCAGCAGCTCCACTTTGATCTCTTTCAGCCTGGCCTCCTTCACGGCCTGCTTCGTCACAGATCTCATGGCATCCTTGGGTCAGACACAATGACTACGTTTCAGATGCAGGTTTCATAGAGAATGGCTAACATTTTCACCCGCGATGGTGGTACTTGTAAAGCATTTTAATTTTCAGTACAAAGATACAACCTTTTTTGTCAAGTACACACATATAGAGTTCAATAAACCACAAAAAAATACCAATATTAATTTGTTTCCTCAAAAGTTACACAAAATGACTACAGTAAATTTATGTTAAGAGTAAATGTATTTTCTTTTGTTTTTAATGGTCAAATAAAACTATATAATCTAAAACAAAACTGTAAAACATGAATAGCTTTCACAGCTCCATTTTGAGGAATTTGATTTTGATTTGTTTTCTTTACCATGAAACTGGTTTGAGAAAAATCAAAATGTTCTGTTTCACACTTTCATAAAGCACCTCTGCCATAAAAACACAAAAATTTAAATACAGGTTTTTCAGTATCCAAAGTTTTTTTCAAATCCAGATTTTTTAAAACTACTCAAAACTTTTGCTGCTGGCATTTTTACACCTCATCCTCTTTGCGCTGCGCTTGGTTTAACGTTAAGTCACAAGACTAAAACTACACTGCCATTTATCACGGTAAAACCATATTACACAAGTATTGTGTTTTTTTCTTTTCTAAACATACTTTAGATGTGGCAGCATTTAAATGCTGTTTATCATGTTAACCAAACTCCTCATATTTATATTATATGGTTTTTAATATTTTCAATTATCAAGATTTTGATTTGATGGGTTTTTAAACACAGTTTAGACAGAATAGTTCACCTTTTAACAGGAATAATTGCATCCTGTTTTTTGTTACCAACCAGGTTAATACTGAAATAATTTTTAAGACTCTGAAAACATTAATGTAACTAAATCCAGAGAGCAATATAAAACATGAACAATTTGAGGGGAAAAAAGGTTTTTCCTCTAACTAAAAGATCAATTTCAAACCAATTATATTTTTTGTTTAATTCCAGGTACTAGAGTAGAACGATTAATTGTGTCAAAGACAACATATTGTTATTCGTATTTCGCTTATCACAAAAAAATAATAATAATCTAAATGTTTCTCCAAGACCACTCAAGCCACAACCATCAAACTTTGCCAAGATATGCAAAATGGTCATATTCGGGAACCTCAAACTGGGAACCTCGTGTAAATATCAAACAGACCAAACTTGTGAAAGTCATCAGTCTGTGAAAGAACAAACAAATCTCTGTGCAAATTTATTTAAAGGCTCCAGAAGGGGTTAAATATTTACCATTAACACGTAGAGGCTATTGAAACTTCATGGACGAAACTGCAACGAAAATGACTAAGGCAAATCATGTTAGAGAAATGGGGTTTGTTTATGTTAATTACACGCAGAAATAAAAAAAGAACTTTAGGACATCACAGAAGGTTCCCTAGCAACAAACCAATTTACACTAGCAACCAAATTTTCTGAACTCTTATCTCAGCTTTGATGGTGAGAGAAGTGGGAGTTGGTTTATATAACGTATAGTTACAATGGGAGCATTATATTGTGTTAGCAACCTGACTGAATACCATAGCAACCATTTTGGCACATCATTATCTAAAGGCTTGAGGATGTTGATACTCTTAGAAGGGGTTAACATTTTTCCATTGACTTATAATGGCCATTAAACAACTTACAATAGCATATATCAAGATGAAACCTCAAAGAGTTGGTTGGCGGCTCCCTAGCAACAAATTTTTTGGGAACTCCATCTTAACTTTGGTAAAAGATAAAGACTTGGGGGTGGTTTATAAAACTTATATCATGTTTCTTCTATTGGGCCCAAAAAAACCATAATACAATCAAATGCACACTGAACTAATTGTATATTGTATGGTTCTTATATTGTATGCTGTGTGAAAACAAAACATCTGCATTGCGCAACTCTGCGTGAAATGTATATAATATATATATTAATATACTAAACAAACAAGAGAGTGGTACCTACCCGACATCGATATCTGAACCCCTCGATCTCCTCCATTCTGAAACCGTAGGCTTTAAGCGCACATTGAGAGTCACCTAAAAAGGAAATGGATGAGTTAAACCATCAAACCAATCAGGAATCAGGAACTGGATGTTCTTGATTCCCTTCAATTTCATTTTAAGAGTGTTAAAAAGTCTTAAAACAAATGATAATTTTAACTGTACTAAAGTACTTAATTTTATGTGAACAGTTAAATTAGCCAGGAGTTTTATTAAGATCCCTATAGCATCCACCACGAGTGTGTGTTGTACCTCCAGTGAGCGCATCCTCCACCTCTGAGAGCATTTCGAGTTCATTATGAGAGATGAATGAGAGCGCCGTGCCGTTATTGTCAGCACGAGCCGTCCTGAAGGGGACGAGAAGGAAAATAAATGCAATGTTGCTACTATATTTTAAAAATTAAGTGGACTGTATATATTTGAGATGGGGCGCACCTGCCCACGCGGTGGATGTAGGACTCGACTGATTTGGGAAAGTCAAAGTTGATCACGTTAGACACATTTTGGAAGTCAATGCCTCTGGAAACACCATATTCCTGGTCTTTGCTGTGGGAGATTAAAATTACACATTAAACTAACTTCCGATCAAACAAACAGCATCCAATAAACACAAAAGATGAAAGAGTATTGCTTCGGCTCCAGATCAAATCTAAAGGTGTTCAATAGTCGATGTGACTAAAGCCTATAATATTTGCTTTCATGCGTATGATGAACAGTAGTGATCTCTTCGCTAGTGTTTAAAATATAAATATACATAAATCTAATAAAGCACTTTTGATCTGCCATAGGAGCAGGTCTACCAGAGAACAGTTTAACATTTAACCTGCAGTGCTATTATTTTATTTGCCATACATGGATTTTTTAAAGTGCGTAAAAAGAAAAAAAAAACAGGTCTAGAATTTGCCAATGCTGGAAAAGATGACACCTACTGGGACTCTAAACTCTGGAGTGATGAGATAAAGATCACTGTTTTTGAAATAATGGTTTTAAAACTGTATGGCGTCAAAAAGGTGAGGACCTCTAACACACCCCACTAGTCACACACATCCATAAAGGGCAATGTGGGTGAAGTGGCTTGCCCAAGGCCACAATGGTAGAATGTGGCCAACCTTCCGGTATAGGACAACCAACTCCATCACTACGCTACTTATGGCCCCTTATTTTTGTTTGATCAAAGTGCAGCTGACTCCTACTTCTCAGTGCTTTTCTTCGTCTTTTTCTTCTTCTTCTTCTGTTTCTTTTCGGAGCTTTCAGGGGGAACCTCGAGTCCCTGCTCGTCTGAGGCAATGATGTAACTGTAGAATCCCTCATTGAACTGTGCGATTATGTGACACCTATAAAACACAAAAGAACAGAACAGTGTGAAACGTGTTTCTCAACCTTTCCATCAAACACATTCTGGGTCATTTTGGGTGTTTTCCCTGAAATTTACTCCCAGTTTTTTTTAAAACGGGTATTTTCTGAGTGGTTATGGCCATCCTGTAATGGAAGAAAAAACTTTGAGAAGGTTCTTGGCAGCGCGTCTAGCACGTGACTCAATTGGCACTCTTGGACTATAGGATAGCACACGACACGCACAAATGCTATGTTTATTCCCTACTATGTTTATTCATTTAGACTTACATATCATATAAAAGTTATTACTTACAAGTTATTTAGTTTAACTTGGTGTTCAATTTGTTAAGTCATTTGGTTAAGATAGAAAGAAGAAAACTGACTTTCTATATATAAAAATATCGGGATATATATCGTATATCGATATTCAGCCTAAATATATCGGGATATGACTTTTGGTCCATATCGCCCAGCCCTAGTTGTGTGACAGAAGAGTGTCAGCTAGAATCAAAGGAAAGGTGTACAGAACAGTAGTGAGACCAGCTATGATGTATGGGTTGGAGACTGTGGCAGTGAGGAAGAGACAAGAGGCAGAGATGGAAGTAGCAGAGATGAGGATGTTGAGGTTCAGTTTAGGAGTGACGAGGATGGACAAGATTAGGAACGAGCACATCAGAGGAACAGCTCAGGTTGATTGTTTTGGAGACAAAGTCAGAGAGGCCAGGTTGAGATGGTTTGGACATGTGCAGAGGAGGGATAGTGGTTATATTGGTAGAAGGATGTTGGAGATGGAGATTCCAGGCAAGAGGTCAAGAGGAAGACCAAAGGCGAGATGTATGGATGTGCTGAAAGAGGACATGAAGTTAGTTGGTGCAAGAGTAGAGGATACTGAGGACAGAGTTGGAAAAGGATGATTAGCTGTCTGTCTCTTATACACATCTAGTATGGCATGCTATGCCACTTTCATCAAAACCTATTACAAAGCTATAGCAATGTCATGTGACAAATATGATAAACAGCGATTCTGGAACAGATCTGCGTCTTCTTTATCCCGTTAAAAACATATTACAGTATGTAACCATATTCAGTCCGTTCAAAAAAAAAGGTTGCTTTAACTGTTCGTTACAAGCAGCGTTTGCGGTCAGGCAGGTAGCTTAGCGAACATGATACAAACATATTTCTGCTAGCCTACCTGCTGCAAAACTGCACCATTTGTACAAGACAAGTAGAGCTATTTTATGCGTGTAATTGATCACTTACCACTGTCTTGTTTTTACTTATCCTTGTCTTCCTTTCTATTCTTTCTTTTTTTGGCTTCCTGAAGCATAATTCCGCTTCATAACTGCCGGGGAATTAAGTTTTGTATTTTGCCGGCAGCAGAGATTGCGTGGTTGGCTGGTTGCTGTCAGCGAGGGGGGGCAGCCTTGAGGGGAATCCCGATAACAGTGTCATTGCACTTTACTGCATTCACCATCAATGGGGCGCACAGTTAGTCGCTGCATTTTATTCTTAACCAGTCGTTGTCTTGAGGCCCTTGGCCAGCTCGGGGCCCCAAGCAATTGCTTGGTTTGCCTGCCTTGTCGCGACGGGCCTGCCGGAAACGCCCTCTTCAGCCCATAGTTTCCATGTGTTGGTTGTTTGTAGCCAACCAAGCACTGGAAGCTAGAGTTTAGCTCACAGGGAAACCATTGCACCACGAAACAAAATACATGCGAAACATTCTGAGCTCCAAATTACTGCACGGTCTTGCAACTTGACAGAACCGGTTAAGAGTTATGTGTCTTTAATAGAACCGGTTAAGAGTTATGTGTCTTTAATAATTAATATTCCGTATCTTCTCATAGAATAATAGAGGTCAGGCTCATGAATAATTAAAATAATGATGGGTCAAAGACGTCATAGATAGAAATATAGATAGAATTTGAAATAGAAGGATAGAAATTAATCAGTTTCACCCTAAATTAAATGTAACAGACAATACAAGTCTCCTAAATATAAATCTCTGAAAATTTTTGAAAGAATTTTCGCCAAATCAGTGCTGAATTCTCATGCATGAATCAACTGTCACCTATTGTATTGGAGTTTTCAAGGATTGGGTCCTTGAAAATGGGATGGGATGGAGTTTGTTTTTTTAAATAGACATGTGGACGTTCAGTGTGTGAAAAAACACAAACGCAAGTGTTTTTTTTTTTTGTTTTTTTTAGAAAATAACCGTGTATTCGGGGTAATCCAGAAGCAACTTTAAGACAAATGCCAGCATGAAACACGAATGTTTAAAAATAACAAAACCCATCATTTTATATTAGATGTAATGTCCAATGTTAATAAGTAGGTCAGTAAAAGTACTTTCAATCACATAAAAATATTAACTCTACAGCAATAGCACACCATTTTTAACCTAAAACTCACTCCAACTCTTAAGAACATTCTGGTATTGTTTTGCTTAACACCTGATCTGAAGGACTGCAAGAATACTATCTGAAGATGCTGCTCTTCAGGCTCACCTCGAGTGGATGGGCAGCTCTGAGTTGAGGACGCAGGCAGGGATACCGAACTTCTCCAGGAAGAGCTTGAGTCTGTAACTCCGCTCCACAGTGCTAACAAACAGCAGCGTCTTCCCTTGCACCAGGCCCAGCTTCAGCAGGGTGTAGACCAGTAGGAACTTGTCTTCCTCCTCACATTTGATGCTGTACTGCTGGAGCTGAGAGCCGTCAGGCAGCTGAGAACCTTGCAGCTTCAGGGTCACCTACAGAGGAACCACACAGAGGTTCAGTTTAAAATGCTAGCTTTGAGAATCTAATTTAGGACTGAGCTCCTAAATTAGGAATTGTTTTACAGTGTATCTTTGTAACTCAAATAACTTAAATCTTATTTATTATTCTCAGGTTAGCTTCAGGAAGTTAAATCTTCAAGTTTTAAATATGGCAAAGACAAAAAACTTGGTAAAAAGACTCCTCTGTAGGGGTGTAACGTTACGCTAAAATCGTATTCGGTACGGTACAGTGTCTTGGAGAGTTTGATTCGGTTCGGTACAAAACAATAAGAACTTACATATTCTTTATTTTGAAAAGCTGCCAATACACAGTAGAATTCTTGCATAAAATAAATAAAAGTGACACATTTGGGTGATATTTTAAATAAATTGCACTCTTTATTAAGAAAACACTTTTTTTCTTAAATAAAAAATGAAATACTGCAACTAGTTAGGATAGATAGGATAGATTAACCTATCCACATTTTCTGAAGAGAGCACAGATCTGGTTATAATATCTCCAGCAGTAGAAAATGTTAGATGTGTTGCCTGCCCGATCTCCGTGGAACAATGTCGGCATACAACTTTACATTTATCCACTCGTCTATCCCCGTTATGTATTTTAACAGAGAAGCCAAAGTGTTCTCAAACACGAGACCGTAGTGAGTTGAGAGGGTCTTCAAGCTCTGCCTTCCCTTTCGCTTTTGCCATGTAATTTTCCTTCTCGCGCTCGTGCTCGTCACTCAATAGCGTCCGTGCGGAAACTATCTCCGTGGAACAATGTCGGCATACAACTTTAAATTTATCCACTCGTCTATCCCCGTTATGTCTTTTAACAGAGAAGCGAAAGTGTTCTCAAACACGAGACCGTAGTGAGGTGAGCGGGTCGGAACTCTGCGGTGCGCGCGCATCCGGGCGGAACTGCGCGACACGGAGGACAATTGTAAACGCACAAACGTTGAGACAGAAATTACATGCCATCGTATAAATAACATAATGCTATTTAGTTATATAGAAAAAGACCTGTTATATATAAATTAGCAAAGACCTGTTATATATAAATTACTTCTGTCGTTATTCGACGAAAATAAAATAAAATTAACTTGACCTTCAAGGGGGGCGGGGGGTGCCGTTGGGGGGGCGGGGCGCCCCCATAATATAATGGTAAGGGAAACACTGGAACCGTTACACCCCTACTCCTCTGTGATTTTTTTTTCTCACTCAAAACTTAAAATTGTATATATACAAATATGTAATAGACAGTGTTTGTAATCAATTCAATCTCTTAATGGGTTAATTTTTTATAATATAACAGAACATAAAAAAACATTCAACTAATGAAGAATAAAATTGACTTTTCTAGTTTTTAAGAATTCCTTTAAGTGGCCCTCAGCTCTGAACTCCCTTACACTGGAGACTCCTGGTTAGGGCTGGGCGATATGAAGCAAAAAATATATCTCGATATATTTTGCTATATCTCGATATACAATATATATCTCGATATCTTTACAGGATTTATAACCACCCCCCCACCCCCCAAAAAAACCCTACTGCAAAAAAAAAAATAATACAAATGTCAAAGTCGTTTTTTATTGAAGCTCAGAGGTGCTTCTGCAAATTTTCTTTCAGAAATCCTTGTATACATATTATTTAACAATAAAGAAATACATATTGCCTTTTCATTCAAAAATAAAACAACTAAAAAACAGGCAGTGCGAAGGGACAAAGTGCTCCTGTAACATTTAGGATATAAACAAAATCCCTGATAACATAAATAATAATTTAACTGTAAAATAATACACATTGCCTTCTTTTCATTCAAAAATAAAACAACTCAACTCAAGCTCATCTTTGCAGGACCCCTTTGTAAGTAACCTTTTCCAATTCAGCAGCAAGCCGCGCTCTCTCTGTAGTGTACAGTTCCTGTCTCGAAAAGTAATGCCGACTGGGATCAAGTGTTTTTAGCATACGTTTAAAGCCACATTGGGTTTAAACGTATGCTAAAAACCCAACAACGATGGACCCAACAACGATGGGTGCCATGTCCACCGCTATGTGAAATGCCACAGACTCTGTGATGCTACACCACCTTGTGCTCTGTCTTTCATATTCAACACTCCGCGTTATAGAATTGTGGAGATTAGTGAAGCTTTGGTTGGCACCAACTTTCACGGCATTCACGGCAGTAGACATCTGTCTGTTGTTCGTCTGACGACTTAAAACCGAAAGTATTTCCATATAATGGAGCCAGCAAATTTTTTTTTTGCAACAAGTTCTGTAGCCTCCGGGCTGGTTGTGGGTTTGAGTTTAAAAAATATCTCGATATATTTTAAATATCGAGATATCGCCCACCCCTATTTTGGGTGTAGGCATTTATGCCCAGATCTATGTCATTTGTTCTGTGGAAAGTGTAAGTTATTGAAAGAGAATTACTACACATATGAAAAAGGTAGAAGAGGTGAAAAAAAAAAGAGTCACAAATCAGCATTTAGAAGCAAAAATCAATACTTTGCTGGTTTTCTGCAAAGCCACTTGTGGAAAGAAAATACTCTCTGAGACATGATATGCAAAGAGAAACTCCTCTGATTTCCATGCTAGACACATCATAAAGTGTATTTATAAATCTGAAAGTCAGTAGTTGCGTATGTTTGAAAGGAATTTCAAATTCAACGACTTTATCTACGTTCAAATATTCCCTCGCACATGGGTTTCACACTCATAACGACTATCTCACTACAGCACGTCTTTTTTTCGCACGCATGCTAACAGATGAGAGCTCGCACAGACGCCGTCTGCATCACAGCAATCCGTATCAGATGCATCCACATAAATGTGACCAATTTTAGCCGAATGTGACCAAATTAAAAATAAACTTTACTGTTGTAAACGGTCAAACATGAGTAATTTTAACGTTTAAAACAGCTAAAAATCCCCCCCCCACATTCTATTAATCGAACAGCACACTGTTATTTATGATTTTCGAACACTTTATAAATAGCTGCGTATCAAAACCAGAGCTTGGGATCAAGCCGCTGGGGCTGACAGTGCTGAAGGCCAGTACTCTGTGTGTTTTGATCTGTTAAAGACAATGTGAGGTGCCTCAAAGTATCAAAGTTGAAACCGAAATTGCACTTTTATTATGTTGAGTTGCGGAAAACAGTTTGTTTCAGTGTTTAAATTATATCCTTGGAAAATGTAATAGAGGATTTAGACTCTGTCGACATCTTCTTGTGTAAAAGCGAATTGGCTGCGTGTGCCATTGATCCACAGACGCTACACAACCGTAACAGATATGGCATAACACACAGAGAAAGCAGTGTAAAACTCACCGGGTTGTGGAGGACCAGCGCTTTCAGTGCTTGAACATCACTGTTGAGAGTGGCCGACATGAGAAACGCCTGGTAAATCTTGGGGAAGTGACTGTAGGGCAGAACAGGTGAAAGAGTTGTGACTAAAACAGGCATTTTTTTTTAAACAAAAAGATTTTCCCCTCCTTAAAGAGGCCATCTTATGCAAAATCAACTTTTCTGACATTCCTAGAATCTTTTAGTGTCATTCCCTCACCAAAAACATGACCCAAGTTTTATTCAGAATCTTTCACCCATGTTTAGCTAATCCTGCTTTCCTTTTTTGTGAGTTGAAAATGGCTCCACTAACCAATCAGATGAATTGCTAGTACAGATCGTTTCTATGCGTAATGGGTGCGCTGCCTGAGCCGCAAATGAGAGCAGCAGACCCGCACCGAAGAACAATGCATAGAAAATGTTTTCTGTCAATTACAATGTAACAGGCATTAGGACATCGATGATACATGAAACGGATCTCAGCACAAGAGCGCACTGAACTGCGTGAAGTGTGTCATTATTTCTACACGTTCACGTTGTATCCTTTCACTTGCGAAGTAATGAGTCTTACACAGAAAACACGTAACACTTAAGCCAGCCAAGCTGTGGAGTATTTGGAGGCATGAGATGGAGCATTGTCCTGCATGAAAAGGTACCCCCAAGCTCAATTTTGATGATACCAGTCGATACCAGTACCCCACCTCCACCTTGCTGGCGCCTGAGTCAGAGTGGAGCGTTCTGGCCTTTACTGCCACAGGTCCATCCATCATGACTCACTCTCATTTCATCAGACCAGAAAACCTTAGAAAAATCAGTCTTGAGATATTTCTTTGCCTAGTCTTGATGTTTTATCTTAAGTCTCTTGTACAGTGGTGGTCGTTTTTCAGCCTTCCTTACCTTGGCCATGTCCCCGAGTATTGCACACCTTGTGCTTTTTGACACTCCAGTAACGTTGGGAGCTCTGAAATATTGCTGAACTGGTGGCAAATGGCATATTGATTTTCCTCAGTTCTTGGGAAGTTACTTTGTGCCTTCTTTTTTTCAACGCGCTTCTTGCAACCCAGTTGGCTATTTGCCATGAAACGCTTGATTGTTCTGTGATCCCGCCTCAGAAGCTTGGCAATTTCAAGGCTGCTGCATCCCTCGGCATGACATCTCACAATTTTTAGACTTTCAGAGTCCGTCAAGTCTCTCTTTTGACCATTTTGCTAAAGGAAAGGAAGTAGCCTAATAATTGTGCACACCTGATATAGGGTGTTGATGTGATGAAAAGGGGTGTGGTCTAATGACATCAGCTGATATACTTAATTGGTGGCAAGCTTTCAAGCCTATGCAGCTTGGAGAAGGACAACATGCATAAAAAGAATGATGTGGTTAAAATACTTATTTGCGTAATAACTCTGCACACAATGTGTGTGCATATATATATATATATATATATATATATATATATATATAAGAAGTGGATAAAAGAGCAGTTGGAACTGTTGGTGTTTTTCGTATCTTGGGATTTTTTTTGTATCTCAAAGCAAAATATTTCCCACAAGACCTTTCGTACCTCGAACATTTAATAACTCGAAGCATTCGTGCCCACCCCTCGACCGTCCGTCCAATCCGGGAGCTCTAGACCTCGTTGGAAAGCTTTGAATCTGTAGAATCTAATGATATCCACCATTTTGAGACGGACAGGATCCCCGACGAATCACAGGACATGGAGCGTGGAGAGGACTGCTTTTACGCACAGGGAGTGTTTCCATATTTGGTCATGTTATGCGAGCGCAGCGCTACGGAAAAGACCCAAACCGGAGTTTTCGCAAAGTTATCGGCCGGATATAACAACAAATGGACTTTTATCGCTATGGAATTAACTTTTGTTGAAAAAACGGCAAAGGTAAGACAAGATTTACATGCTTGATTTGTTTTTGCTGGTGTTTTTTTCGGGGAACTTTCGCTCCCTGCTCTAAAAGACTTCATGCAATGTAAATGAGTTGCATATCGCTGGATTCTGCTGGTTGTTAGCTTTCATTTGATGCCATAGTTTTGGTGTTTGCGTTTATATTGTGGATACATATCGCACATAAACAAAAACTTGGTCATGAATTATACTCCGGACATGTTGTTGTTTATTTGCATGGCGTTCGAGCTGTGGTTCACGGATATGAAATTGAATTAAATACGTTTTTAGAGGAGTTTCCGCTGAACACAACAGTATTTAATATGTGTGGGTTATTCTCAGGGTTAGTGAGCTATGAGTAAAAATGTAACGCACAAGGGGGCAAGAGGTTAATCCTTGTCTACTACTCTACAATCGCATTGCTTTGTTTTCTTGACTGAATAAAGGTATTTATTGAAAACTGATCATTGCTATTGCTATTTTTAGATCCCACGTTATACCATATTACCGCCCGAGCCTAGAAGTCACACAATGGCAAAGTTAATTTACATCCAGCGAGAGCTAGTTTGTGTCTCATCTGCATTTAAGACATCGGGACATTCATTAAAATAATAAAAGCTCTATAAAATTATTATATTGTGAGACAGATATCTTTGTATGCCAGATGTTTGACACATAAAAATCTCATACACCAACAGATGATGAACCATGATGAATGACGCACCAGAGCAGGTTTTTTAGGTCCTCTTCGAAGCCAAAGGAGAACAGCAGGTCCGCCTCGTCGATGACCAGCATCTCTAGTGACGAGTGAAGCTGAAGATTCTGGGCTTTGATGTGAGCCAAGACTCGAGACGGTGTGCTCACCAAAATATCAGGCTTCTCCATTAAAATCGGCCTGAGAGAAAGAAATCAAAAACACATTTCATCTCTCTCAGACTATGATTGAGTTTTCAAAAGGAATCGTAATCAGTAAAATCTGAGTACCATACAAAACAAAACAAAAAAAAAAGAATTCACTCAGAATACATTCACTGAGGTTCGAAAGCATTTTGTTCAACTTTTTTACATTTACAATATTGACAGCTAAAGCTATGATGTACAGTGGTACCCCAAGTTACAACTGCTTCGAATTACAAAAGGTCTCGCGGGAATTTTTTTGCTTCGAGATACGAACAACAACAAACATTTCTGCTCTATTTTCCACTTGTTTGTCTGATGTCACGCTTCCGCGTCCTGGCGCGCCTTTCTCCCTTTGAAGAAAGTGTGCTTTAAGGGGCTGATACGCCTTTAAACACTTTAAATCAGTTTTAAATCGAGCGAAACATTATGTATAGATTACCAATAATGTACTATAACAAATGTTAGAGTCAAGGTGTTGTGTAAAAAACAAACAAACAAACAAAAAAAAAAAACACGTTTATAACGTGGAAAGTGCTGTTCTGTAGCACAAGTTAGAGAAACCCCCTCTAAGAAGCATCTCTCCATCCCTTCTCACACGCTTGGTATTCTCTCCGATTGTTCCTGAAACTATGTTTGTGTTAGTAATTCGTGAAAGTTAACTTTGATCCGTGGTGCCGTAATGTTTGCCCATCCGTTCCACCTCCTCAGACACATCGCTTCACTCAAGGTAAGGTATTACATGTGTACCTATTTCGTATTTTGCTTGTGTTTTATTCTGTTTTATTATCATTTATTACATTAACAATGTGTAGATTTAAGGATTGAAGAAACGTTACTTGGTTTTCCTCTGGTTTTCCTTTTTTCATCTAAACCTCCTGTTGTATCTGAGAGACGTTGCACGGATTAGGCGTTTTAGTTTCGTAGGTGGATTAGTTTCGTATCTCGGGGTACCACTGTATCTGTATTTAGAAAAAAAAATATGTAAAGGAAAAAAAACGATCAATTTCTTTGTGTTTTTTTTGTAGTTTTGCCACTTTCTTCAGTTAATATTGAACTCTATTAATAGTATTATAATCTAGGATACAAGGGTTGTATTGATGTATGGCACATTAAAATACTCAAAAAATGGCCCCACAGCAGGTAAAAATCTAAAACATGCTCTGGCGGTCTTGGTTCAAAAGGGACTACAACCCTTTTGTGTGATTTCAGTCATTTCTCAGAAATGTTGGTAAATCTATTTGACTGTGTGGCGACTTCCTATCCTCCAAGCCGCTTTTGGAAGCTGTTGGTTTCAAAAGATGCGTGTGAAGCGCAGGAAAGGTGTGTGGAGAGAAAAATGGCTCAGAGTACGACTTGATAACCTTGAAGTTTATGGCGTTTCGTTGAGTATATTAGCCATGCCCTCAAAGAACAGAAGTCTCTCACTTGTTTAACAACAAAACTCAGTGCGGCCCCGTGGTGTTTTACCATCCTTATTATCCCATTTCCCATCCTTACCCCTCACTCCATCTAACTTTCTTCCTGTCTAGCTACGGTCCTATCTGTTCAAAATAAAGGCCATAAAGGATCAAAAATAAACCTAAAAAACTCTGAGAAGCAGAAATCTGAGCACAAACTACACCAGAATTCCATTAGTGTTTGAGATTTCCAGGATAAACCTCAACACAGCTGGTGAAGACTTCTGAATGATATCTGGAACGACTTACTTCTGAGCCGAAATATCGGCTTTCCCAGAGATGTCAGCAACCTTCACGTCTCTGCTACAGAACGACGTAAGCTCTCGGATCATATGTTGAGCCTGTTGACCCAGTTCTTTAGTGGGAACCAGGACTAGAGCTCGAACCGCCTGCTCTCGAACCACCTGAACACAACAGAAAAATTAAGATGATTCTATTTCTGCTGGACTTCACCAGTGAGGGAGATTTAAACACACCTGTTTGGAGGAGAGGATTCTCTGGATCACTGGAATCGCATATGCAGCAGTTTTCCCAGATCCGGTTCGAGCACGTGCCAGCAGGTCTTTCCCCTCCAGGGCCAACGGGATGGCCTTCTCCTGGATGGGAGTTGGCTGCATCCAGCCTAAATCAGCTACAGCCTGAGAGAAACCAACACAGTACTCAATCCATCCCTAACCCTAACTCAATCCATGTGCGACACAGCTAGTGTTGACCTAAATAATAGTTCCACCAGTTCCAGTGCGAGCGCTTTTTCTTTGTTTAGATCATGAAGTATAACATTTTAACATTAAATGCTATTTTTGAAACATCACACCGCTTCTCCAGTGGGATATCCGAAAGAGACACCATGAACTGCAATGGCAATAAACTGCCTTAAATCCTTCACGTCAAACAAACATGTGTTTCCTGTCAACATTAGTTTATTAGTAAGCTATTTATATAGATCATTTAATTATTTTATGACATTAAAAACACATTAAAAACTGTATTGCTAATTAATTTCACATTCAGTAATGTTGTTATATACTAATCAAGTACTGTATATATTTATAATCATGTAATTGAAATAATATACATTAATAATAAAATACATAACTTCAGCACACCTGACAATAGAAATAACTTGCATATAATAAATAATGAAATACAAAAACAGACTTTGTGGTGATATGGGTGCTAATATTAAAAGTCTCACCAAGGGGCAAACAGATATTAAAATCTGATAAAACAATGTTATGGAGATGCTACATAAATGACAGGCCTAAAAATTATGGTCATTAATGTATGTTTTACCTTTAAAAGCCGATCGTCCAAGCCCAGCTCGTGAAACTGTAACGAGTCCTCCATCTTCACACACGTGTTCTCACTTGTGACCTGCAGCAGCGAGTAAGACTCTTGAAGTGGAATCTCTACCGCCCTCTCCGAGCTGGAAGAGAAGTGCAGGTCGGATTTTACGACTTTTCTCAAATACAAGTACAGTACAGTATTGTACTGTGGTTCTCCTCGAATACACCCGTATATGGAAATGTTAATTAAATTAAGCGCGCGGCATATAATTATTGAATCACCTTTTAAAAACGAATTTTAACAGTAGATACACTTTAAATAAGTTGAATCCGCAGTTTCTCACTCTGAATGACGCTTTGAGCTCACTGTCCCTTAAAACGGGAACAAATTAACTCGCGATAAACAAAAGAAACGACTAATATTTGGCACATTTCAACCAAATATTTTATTATAACTGTCTCAATAAGTCCTCAAGTTTATTTGATTGAATACAAAATGAAAGTGAAACAAAAGTGAAATACACTGTAGGTTCAGCCACACCAGTAGAGAGCGGTAAAATTCAAAACTCAAGAAGAAGAGGTAAACACACGAAGAAGAGGTGGAAAACTGTACTAGTAGAGTAATAACATTTGTTTACGTTATATAAATAAATTATTAGGTCATATAAATAAATTAAATTATTTTAAACAGACAATGACCCTTTTTAGAATATGATGCATTGAATATAAATTATATAAATTATTGTTTGCTCCACGTAATGACCTAAACTACTTCCCAGTTGGTGGCGATAATTCCACAGCAGTAAGGCCAATACCTGCAGTAAAAACCAAAGAAGAAGAAGTAGTGGAAGTAGTGGCATAAGAAGAGACAATGCTTCTTATTATTTAATTCTGTGAGTTCTTCTTGATATACTGTACATTGTTCCATACAATGTGTCAGGTGTTAGTATCATAGAAATTGTTATAAGTGTTAATGTTTAATTCTCCTTATTATAATGGGAAGAATTGCCTAACGTTTTGTGTTTTTCTTGTTGTTGACAAATAAACCTTGCAATAAAAAATATATTTTGTATTAATTTACCCCCTTTTATGCTCAATGTGGATTCATAATGTATCAATAATTACACAATCTTTATCACTGAAAGGAGAAGAGGGGATCTGAAATGGAGACACAGGTAGATATGTTGTTAATGTTTACAGCTGCAAACAATTTAAACATCCTTGTGAATAATTCTGACCACATCTTTGTCAGAGATGAGACAGCGTGTATTTACTGGAGTGGTCACTCACATGCAGCAAAAGCATGGGATTGTGGATCAGAATGTGCACTTTTCAGTGAGGTTTGTAGACTTATTTAAAACTGCATAATCACACAAAAATTTTAAATTCCAGAACAACAGGGCCTCTGTGTTTGAGTTGCGGGAAAGAGTTTGCACAGATTTCTTCCTACTGTCCAAAGCATGCTACTTTAGGTCCATCCCACTTTTCCATGTGGCATTGAAACGGAAACCCCTGCAAAACAAATCACCCCCTTCTCCCCAAACCCTTTTTGAGGCCATTCACAGTTTTTTTTGTCTGCCAGGATATGAATAGAAGTAAAGTACAACAATTTATACGTAGCTCTATGCAGTTGGGCTTCAACCTGATACAGCTGGATCAGTTTGTTTGAAAGCCACAGCACTGTGTGTTGGAGTAGATTTTGTATTTGGTTCCAGAAGCTGAGGTTAATGTCTTTATTACAGTCCTCAATATTCTGGAAATAACCAGCTTATTGAAATAAACTTTTTTCCATGTCGTAGTGCTGTGGTGGGTCGTGTTCCTCTGGTGGGTGAAAAGGTGTTGGTGAATGCTGTGCAAGACCTTCGTAAGCCTGTCACCTGGACTGCCCAGAAAGTTCAGACACTCAGTAGAAAGGTGAGCCACAAGTAGATATAATTTATTAATGCTTCACACATCTGCTCATCAATTCTGCACATTTCAGGTTGAAGGGATGAGAATATAAAAAGGTTGTCGTGATCTTATGGGAATGGTTTGCTGGTATAGGATTTTAAGTGGTACTTAAATTCATTAATTCATTAATTTTCCAACCGGTTTATTCTTGTTTTGGGGTCACGGGGGTCTGCCATTGCCTATCTCCAGCGCACATTGGGCGAGAGGCGGGGGGACACTTTGAACAGGTCTCAAGTGCATCGCAGACTGGTACTTACAATAAATAAATTTTTGGATGTTACGTGTTTCTCCAGTAACTCCAGTAAAATTTGCCTAAAATCATGAATGCATAGCGCAACTCAAATTGACAAAAATTGAATTGGTAAATTCAACACGTTTTCAAGTCAAAAAGGTTTTTTCAAGTGAAACAGGGTAATTTAAAAGGTTTACTGCTATGAGCTTAACTTAGAGAGCTTGCCCTGTTATGCAATTGTGCATTGTAAAAAAAGATGGCTGTTTATCCTAAATTTGATTAATTCACTTTACAAATAAACACATGTTTAAGAGACTGCTTTACCTTGAACAGTGACGACAGTTTCAAGCACATTGAACTTAGCAAACTGTTTAGTTGTTGTTTTGTTGCAACAACCAAGCAAACTCAGCCCCACTTTCATGCGAGTAGGAAACTAATGAATGTTATATTGAAATTGATGACCACTCTTATAGACATTAAAACATTATAGATTGGACATTACATTTCATTTGGTGCATAGAACCCTATTGTAATTGCTCAGAGTATTATTGTTTGCTGGGATTTTTGAGGGACTAAATGTGCTAAATGCGCACACAAATCACAACTGTTAAAAATGTACATCTGTTTGAAAAGTGGGGGTGGCAAAATAGAGCTATAGCACCACTTAATGCATTTTTCTGCTTATGGTTTGTGGTATGTACAGTTTGTCTTAATCAAATGAAATTTGGCATACAAATGTAGGGTACCAAGACATGAATATAAGTAATTTGGTTTGCGTTTCCAAAATTTACAGGAAATCAGTTATTTCACAAAAACCTTTGTTGTAGTTTTGAGATGAACAGATAAAATCTATATCAGTCTTAAGGCACATAGGTTGTTAAATAGCAAAGGTTTTTTAACTGTTAAACAATGCGCTTGGCGGCTGTTTAAAACCAAAATTTTGCCATAAAAAGGAAGTCATGTCCGATCGGGTTCTAATTCGCCATGTCTGTTAAGAGTCCATGTCTGAACAAATCTATCTAGCAACCTACAGTGACCATGTTGTAAAATTTGGCACAGTTTCAAGCCCCATAATTAACAAACTCCTAGAAATTTTATTTGATTGCCAACAAACTATGAACAAAAGTTTTAAATTTTCAATTACTTTTGTGATTTTGTGGAACTGTTCGTCTTGGCAGTCAGCTGAATTTCGATGTTTCGTAATGAAGAGGGAAGTTGTTATAACTCAGCCATACAATGTCCAATCAGGATGAAATTTGCCAAGTGTGTTAAGGGTCACATACACACGCACGCATGCACACACACGCTCACACGCATATAGCAGCCTATGGTTTTTAGGGCCTCAAATTGGACACAGGGAAAATGCCATTTTCTGCTTACTTTTACTGATACTTCAAATTGTTTTTGAATTAAACATTTGAAATCTGGATAACGTATGTAAGAGGTCACCTCCTATAAAAAAGTCTGTTTCCAAAACCATCAAAAAGTGAATTATTATGTAAAAATCCCCAAAAAATCTTTTTGCCTCAAAACTCCATCTTAAGGTATGTCAGATGTTAAGTTTTGTGACTTTGATAAACCCTTAAAAGTGGACATTTCACGAAAAAGAGGAAGTTTACCAACTATCCAAACAGTCCATGTATGAATACATCCGCAATGTTCCCTTGTGAGGTAGCAATTTCTGCTCCTCGCTAATGACTCTTTTTAATCAACTTGTTTGGTTCTTGCAATACAATCACTCTGAGACTTTTTTGGATGATGGGTTATCAATTTAGGTCATGTGACCAGGCTCATCCATCCCTGTTCTCCCAAGGGGTGTGGCAGATTATCACGTATTAAGAATAAAATGTTTTGGTTAAAGAAGTCAGTACATTGTGTTTGAGAACATTACAACATTTATCATGCTCATTTTAATTGCTGCATCTTGGGTTGGGTTAAATGTGACATGAGCTGTGTGTGTGTGTGCTTGTGTATGCTAAGTGTCATTGGTACGTTCTGACCTGGGCTCTTCCTTAAAAAAGACCCTTTCCAGTCAATCAGGAGGAAGGATGGGCAATGAGAGACTCTGGAACCCAGGTACTCTGGGACTTATTCTGAACTGCTCTACTGCCCTTATGACATTAGAAAGACTTGGCTCTATCGGTGCTAATAGTGAGGTTCCCTATCAGTCGAAACGCAGACGAAGTCGATAGGTGCGTTCGAGCTCATGCAGCGCTGTGCAGACCGATCGGCGAGATTAGCCGAAAGCAGTCGGGGAGAAGCTGAAAACGGAGCAGTCAAGTCGGGCACGTTGGGAATCTCGTTGCTTCATGAAACATGGGAGGTCACGTGGCGTTTGCCTACTTTGTCGCAGATGAACTGGAAGTTATGGAAATACCTTTTCTGTTGGAAGAAATGCAGCAGAATGAACATATATGTGCGCTTAACAGATTAACCCTTAACAGATTTCAATTTGTCTGATTTAAGTGGTTGTCTGTTTGTAATTTTTGTGGTTTAGAATGTATGTGATATATGGCATAAACAAGTTTTAATAAACTAAAACATTGAACATGAATGACCTGCACATTATAAGGAATTAGGCTGTTGTTTTTTGTAGTTTGATTCAGATTGTAGTTATGTAGTATAATTTTGTAGTTATGTTGTGTTCTGTGGTATGTATTTTTTTTTTACATTGAACTCTTACCTTCAGTCAGCTAAATGCAGGTTAGAAAAACCACCAAAAAAAATCATAGATGCACAAGCACAATGTATATGTCTTTATTATAATTTATACCAGTGTATAAAAATGATCTGAATGTTGTATTTTTTCAATTGACAATGCACATTAGCACAATGCAGCACATGCAAGTGAAGCAGCTACTACAGATTTCAGCATCAATGTTGACCACATTACATTACATTACTGACATTTTAGTTATTCCATAAAAAAATATTACTCAAATATGCAGCTGAATACTATAGGTGGTCTGTATGAAAAAAAGGACAATAATAAACTTATGCACAAATCCAATAACAATAATTCAAGGGAAAAATGTAATGCAGTCAAAAGATCGTAAACTATTTACGAAATGGCATGCAAATTGATTTGTTATGCAATTGTATAGATTGACGCACGAAACACGCGTGATCATCGTCATGTGGTGAATGTGGCCAATCAGGAGAAGCTGTGACGTCATCACATCCTGGCGCAGTCGCTCCTAAAACGCTGCTCTGGCTGAGCAAGCCGGCTGTTATCGAAACGCTCTCGCGTTACTTAGATGCCACACGTGAACGTCACGTGACGTCAGCGCCGGTTCAAGTCGGACAGAATTTCTAACCGGCATGCACTACTTCAAGTCAGCCGCCGATCGGTCTGCGCAGCGCCACATGAAGTCGAACGCACCTGATGTTTCGTCTATGGGAACTCCCCGAAATCGGGAGGGGTAGAGCCGAATTTTCAATGGGAAAATTGATTTGCGAGTGTAGATGATTAGCAATCAACTGCACTATAAGAGGAGGGCTTGCCTCTTCACTCATTCTGCCTCTTCCGAGGAGCTGAACCCACTTACTTCTATGGCACCTCAGATCAGTGACTTGCATGGCCGGGGAAACGTCTGCTTTCCCTCCTTCAGCGAACCGGGGTTACGAAAGTAACCTAGACATTTGGCTGTTAAGCCACATTAATTTTCTGTATATAGTCACAGTGTTTATTTTGGTGAATACTTTACTTTAGTTGTTGGTTTGGTTTTGTTTGATTTCTCATCTCTACACCGGTGGCACGATAAAAAACCCCATGGTTGGAACTCCGTGGTTTGGTCTTCCTTTGTCCTGGCTCGTCTCCTGTTTATAGCGCCACCAGGTGGCCACAGGAAATACAACATGTAACATTTTTTATTTATTTATTTACCAATTTTTACATATGTGACAAAAATATCGACCACAACAATATGTGCCTGTATCTTTCAGTAATGTTAACAATTCTTGCTTGAACACATCTTCTAAAGAAGCACTGGTCGTGAAAATTGGCCACCGAGAAGCAATGGTGCTGTAGGTACTTGAGCCCGTTTGATTGCTGCTTGCAGCTTTAATTTGTGTTTTTGTGTGCCAGCCACTGTAGTGCCAGCTTACAGCACTTACACATTTCTTCCATGAAATGCACATTTTTTTTGTAGTTTATTTTACTTTCAGGGGTGGGATTAGCCATTATCCTCGTTTACTGTTTATGTTCTTCTTGGCAGCTCTTCACCTCTCCTCCTCCTCTGATGCCGTCCTTGTCAGCCAAGCAGGGCATTTTAGGGAGTAAACATCAACCCTTGCTGACGTCTCCACGAATACCTCCACTGATCCCCAGCATGACACCAAATCCTGGTACTGGCCAAAGTTTTGGAGATTATGTGTGTAAACCATTAAATTCACAAAACATCCTATTTTCACGTGGTTCAGTCAGTAGAACAATAAAAACGTAAGTGGAAGAAATTTTTCCAAGCATCAGGGCTGACATGTTCAGGGGTCTGTGCACCCAACACATCTTTCATATTTACCATTCATGTTCATTTAAAATGTATTTTAATTCATGTTCAACTTCTCTGTGCTCTACTGTCACAGTATTTTTTTCATGGTAGAACACTTAATGGAAATAAATTCACCTCACCTTGCCTTGCTTTAAAAATGAGCAATGTCTTCCAGGTGGGAACCTGAGGAACCATCTCCAGCCGATGGGCTGGAATGGACTGTATGAGCCATGGGGGTGTGGACAGAAGAGACACAATGACGCCAGAGGAGCCCAGAGAGGTCGACGCTGGTGAGTTTATATCTTGTGTTCCTTTTAAAATTAGTTCCCATCCATTCAACCACACTGTTTACCATAGCAACCAAATCATAGCAAACATAGGAATGGTATAAATCATTCATATTTAACATTTTAGGGACCAGATTGTTAAATCCAGCAATTGATTAAAAGAATCTATAGCTCAGCTCAGCAAAATCATCGATAAATGGGGTAAAATCTATATCATTCCTAGTCACCAGGGGCACATAAAAAAAAAAAAAATTTGAAAGCAGCACTTTTACAAGCCGACATCAAAGTTTGTGAACGTCTAGGCTACTTTTGCAACCCGCGTTCCCTGAAGGAGGGAACTCAGACGATGTCGATGTCTCGACTATGGGTGGAGCCATCCTGAAAGTGGGTGGAGCTGAATATTTAACGGGCAAAATAATTTGCGAGTGAAGTTGGTTAGCAATCACAATGATTAGCAATCAACTGCTCTATAAGAGCAGAGCGTAGCTCTACACTCATTCTGCTTTCTTCCGAGGAGCCGAACCCAGCGGCAAAACCTTACTACAGAACCTAGCAGAGCTAACTGCTCCGCGTCAGTCAGATGCTGAGTGGGTTGGAGGATAGGGTTCACTGATCCACCAGTCGGGAGACGTGAAAAAAGGTTCCTTCCCGCAGGACTAGGAACCTGCAGGCGCAGCACATCCTTGATGCGGGGGTCCTAGTGGTGCTTAGGCCCCGGATCAGAGCCCTCATCGGTATTGGAGTTGGTAATGAGGGAGCGGATGTTCGACAGACCCAGGGGGATGTGCATCCATGGGTATTACCCCCTACTGTGCCGACGGGTCACTGTCACCACTCAGGACCACGAAAGGCACAGCGCCTAAGTCAAGGCAGTTGCCTGATAAAGGTTTGGGGTGTCGACCAGCCCGCAGCTCGACATAAGTCGGCGAGTGAGACCCTCTAGGCCAGTGCCCACGAGGCGGCGATGCCACGGGTGGAATGGGCCCTCAGCTTCATTAGAGGGCAGGTTACATCACTCGCCTGGTAAGCCAGCTGGATAGCCTTCACAATCCAATGCGCTATCCGCTGCTTCGGCACAGCGTACCCCATGCGCTGGCCGTGGTAGCATATGAGAAGCTGCTGGGAGATTTGAAACTCCCGGGTTCTGTCCAGGTAGAGCCGAAGGGCGCGCACTGGACAGAGTGTACCCTGGGCTGGATCTGCCTCCTCCCGGGGCAGGGCCTGCAATGTCACCATCTGGTCCCAGAGGGGGACTGACGGGACCTTGGGGATGAATCCGGGCCTGGGTCTGAGTTTCACCAGAGAGTCCTCAGGGCCGAATTCCAGGCAGGTTTCGTCGGCTGACAGTGCTTGGAGATCTCCAACCCTCTAGAGCGATGCCAGAGCCAGCCGTCTAAGCGTCAAAAGGTCAGGAAGGTCAGCACGATTCTAAAGGGACATGTCCTAGCATCTTCCTGCTGGGAAGAGCACCACTCGACGAACCGACCTCACTTGCCAGCGTAGGTCAACCTAAAGAGGGGGCTAACGCATGGTCTAGAGTCCTCAATATCGTGGGCGGTTGAGGCTGGGGGTCCACCGTGACCGTAGGGAGAACCGGTCACGGGTTCCTGACCCCCCCCCCCCCTGAGTGAGAAGATCGGGTCTCAGGGGGATCAGTCAGGGAGGGACTGTCACGAGCTACGAGAGTATCTAGAACCATGCTGTGTTGGGCCAACTCGTCCTCCCTGGCCTTGCACAGGACCTGTGCTAGAAAGCTCACTGGGGGAAAACACGTCTAGGTGTTTCTTCCTGGGTCAGCGATGTGCCAGCGCTTCCGTCCCGAGAGGAGCCAGAGACAGGGAATTAAGAAGCTGGCAGTGGGTGTTCTCATGAGAGGCAAAACAAATCTAGTGTGCCTCCCCGAACACGCTCTATATCTGCTGGACAGCCAGGGGGTGGAGTCGCCATTCCCCTGTGTCCGGCTTGAACCTCAACAGCGATATGCGGTCTTGTCCGAAGCGCCGGGGTATGAACGGCCCTGAGCGACAAGAGTCTGCTCCGACTCCACAGGAGCAGTCGTTGGGCGAGGTAGTGCAGATGGTGAGAGCGAACACCTCCTAGGGTGATGATTTAAGCAACCACCGTCATGCTGTCCGTCCTGACAAGCACGTGACACTGCCATAGGAGCGGCCGGGGTGCCGCAAAGCCAGTATCCCTGCCGCTAGCTCGAGGAGCAGTCGTTGGGCGAGGTAGTGCAAATGGTGAGAGCGAACACCTCCTAGGGTGATGATTTAAGCAACCACCGTCATGCTGTCCGTCCTGACAAGCACGTGACACTGGCGTAGGAGCGGCCGGGGGTGCCGCAAAGCCAGTATCCCTGCCGCTAGCTCGAGACGGTTGATGTGCCATCGAGAAGTGCGTCGGGTCCAGGCACCGGACGCTCGATGGGAACCGCACACGGCGCCTCAACCTGTCCGAGAGGAACCATGGTCACAACCAAGCAACCGGAGTTCCCCCTTACCCAGGGAACCCCGGAGAGCAGGAAGGACACGCCCTCCTGGGTTACAGGGACGAGAGACAACTCGTCAGGTGTCAGTGACAACTGAAGCTGGCCTCTGCGCCATGCCGGACTCAGAACCCGAGAACAAAGCCTTAGCTGAAACGGTCGCATATGCAGGAGCCCGGGCGGAGTCACCAGGGCTGCGGCTGACATATGCCCCAAGAGCTTCTGAAATCCCTTCAGTTTGACCGTCCGTCGAGTTGACGCAGCTTTAAGAGCGGACAGCAAGGCTCGGGTGCGCTCTGCCGTAAGTCGCACCCTAGTGATCTCGGAGTTCAGCTCCAAACCGAGAAAAACAGTCGCCTGGACCGAAGTAAGACAACTTTTTTCCCAGTTGACCTGAAACCCTAGTGGCCGGGGTGCATGAGCACTCAGTCCCTCTGAATGATCAACTGGTCCCTGGACTAGGCTGGCACCAGCCAGTGGTCCAAGTAATCCAGGATACGGATGCCTGCCCGTCGTAGCGGGGCGAGGGCAGCCCGGAGCACCTTAGTAAGGTGCGTGGGGAGAGGGCAGGCCGAAGGGCAGGACCTGGTACTAGTAGGCTTGGCCTTCGTAACTGAGCCTGAGGAAGGGTCTGTGATGCTTGCTCTAGCCACATAAAGTACGCGTCCTTCAGGTCTAAGGTGGCGAACCAATCCCCAGGACGAATGCACGGCAGAAGGCTGTTATACTCAGGAAGGGAGTTAGATCTTTCTAGCGCGGTCGGTGCCGTCATCCCGAAGGACGGCAGCGAGGTGCGTGTGGTGGCCTCCCCCCTCCAGGGGAGTCGGGTTAAAGAACATACCCTGAAAGATCTCACATCTTCCTGAGTTGTCAGCCTCAGGGGCGCTTCTTACGGGAAGAAGCTCTCGTCTGCTTCCTAGAACACTCTGAGGATGACTGTGCCTTTCGTCCTGCAGGGGTCCTCCTTGAGCTCTTGGCCGGAGGTTTAGACCATGGCAGGGGGCGCTCTCTCTGGCGTCTGGCAGACGGAAAGGGCTCCATACCGAGCGATCTAGCCCGCACTTGTTATGGCGCGGAACCATCAGCTTGCCCAGACCCTCCGTCTGCTTCCTGATCGTGGAGACCTTCGACGCAAAGCCTCCACGGCGACGCCAAAGAGGCCATCAGGGAAAAAAAAGAGTCCAGGAGCCGCGCACGGTCCTCGGACATAATAAACCGCAGATGGTGTTCCTGGACCACAGTGTGGACATCGTGCAGCCAGCGCGCTACCGATTTCGTAGCCCGAAGGGCGAAATCAGATGCAAAGCGCAAGTCTTGAACAGACTGATGGCTGCCACCACCCTGGTACATGTCACAGAGGATTTTACCGCAATGACATGCAAGTGGCAGCAGCTTAACCTCAACCGAAAAAGCTTTTGTCATCAGGACCGACAAAAAACTTCCCGGTTTCGGAAGAAATACTCTGACAAAACAAACAAGCCGCAGCCGACAGCTGTACTACTTGTGGAGTTGCTGAGTGTCCCCTAGCTGCTGCAAGCGCCAGAGTGATGAAGGGGAAGGAGCTTCTAACCTTCACAGACGGGGGAGTCTGTCAGTTTTAAGCTCTTCATGCATCTCTGGGGAGAGAGGAACCAGCAAAGCGCGGGGAAGAAGGCACTTGTCCCGGCGCTTGTCGTGAACCAATCATCCCAACGCTGTGGCGCTGCATCAGGGGGCGGAGCCCCCGAGTCAACCGAGTCAAACTTCTGACCTTGATTTCGCTGCGGCACAGGCGGCAGACTAAATGCGAAGGTACAGAAGGCGGCGCCCCTTCCGATGCTGTGATGGAAGCAGATCATCTGAGAATCATACGAGGAACCGAGCAATGCAGGGCATGGCTCGATTCACCCGCAGATCAGACGGAACGCACGCCTGAAGCGTGGGGATGACACGAGGGATTGGCTGACGTCACTAGCCCCGCGCCCTTAGCTAAGGCCTCGGAGGAACTATCCGGTTCACAGGAGCACCGGGAGCCGGAGCTCCAATGTCCTTTCCCCTAAAGAACCTCCTGTACCTCAGTGTGCGGCGAGGATGAGCGTTGCAGAGCAAACACTCATATTCTCGCTTTACGGGAGCAACACTGTGCGTTTGAAGCCAAAGGCTCCGTGCTTTTCTCGTGACCGTCTTCCAATGAGACCATCACAGCCAGGAGAAGTACAGATTTTGCCCATCGTCGTGAAAAACGGACGTTACAGGACAAAAACTGAATGTACTGACAGGCTCTAGCTGGGAATCAGAGGTGCCGCGATAAGATGGCGTAGCTATCTGGGCTAGCAGCAGCACATCAAGCGCAGAGGTAAGCAACCTTTCAGCTTGTAAAGAGCGTCGAAATGCAAAGCAACCACCATTCGCTCAGAGGAATAAGGCAGAATGAGTGTAGAGCTATGCTCTGCTCTCATAGAGCAGTTGATTGCTAATCAACGGGATTGCTAATCAACTTCACTCGCAAATCAATTTGCCCGTTGAATATCCGGCTCCACCCACTTTCAGGATGGCTCCACCCATAGTCGAGACATCGACATTGTCTGCGTCTCGACTGAAAGGAAACAAACATTAGCCGTCAGGTTTCAAATGTTATCTAATTTGACCCTATAAGAGAATAAATAACATTTAGCTTATTTCTTTTGGCTTACTACCCTACAAGTAACATCAACCAAACCATTGGTGATGTCAAAGTTTTATTGAATCTGCATTTTAACAACAGAAACCAGTGTTGTTTCCGTCAACGATGACGATGACGAAATCATTTTGTTGATGCCACTTTTTTCATTACGATAACGAGACGATAACGAGATAAACACTGCTCTTTGATGACTAAAACATGACGAGACTTGTGTGAGTTTTCGTTCACGAGACGAGAATGGATGAAAATGTTAGTGGGTGGTCTGTCAGACATTTAAAATGATGACATTTCTGCTTAATGTGCGTATCAATTAGAACTTAAATAGTATCTGTTGCTGCATTCTATCTTTGTTTGGTCACGCCCATCACCTGGCATGCAGGGCACAAAGAACGCAACTCGTCACTCACTCACTCATCACAGACAATGGGACCACAATGGAGGCAATTTCAACACAGGGGCTTGGTGGTCGCAAACATAGAGATGATATATGGGTGTATTTTAAATATAACCCGGCAGATAATAAAACAGAGTGTATTGTGAAGGAGGACGGTGACAAATGTGGCCACAACGTAGGTGGAAAAAATACGACCATCTGAAGGCTCACCACAAGGATATTTTTTCGATTAGTATGCTTTCCAAATACTCCTGCCGCAAATGGGCTGCAAACTTCAGGCTACATATGTGACTGTGATGTTCTGTTTGTTCTTGTTGTGAGACGGACCCTCCTCTTCTGCTGTTGTTTTTATTTGTTGAATTTACTGCAGTGTTTACACTACTTTACAAGGTGGTCTTATTTATTTTGTTCCAAAAACTTAAGAACATGTTTGTTTCATATTTTCAAGTATGTATAACTCTCTGGTATAACTTAAAACCTACCTCACTGTACCTCAGGAATCTTTAATTATTTTATTACATTGTTTGTACAAGTTAAAGATAGAGTGGGATTGTATGATTTGTCTGTTTTTACAAATAATATGCATCTTAATTGCACTGGCAGACAAGGCCAAAAGACTAAGACTAAATCTAAGATGGTCGTCAAAAACAATACTGACAGAAACAGTTTTTTTAACTGTTTGTCTTCTCTGCCGTGTTGTGACTCAGGGAGGACCATGGAGAAGGATCCAGTGGAAGGGATGACATGCAGCAGAAAAGGAAGAGATGGAGGACAGTCTCCGCTGAAGTTCCCAAATCAAGTAGCTCGGACAGTAGC
This sequence comes from Danionella cerebrum, assembly GCA_007224835.1. Classification (NCBI taxonomy): domain Eukaryota; kingdom Metazoa; phylum Chordata; class Actinopteri; order Cypriniformes; family Danionidae; genus Danionella; species Danionella cerebrum. Next base: position 212,107 of record SRMA01026064.1, read on the forward strand.
CACAGTGCACCTCTCTTCTCCTGCTTCTCCAGGGACACGTATGTCCATCACTTGGTCATTTTGTGTTCCGTGTGACAGTCTGTTTATGACTGATTCGTGTACTGCAGAAAGAGATGTTGAGTATGACTCCAGTCTGGACTCTGGCCCCTGAAGCAACTCCTGTGATTTCTAGGCTGTGCGCTCAGGGTCATTGTCCTGCTGAAAGGCAAAGCATGCTCTGGAGCAAGGTCTCTGTACAATCATCCACCCTGACTAGTCTTTAGTTCCTAGTGAAGAATGTCTCCACACAAGGCTGCCACCACCATGAGGATATTGAGATCAATCCAAATCAGGGGATTTAGTTCTGGTGACTTTTGGCAAATTCCAAACTAGTGGAGGGGTTTCGGTCTGTAGTATTTTAAACCGCTCTACAATTAAACAAATCAGGTTAATAGCTCCTCCCAAGTCCACTAACCTGTCAGTTTAAGCTCCTCCCATCTATCTCCTTGCAGAGCTAACACGCAGACCTGGAGGGAAAATGTGACAGTCACTTTCTGTGACTGTTTTGATTGTGGTGTGCTGAAGAGATGGCTGTTCTTCTGGAAGGTTCTCTGTCAGACAATCTCCTTAATCACCTAAATCAGCTCTGGAACGCTCCATATCTGGTCATCTAGGGAGCTGGCTGCCTAGTCTTTTAAACTGAAGATTGAAAATCTTTTTTTAGCAGGAACAGAGCAGTTTCACATCGTTTGCCTTTGATTCCTTTGAAATCTTAGAGCTGTTTTTTTTTTTTGCAAATTTTTGAAACATACTAAAGAACATTTTTATTTTGTTAAAGGCCTCTACACATGATTCGAATCTTCAACTTAAAGTTTTGTGCAAAAACGCATCTTGGGTTGAAGACCCATGGGTACCAATTTGACCAAACGAGTGGTGTCAAACCAACCCCCAAGTCTTTAACATTAAACTGAGAGTTCCCAAAAAATTGGTTGCTAGGGTAAACAGTTTAGTTGTTAGGGAGCTGCCAGTGATGTCATAAGCATGTGTTACTATGATTAGCATAACCAAACCCCCATTTCTTTCTGATGTTTCATCTTGAAGACCTTTTTGTTGCTATTTCCCATTTATTTTAAAGGTCATTACAAGTCAATGGGATTTTTTTTTACCCCGTTTAGAGCCTGGGGTTTAAATACTTTTGCACAGTTGTCAGTATGTTCTTGCATAGACTGACAACATCCAACGCTCTCAATTTGAGTTACAGTTTAACAAATTTCAACCTTAGGTTAAGTAAATGGAAAATGTTCCAGAATTCTCGATCATTTCCCAGAATTCCTTTAGTGGTACCAGCCTGACAAGATATCCAACCCGAGTCAGACCAGTTTGGATATTTTGGCAAATTTTGAGGAGATGAAAAAATTTTGGCAAATTTAGAATTTTGGCTTGTAAGTCATAACCAACGCATTTTATATTTGTGTAAAACATATATATTTAATTTCTCATTTAACTTGACTGTTAAACTTCTTTATCATTTGACTAGATGATTATTGGCCTAAAAGGGACAAAAAAAATTCATATGGTTATTGATGTTTTTAGCTTTTACTGTTTGGTACTTTTGTTGTTTTTATAAATACATATTGATTGGTTGTTGTAGAATAAAAATGAGCTATTAAACTTGTTACCATGGAAAAAAATGTTTTAAACAAATAAATGCAGAGTGAATACAAAATGATAGACATTTTAACTGCATCAGTTTTGGAGAAATTGCATTAGTAAAGAATCAAGGCGTCTGGTGATCCTTGATGTTTCCAGGCAGATGTGTGATTCCCTGGAGCTCCAGCGCCGCTATCCGTTCCTGCAGATCCCATGCAGTCTCTTCCACCTCACGCTGTCCTGGACACAGAGTTTCCCTCCGGAGCAGCCGCTGGTGCTCAGAGGACCCTGCCTTTTCCACGTCGCACCTCAGCAACCCCCAAGCGACGTCGTTCATGTGCCAGATGTTCCCAAGTCCATTGCTGACTCTTTTGCAGTTAGGGTAAGACAGCAGAGCACGTATTGTCTATGCCCAGGATGGCAGGGAATCTAATTTCTATTACTTTGTATGTCTATTACATACGATTTTGACTTTTTTTTTGTTTTATTTTCGAAATGATGTGAGCTTGTTTTGTTTGTTGTCTGCACAGGTTCTGTTGTTGTCTCTGCCGTGTCTCAAAGAGATGTTTGCTGTGTGCTGTAACCTTTCCGAGGATGGCGAGAACCTGAAGCAGAAGCCTGTTCACCCTACCAAGCTTCTCAAAGTAATGGACTTAGTGGGAAATACGTGTTTAACCCTTTGCTGTTTTTCAGCGTGATTTAACTTCCCGTTCTCTCAGGAACAATAGGGTTGAAAACAGTCTTTCTATTACAATGGCAAATGATTACATCTGTGTGTGTGAAAGCCATATGTTTGACTAATTAGAAAGAAAAATAAGTAGGTTTGAATTATACCCTTAAAAAGAAAAATACAATATAAATGAATTGTTGGCTGAATTGTAGGTCAGTGTCACTTATTCTGAGATTTTCTCTCATAGTTCATGCTGGTGGACTGTGGAGGAGAACTACGCCTCCCCGGAGGCTCCTGGTTTCCTGAAGCTGATGGAACATCCCCTGGGGAGGACGGTCTGACGCTTGTCAATACTGCCATCCGCTGCCTGAGAGATCAGACTGGATTTGATCTCTCCGCTTGCACACGGTGGTCTGTGCTAGTACTGTTTTATTTTCAAATGATTTATTCATTTTATTTATTTCAGCTTGCAAATGACAACTTATATAGCCTTAAAGGGTGAACAGAATATTTTGATAAAAACCATTTCATATCTGTTGATGGGCGACCCATTGATTCATTTTTTTTGTATCAGAGTTTGAATTAATTAGGGCTTGAGTATCGACAGTGGATGGGTCCCTATTGGAATCGCTCAGAGTAAATTGTTTTGTGGCTTTCGACACAGTTTTGAGGGTTTAAAATTTTTCACCAGCTTAGGTTGCACTCTCAGTTTGTGTACAGACAAAATTCATTATAAGTATACAAACAAGCTTAAATATAAGTAATATGGATTGCGTGTCCAAAGTTGACAGAAAGTTTTCATAAAATCTAAAAAAAAAATGTCTACTTTTAATCATGTTGTACTTTTACAAAGCTTTTTTGAAATTGTTGAATGGTCCATGATTGGTGGCATTCTGCATTTCAATGTTTTACCATGAAGCAGGGAGTTAATCTCATTCATACAATGTCCGATAGGAAGGAAATTTGCCAAGTGTGTAAAGGGTTTGCGGGTGAACACACACATATATAGCAGCCTATGATGTCAGTTGTGGCGTTACATAGTGGCCACAATGAATATGTCAAATTTGGATGGTTTATGCAAAGAACCAGGACCTACAAAAAGACGAAGTGTGCTTCCAAAACCAACAAGAAGTGAACTGTTAAATAAAAACGAGGGATGCCACAATACTTTTATACCGCGTTTTTTGGTTCCTCATTTAAATAACTCTTGTATGTATTATTATTAGTTTACGAGTGTGAAAGTGAAATGCGAAAGTCAGGAAAACAAACGCATGTCCACGAGCAAATATCCAATCAATTAACTGCTTTTTGTGTAAATATCCAATCAGCGAGCGCTAAAGTTAGAGGAGGGTAGGACTTCTCGTATTTTACTCAGCCAGTGGAGGAATTATCCGCCTTAAGAGGAGATGACATAAACGTTTTGCTGGTAAATATGACAAAGATGGGAAAAAAAACATTAAACAGAAATATCTTCATGTGCCAGCGATGTTTTAACAGATGTTATTATGCAAAAGGCAACATATGAAACACGAGCGCTCTTCTGCACTGTCTTCAGGCAGCTGTTCCTGGTTTCAGGACCCCGAGGTCTCCTTAACTTTTGCCTGCCTTAGACCCTTCTCTTCCTGCGCTATTCCACTCGTTGTTGAAGAGGTTCATGGCCACCTTGCTACAATTGTTTACTTTATTGTTTTAAAGTGACATTTTTCTAGACGTGTTTTGATGTTTGATTTAGCAAAATAATGTGAATTCTATCAAACTCCCATTATTTATCTGTTCATGTGATCCATGCAAAGAATGATTTTTTTTAAAAATTACAATTTGCTAAGCCATCAGAACTGAACCAAACAACAACAAAAAAACGCAGTATGTACCAAACCCTAAAAATCTTGCATGTCTCATACATTAAGAAAGAGTTTTTATTTGTTCACCTCCAAACTTAGCCAGTCTTAACTTAAGACATAAGGGATGTTAAATTGCGAAGCTTTTCTTACTTCATTAAATTATGTTCACACGGGGGCTGTCAAATTTTGACATTTTGCCATAAAGAGAACGTTAAAACAACTCAGCCTGGTCTGTCCCAAATTTGTAAACAGTCCAAATCTGAACTTGTATACAGTGTACTTTCTTGGTTATACCGCCACCAGGTGGTCACAGTAAATACAACATTTAACATTGACAAGGTACTTATTTCTTTCCATGACATTTAGAGATGTGGATTTCATTGTTTGATTTGCTTTTATTGTTGAGTAATTGTAACAATTCTCGCTTGAATACGTCTTCAAAAATTAGGATTGGTCATTGTGTATAGTGCAATGACACAAAATTTCCACATCATTAACAACTCTTTAGGTACAAGATGGCAGAGCTGAGGTACCTTTCTGAAGAGACAATTGAGACAGTCGTAGTGTTGATGCCAGACGTGTGGAATCTGGTGCCAGCTGCAGAAGAGTGGGCAAAGCTACAGTTGGTACGGGAAATTTATTAGCTTTGACCCTATTAGTGTGTTTGCAATCACTTGTTCAATGTCCTGAATGACGTCCAGGATGAGGATTTGTCACTCCCAGAATCCCCATCCTTGGTGTTTCGGCCTCCTGCGGAAGTAAACCTGACGGTGACGTCTCTATCATCGCTGCTTGAGCCTCAAAGCCTTCAGACACAGGAGAGCTGGGAGGTGCACATTTGATGTTTGCTGGTTCTATGCTATCTTTGACCCTGCCAGAGAAGTTTTTAAGATTATTTCTGGAAAAATCCAGTTAAACTTTCAAAGAAATGTCACATAAACGCATCCAGAGAAACCATAGCTGCTGACAATTCTGTTTATTTGCTTTTTATTTGTCATAAAACTCCAGAATTTGCGCATTCCCCATAGAAGAACATACTTGAGCATGATTCGGTGGTGGGTCAGTGATGGTCTGGGGTGTTTGTTTTGGAGAGCTGCACAGACTATGCACTGACTGGAATTAGGTCCCAGAATGAGATGCTCAGCCCCATTATGAGACCAAGAATGGGGCCCGGTTCCTTCTAATATGTGGCAAGGCTAGCCCTGTTGAGAACGGAGTGTCACAATTGCCGTCTAGTAAATTGATTAAGTGTAGTTCCATCCGGCACAGAATATCCACTTTATAAGAAGAAAAGAAATGCCCAGTTTTGTCTCCTCCTTTGCTGACTTTTTTTTGTATCTGTTAGGTTGGCCTGACAGCCGAGCTGTTCAGTGAGATGCTCCAGAGGGATTTTGGGCTGCAACTGTATCAGAGTCTCTGTTGTCTGCCTCAGACATCAAATGTGCCACAGAGCTGCTCTGAAAAAGACGACACCTCACATTCTCCCACGGTACAGCCGTGCTAACACATTTTGGGTTTACAAATGTAAATATGTAATTATGTAAATCTGAATCCACAAAATGCTGGGTTAGCCAATAACTGATGATTTGTAGTCCAGAGAACATCAATGTCTAGCTTGGTTTCTGACCATACATGTCCATTTAGTCTCCATTCCTAAAATAATTTTGGTTTGAATATCTTTCACTATTATCATTTCAGACTGGTATCACTAAAGGTAGTCTGGGAAATCTTCTGGGAAATTTTTCCATTTACTTAGCATGAGGTCAAACTTTGTAAAACTGTAACTGAAACTGAGAAAATTTTTTTTAAACTGTCCACACTAGTGGATTTAATCAGTCTGTTCAAAAACATACCAACCATTTGAACCCCAGGCTCTCGAATAGGCAATAATATATTAAAGATGAAACATCACAGAGAATTGAGATATTTTTTCAGACATCCCTAGCAACCAAGCTGTTTACCATAGCAACCTATTTTTCTGAGTTATTAACAACTTCCTGTTTATGCCAAAATGTTTCTGTACGCACATAGTTATTATTATTTTTTTGTAATTTGGTCTTTGCCTTTATTGTCAGTTGATAGGTGAGAGACAGGAACTTAAGGGGAGAGAGGGTTGGCCAACCATGTCGAGATCGGGATTTGAACTCCCACCGCCCCGTACAGTTTTGCACAGTCGCACACAGTTTTGTGCATACACGTCCTGCGCCCTTGCCACTCGGCCACGGCACAGGGCCTGCGTACATAGTTTAATGAAATCAAAAAGGGTCCACAGTTTAACATCCTATATGCCTTAAGATAAGACTGATGGGAGTTTGGAAATAAAACGATGAAATCTTTTGGAGGAGTTTGTTAAAGTTGGCAAGCGGTGTATTGGTGGTGTTGGTTGTCTTAGAACCGGAAGGTTGGCGGTTCGATCCACGCCAGGTCCATTCTGCTGTTGTGGCCTTGGGCAAGCCACCTCGCCAGCATTGCCCTGTATGGATGTGTGGCACTGGTGGTGTGACCATCTACATTTAGCAGACGCTTTAATCCAAAGCAATTTACAGTTTGGTGGTAAACATAAGCAGTTTGTTACAAGGTGGGATTAATTATAAGACATGCACATAGAAGATGTTTGAGCTGAATGTTTTGTAAGGAGGTATCTGATCTTTCTGATGTTAAATCTGAATGATTGAGTGGTTTTAGCGATGTGCTCCTTGAATGTTAGTTGCTTATCGAAGATCACTGAAAGGTTTCGGACAGAGGTGGATGGAGAGATTGTCGATGTCTGTAGTTGTATGGTGAAGTCATGCTGGACTGTGTGGTTGGCAGGGATTACCATAGGTTCAGTATTTTCCATGTTGAGCTGTAGGTGATGGTCCTTCATGTTGAAATGTCATTCAGACAGTCTGCTATGCGGGTTGTAACAGTAGAATCATCAGGATGGCATAACAATGGTAAGAGAAGCCATATCTGTGGATGATGGGACCCAGGGAGGTGATGTAGGTTGATAAGAGCAGAGGACCAAGAACTGAACCCTGTGGAACTCCTGTGAGCAGCTGCTGTAGTTTGGACACCATATCCCTCCAGCCGACTCTGAAGGATCTGCCAGTGAGGTAAGACTTCAGCCGTTCCAGGGCAGTGCCGGAGATTCTGTTGCGAGTGTGGACAGGACTTTCTGTTGGTTCACTGTTGGTGTAGAAGGCTGGAGAGGTCTAGCAGAATGAGAACTGAGGATTCAGAGTTTGCTCTGGCGAGTCTGAGTGTCTCCGTCACTGATAGAAGAGCAATTTGTGTCGAATGGCCATTCTTGAATCCTGATTGGTTCTTGTCGAGTTTTCCAATTATCTCTGAGGAAAGATAAATTAAAAACAACACATTCTAGAATTTTTGCAGTGAAAGGTAGAAGTGAGATAGGTCTATAGTTTTATAAGTTCAAGTTCGTTTAATTTATATAGTGCTTTTCACAACAGACATTGTCTCAAAGCAGCTTTACAGTAAACCAACAAGTTTAAACTCAAAAAAGAGAAAAAAATAATTAATAAGTGGTGTATATGTCCCCGATGAGCAAACCTGGGGCGACTGTGGCAAGGAAAAACTTATTTGTGCAGCAACAGCAGTGTGATTTATATAAACTATAGTATAAACAGATGATATGGTAGTATAAAGAGATAATATAGTATAAACAGATGATGACCGTGTTAGGTGTAGGTCCAGGGGGCGCCAGAACATCTCCAGGTGAATCTGGTTGTTAGGGTGAGGAGCTGGTGGGCGGAACCTCCGGGAGGTGCTGGCTTTTTGAGTAGAGGGGTTACCTGAGCTTCTGTCTGGGAAGGTGAGAGATGAGTTGATGATGTGAGTGAGAGTCGGTACAATGGTAGGTGAGATGGTACAGGATCTAGAGGACAGGTGGTTGGATGAATTGATGAAATTTTGGTATCAAAAGCTAAAAAAGGGGGGGGGGCACATCTGACTTTTGTGGGGTGAGATTTCGAGCTTTGAAAAGCAGCGCTATATCGACCTATTCATCAAATATGACATTGTAAACATGTATTAAACTACAGGCTTTAAAGCCTTGAAAGAACATTACCTTTTGAAAATCTGTGGTAAATGCAAGTTTTTGGGTGCAGTTGGTAGCACTATGGCCTTTTTCTTAAAAGGTCACTGCTTCGAGGCCAGCAGGTGGGTCCCTTTGCATGTTCTCCCGGTGTTTGCGTGGGTTTTTCCGGGGGATTCCTAGTTAGAGATATTCTCAGAATTCCGCTCAGGAGTGAATGTGTGTGTGTGCCTGTGATGGACTTGGACTCTTCGTCCAAAGTGCACTGCAGAACTTAAAAATTAAAGTAGCGTGTACAGAAAACTGAACTGTACGTCTCTTTTTATCTTTTACTGAAAGCAGCAGAAGCTAATGCTGTATCTGTGATTTTTAACAGTACAAATGCTTTTAAACAGTTAAAAGAACAGGACTCTGTTAATACTGTGGCTGTAATGAATCTAAGTGAATTCTTTACACAAATTATCTTGGAAATGTAGGTTTTTTTTAAGTTATTGAACGGCTATGTTTTTCAACTGATGTGTGAACTCTGACCTCAGTTGTCCTCAAACGTGTGCTCTTTTTTTCTTTAAGCATCCCCTGACCCCCATCCCCTACTTAATAAAAAACTAAAATATTGATGGTTAATAACCATTTATTGTTGGTGTTTTTTTTTAAAGTGCTGCTCGCTTTCAACACACAAAAAAAAGGTGTTTGAAAGCAGATCTTATGTGTCTCTGAGTAACTTGCAGTTGGTTTAAAGAAGTCTCGTATGTTCTGTTTTATTTACATTGTGCAACTTGGAAGCGACTTTTATCATAGACCGAGATTTTAATGTAAATTAAATGTCTTTTATAACCCCGTTAACCCGTTTGGGACTCAACCAAACCAATATCTAAACTGTGAGCAGCATTCAGTAGTTTGTTGGGTAAAACTGGCATTGAAAGCCTGATGGAAAATGCAAGTTCCGCCTCCAGGTGCATGTCACTCAAACGGTGACAGCGGGGACAGCCAATCACCCGTCAAACAAAACGTGCAGCAACCAATATCCTTAGATTGACTAAGAAAAGCGCTTCAACTTTAGGGGTGTTGTGTTTGCGCTCGGTTTGAGTCAGAGCGGTGGATATATAAAGCATGAGCGGTGCTCTCGTCTTTTCCATCAACAGTCTGCACATAACGCGTAGTTTGGCCAGTAAAACTTGAATTGACATATACTGCCTTTTAAAAAATTGCAAGGGACATGACCCCCACCCCCCCATTACGTCCGTGGTTGAATGCGCTACGAGAAGTTTTGAGACTTGAGCTTCTGGGAGTGGAGTGAATGAAGAGAGTAGAGTTGTGGTAGGTTCTGTGTGGATCTGGGCCACTGAGGTGGTGAACTTCTGCTGATAGTGAGAGCATTCTGGCTGAAGTGCACAGCAAAGTCGTCAGCTGTGAGAAAGGGGGCAGCAGGGGAGGATGGAGAATAGAGTTGAAGGTTCTGAAGAGCTTCTGACTACCTGTAGAGTTTTTGGTTTTCTCGTGGTAGTATGCGCTCTTGGCCTCGTGTACTCTGCTTGAGAATGACGCAAGTAAAGTCTGATAAGCCACTAGGTCTGTTTCACTCTTTGATTTCTGCCATTTCCTCTCTGCAGACTGAGACCTTTGTTCCCTGAGAACGCTTGATGACTAGGGATTAGACGAGGACTCCTTAGGTGTTCTGGTAGTGAGCTAGTCAAGACACAGAGTTTGTCAGTGGCATCATTTGTGTTGAGTGAGGCGAGGAAGAGAAAGCCCCTGAGAAAGTAGACGGAGAGAGGGTCCTCAGGTTGTGTCAGAAGGTGCTGTCGGATGGAGGATGTTGGGTATTATCAGCTTGATTGTGATGAAGAAGTGGTCAGAAGTGTGAGGTGGTGTCACCTTGACTTTGATGTGGGGAGCACTTTCGTGTGTAGATGAGGTCCAAGTGGTTTCCTGACTTGTGTGTTGCAGCGGTAGTCAGAAGATCCAGGTTGAAGGAGATCCAGGCATAAGGCTTTTTCAGGTGTATGCTGAAGTCCCCAAGTGGGTTGGATTCCTTATCTAGGAAAGATGACAGTAGACCTTCATATTCCTCAATGTATTCAGAGAGTTGTTGTCCTGCAGGGCGGTAGATGGTGAGGATGTGGAGGTTTCTTGGTTGTGTAGTAGTGACAGCATCAAACTCCAAGTAGGATGTCTTGCCATAAGTTGTGAAGGGTGAGTTCAATGATTTAGAGACGAGAAGACCATTGTCACCACCACGTCCAGCTTCCCAGGGGATGTGGGAGTGTCCTCTGGTCATGTCCATGTTCTGTCACCACCAGTGTGTGAATGAATAATGCTCTGAAAATCACAAAGCACCTTTGAGCATTTAGAAATTGATGGTATTAATATTATTATTATTATGACGTAAGCAAAAGTTACCATTTTTAGAGGTTTTGCTAAATAGTCGACTTTTCGTCAATTTTGGAAATGCAATCCATATTACCTATATTTATTGTTCATAATTATTGACAATACTATTGATAATAATATTGTTTATAACAATTTACAAGTATTGTAACCCTACACGTGTGCAAAAAATAATTAGCCTACAAAAAATTTTAAATAGACACATTTGGTCAAGATTTAAATAAGCTTATCAGCTAAAGTCTTGTTCTCGTTGATAATTTAGAAAATTTGAAATATTTGTCATTTAAGCTGCTTTCAATGGCGTCGCTGGGATCCAGCTTACATTAATGCTAAATTGGTTTGTTTTCTAAAAGGTTACAACCCTTGCTTTTCTGTCTAAAGCAGGATAACATCAAAAACCTGGACAAAACAATGACACAGAAAGAACTGAGAGACACAAAGAAGCAAAAGCTGAAAGAAGACAAAGAAATGGTGGACTTGACTCTTGTGGATGAGTGTGAAGCAGAAGAAAAACATCTGGAGCTGAAGAGGAAGAATGAAGGAGGAGATGTTGTGAGCAGCGGTGCTTCCAACACTCAGCTGTCCACAGATTGTGTACGAAAACCAACATTGTACTGTAATCAAAAAATATTTAGAATAATATTGTTTGATATTTTTGAGACAGGAAGCTAGATCACAATAGGAAATTACATCACAACAGGAAGTTACAAGTTGCCCCCCCCCAAAAAAAAACACATTTTCTGTTAAATCTTTTTAAACCTTGCTTCCAGAGTCTTCTGTAATGGTTTATGAATTCATATTCAATAACAGCACTCACTGTGTTTGTCTACTTCAGGAATGCAGAGAAAGATCCCTGCCATTTTGCAACAGCATAAGGGATGGCTATTAAAATTAAAATCGTCTACAAATAATACAAAACTGTAGCTGCAAGCAGCAATTGTTGGGGTTAAAGCACATGCACAAAAAAAACAATTTTTGTGGTGAATTAATTGTTTATAGGGAAAGAGTTCATGCACAAGGTTTGTGTCTGCTTTTATTTAAACAACATGCTGTTTGTATTTAAAGGCACGACCAGTCTGCTGGACGGAGGAGCTTCCACGTCGAATGCTTCTGTCCTGGGTGTTTTTCGACCGGCAGTTGACTGGTCGCCTGATGGAAACAGATCTGATCAACATCCTGCTCTCAATAGGCCTGTCCCTGTCTCGATCTCAGGTTTTCTTGTCTTCACTAAGAAATATCTAACTGTGCCAGTGGTACTGTGGTTTATAGTATCTGTCTAAACGTAAGAAAATACTCATCAAAACTGTGGAAGAATTTGCAGAAATTTGCCATTTGTTCATTTTGCAAAGCTGGGTGTTTGCATGTGCTGAAATTGATGTCACAATTGCATCATTTGGATATTTGCTCTCATATATATAGCCCAATATTCTTGTCACATATGTCAACTTTCAACAGATGCTGTGCGTATATAATCTAACAAGGTATAAAAACCTTTGCAATTTAACATCGACTTACCTTTAGATGAGACGAGTTTGATGATGCTCAATCAAAATCTCTAGGAGGAGTTACTTAAATTAAAAGGCCTCGAATGATGGAAAATTAAAAATAACTGACTTCCTAAGTGTCCTTCAAACACTGTATGAAATAGCAGTAAAAAAAAAGAAAATGGTATATTCCTTGTTGCTACAACTAAAAATGTAGGCTGTTATATATTGCGACAAGGTAGCGGTGCGGATCAATGTTGCCAGGTGCGGCCGATGAGTCCACTTAGTCCGGGAGAAAGCAGACTATTTCCCTCTGCCGGGAGCAGCGGGTGAACGCTGCAAGAGCCACAGGGAGCTGAAGTAGCCCAGGAGGTGCATACCGACCGGGTCTATGTTGTTAGCATTGGGCCACTTGAGTCATTAGGGCTCAGTTGGATTCTCGTCCCCCTGAAGAGTGTGCTGGGCACTGGACTGCCCATATTCGGATAAAAGGTCGATGCTAGGGCAAATGGATCCAGAGCATGGCAGATGCACCAGCAAGGAAAGATCCCACACCTCTGATTTGGAAACCACTAGATTGAACGGGGTGAAGGTACCCCTAGCCCACTACCCTGATCCGGCTCACCACCATCCCTGACAGAACGCTAAGTGACTTTTAATTATTTATTCACGGTGCACCATTTTAAATAAAAGCCCTGTGCAGCCTTGAACAGTAACAGTATATACCCCTGTTTCTCTTGCCACCCACTACAATATGTATTCAGACCATAGTTTAGACACCGCCTACTGCCATTGGGCTAATATGAAGCGGAGATATTCCTGGAAGCCGCACCACACATGCGCACACACAACTTCCTGATAAGGATGGAACTGTTATGGGGTGGATTCTGACTCGTACCCCACCCCCCACACACACAGCACATATATGACAAATTGAATAATGACTTAAATAACGTTAAATAATGACTTGGATGACAATAAAAGAGCGGATTGTCATCCAAGAGATAAAAAATGGACAATTTGATTAAAGTATTGTGGGTTTTTTTGTCTATTTACTTTTTGCTACTTTGTTTTTTTATTAGTCATTAATTGAAAAATAGCATGAAAAAAGTTTCTGTCTGAAGTTATGTGATCAATTCACCTATTTGTCAGACAAACGTGTCTTAAAATTTTCGGCAAAGTCATCAAAAAGTCTAAAATGTAAATCTAAATCAAGCAGATACTCCGTTAAACTGAACATAAACTAAATTGGGAGACTTCCTCATATGTTCTTACCACTGATTTATTCAGAATTTACGTTACAGAGAACAGCTACAATTCGAAGATGACAAACCATCCGACTCTGTGTTCGCTTGCCAAATTAACAAAATTAAGAGAGATATTAACCAAATTAAACAAATTAATTCACAAATTAAAGTGATTATTATCATTTGAGCTGGGATTCATGACTAGAATGATAAGCGTGCATGTAAACATAGACATATTTGCATCTCCAGGCACAGGATCTGGTCAGAAAGGCTGCTGTCGGGGGCTTTTGCATCTACAGAAACCTGTGCCATCGCTGGACGAATGAGGAAGAGTCGGACATCAGCGTTAGGTTTGAAGGTGAGGACTGGAAATGAGTGGATCTCTTTAATTGTTTTGATTATTGCTGGAGCGTCATCAAATCAGTTTCAGGAAATAAAGTCCTGTTGCCCAGTCAGCCAATCAGAGACGGAGGCTCTCTTCATGACTCCAGTAACACACACATGGTGAACTACAAAGGGAACGTTGTCAACCTGTCAAAGCTCCTGCAATCCCTGGAGAGCAGCAAAGCAGCCCAGAGGAATCTGGAGAAGTCTGTCTCCTGTTTGCAAACAAGACTCAGTGAGAACCAGAATTACAATCTGCTTATAACGCACTTTAAAAACAATGTGCTGCGCACACAGAAGACAAATTGAATTGAAGCTGCAAGCAGCAATCAAAGGGCTCGAGCAACTCAGACACCATCACACTTTGGGGAATTGGTTGCGCTATGACCAATCCTAATTCATGACATGTATTCAAGCTGATAAATGTTAAATTCTCTATTAGCCAGCCAGTGGCGTTATAACTGTTCAATGAAATCAAAAAAACTTTAATAGAGGCCTTTAGAATAGACTGCCAGAGTTTGAGGTTTTTGTTAAAATACAAGGCTTTTAATTATATTACATTTTAGAAGAAATTTCGAAAAGTGAGTTTTTTTTTTGTCCCTTACACAAGTATTCCACAATTTCAACTTATTGTAGGTGTGCTTCTTAACCTCTTAAGCCCGAGAGTCCCCGGTACCGGGGACTTGCCCCCTTGTGCGTTACATTTTCACTCATAGTTCACTAACCCTGAGAATAACGCACACATATTAAATACCGCTGTGCTCAGCGGAAACTCCTCTAAAAACGTATCTAATTCAATTTCATATTCGTGAACCACAGCTCGAACGCCATGCAAATAAACAACAACATGTCCGGAGTATAATTCATGACCAAGTTTTTGTTTCTGTGCGATATGTATCCACAATATAAACAGAAACACCAAAACCATGGCATCAAATGAAAGCTAACAACCAGCTGAATCCAGTGATATGTAACTCATTTACATTGCATGAAGTCTTTTAGAGCAGGGAGCGAAAGTTCCCCGAAAAAACGCCAGCAAAAACCAAGCAAGCATGTAAATCTTGTCTTACCTTTGCCGTTTTTTCAACAAAAAGTTATTTCCATAGCGATAAAAGTCCGTTTGTTGTTATGTCCGGTCGATAGCTTCGCGGAAACTCCATTTTGGCTCTTTTCTGTAGCTCTCATAACATCACCAAATATGGAATCACTTCCCGTGCGTAAGAGCGGGTCTCTCCAAGCTGCGCGTCGTGTGATTCGTCGGCGATGCTGTCCGTCTCAAAATGGTTGAGATCATTGGCTTCTCCAGATTCAAAGCTTTTGAACGATGTATAGAGCTCCCGGATTGGAGAGATGGTCAGGGGGTAGGGACATGCAAGAATCTCGAACGTAGGGAGTACTGTGAATTAAAGGTTCCCAAAAGCGCAGGAAGATGGCGCAAATGGGCTTCCACCCCCCTTTTACAGCGTTTCTTTAGGAGTTTTTTTGCTGAAATCATGTCCCGTAAGCAAGAAGAGAAGACCATGAACGTAGCTGAAGCTTTGGACAAGATTTTTTCCATATTTCAATTATTGTGCCAAACTGTGCCAACATGGATTACGCCTGAACTTTGTTCAATCAAAACCTTTACAGAATATTAGTTTCTTATAGTATGAACACCAAACTTGCTACAGATGTCCTTGACATGTAGTGGTTACAATTGATTGTGTTTATTTGCTTCGTTATAAGTAAAATAAGGAGATATTAGAGGAAACATGTAGGTTTTTTTAGGCGGAGTTCATTTTTTGGCCATTCCAACATCAATTACTCTTACCCAGTGTTCTTGACTGTCAAATTAACTCATCCACACCACTCCCCAAGAACCTATCTTCATTTTGATACCAAGATTTGTAGTTTAGACCTTGTAAAAGCTGAGAAATGCCTTAAAAAGTAAAAGTATAGGATTTTCGGAAAATAGGCCTCAGGGCTTAAGAGGTTAAATAGCTGTGTAAAACGGGAGAAAATGGGATATTCCATGTTTTCACTTCAGGTGTGGCTTTAACTAACACCGTAGGTTGCTAGATAGATTAGTTCAGAACTCTTGACATTCATGAAACATTTGAACTCAATTGGACTGAGTTATTAACAACTTCTTGTTTGGGGCGAAATTTTGACTTTCAAAGAGGTCAAAAAAGATTTGCCGTTTAACAATTCATATGACTTACGGAAGACTGATGGAGTTTGAAGGTGAACAAATCTTTAAAGAAGATCTTTAAAGTACGATGTGAGAAAAAGTGGCTATTTTTTATAAGTGGAGGTTTTCACAAAATAGCCAACCTCCTCTCAAATTTGGAAATGAGATGCATATTATTATATTTAAGTCTTGGTACCCTACACATGTGTGCCGAATTTCATTCACCTATGACACACTTTTCATGCACCATCAGCTGAAATGCATTCGGTGAAGCTATATAGAGCCATTTTGATATGTCCCTATTTTAAACTCTAATCAGACAAACATTTTCACCGGTTCTGGTGAAAAATTCTGTGACCCATTGAGCACATTTAGGCCCTCAAGAAATGTACAGAAAGTCTCAAAACAATATTTCTCTGAGCAATTACAACAGGGTTCTATGCACTGTCTGTGCTCAAACAATAAAAAGAGTGCAACTAAAATAAAATTTAAATTGAGAAAATGAATTATGAATTTAAATTTAAAAAGCTAAAGACAAAAGAAGATATTTAAGACTGACTTAAAAAGAGAAAAAGTGTTGCCTAATGAAAAGAAAGAAGCATTTCATTCAGAAGTTCGGAATCTGCTCTGCAGACCTCAGAGCGAGGTATGGCATGAGCAGGTCTAACAGATATTGTGAGGCTAGTCTAGAAAGACTTTGAAAAACAAATGTGTTTAGAAATCAACATGAGACATTTATATAAAATAACACTTAACCAAACTACACTGAACAAAAAAATAAAAGCAACACTTTTGTTATTGCTCTCAATTTTTATGCTATTAACTCAAAGATCTGAAACATTTTCCACATACACAAAATAACAATTTCTTTGAAATGTTGTTCCCAAATCTGTCTAAATCTGTGATAGTGGGCACTTCTCCTTTGCCAAGATGATCCATCCCACCTCCCGCCTTTTCTTGTGGCCAGTCTAAGGCACACCTGTGCAATACCCACACCGGTGAGGTGGGATGGATTGTCTTGACAAAGTAGAAGTGCTCACTCTCACAGATTGACCAATGAAAGCAGGCTCTTTCGGTGAGTAGGATGTAAAATAGCCGCTCAGCGGCACTCATCCCACATTTTCATAGTGACTTTGTACTCAGGAAACAGGAACAGTGCACCACAATCCTCTCTTTACTCCCCAACAGCTCCCTCTGATCAGCCACCAACAGAATAAACTGCTCGACATCCATAATTTTTTTTATGTGTTCTTTGAATTCTTCTCTGTCGTCGTCTTTTTCTTGCTGTACTTCTTTCCTGTTTCCCCGTTTGGCGCATTGGGGATCTGTTGTACTGCAAACGTCATCTTTAGGCAGGAAGCATAATGTCATCAATATTTCTGCTACCCAAAGGAAGAGCACCCTGCTGAGAAGCCATCCGAAGATTCGTGCGAATCTCAATTCGTACTGTTGTCTTCATATTTGTGATGTCCCGTTGGTCCCGTTCGATCAAGGCGTGTTGTTGCACGAAACTTTGCACTGAAAGTTCGGGTCTGTGTGTAAAGCAGAACACTGATTTTTCCACAACAATCTATCCTTAATGAAACTGTTGGAATGTGTTAACTAAAATTTCGAAGTGATAGTGAGAGAGGAATGCCTTAAATTTTGTCTGTCTCAAATGGAAGAAGCTGAATTTTATTACAGACCTGATTTGTGGTTTGAAGCCTCTACACACTGATCTACTGAATGTAGATTTGCACGAATCTTCAGATGGATTCTCAGTATGGTGCTCTTCGTCTGGGTCGAGGAAATTTGACACTTTTTCATTGACACTTGTCGTTCAGTCAGATGTGTGATGTCCATTGGCGCCCATGGTTTCTGATCGAGTCGCGTTGTCACACGAAACTTTGGACCAAAAAAATTGGATCGGTGTATTTTGTGTTGTGTTTCTTTTTTAAGCAGTGCATCATCCGTGTCAGAAGTGAAATATATCATATTGAAGTCCATGATTTACGAGCTCAAACTACCAGAGAGACAGAGAGAAAAAGCTTTGGTGTTGTTTTCATCACATTCAAAGCTCTGAATGGTGTAAATGTGCTTCAGACGCAGCTCAAGCGATGCTGGCCTCCAGTGAACAGCAGCTGAAGCTACAGCCAGAGCTGAAGAGAAAACTGGAGGAGACGGAGGCATTGAAGAAAACCTACGAGAAGAGTCTAAGGGAGAATGCCGGTCAGATGATCTCCTTCATTGAGAAGATGCAGAGCATGGTGGAACAGGTGAGCTCCTTTTGGGTCAACATTAAAGCAAAAACTGAATCCATTTGAGATCAATTTTCTCCAAATTGAGCATAACTCCAGCAAGCATGTACTACTAGACTAAAACAGCTCCAGCTTTCATTTTAGAAAGGTTTTTGATAACCTTTCATTACTTTTGGTGGTTCTCTCCGATCTTCTGCCAGGAAGCATTGGTGCATGAGGGCTGGGCACAAATTACACTGTTGTATTAGGTGCAATGTTAACAAAAGCTGAAGACATGGATTTGCTTTTGTGGAAATTAAATGATCTGTGTTTGTTTTCCCTCTCTAGACAACGACCCTCACAAACACAAATGCAGATGAAGAAGAAGAAGATATAAAGTACAAACCTCATTAGATATAGACTTAGAATACAAGAATCCTTTTTTTCATATGAAAACAGAACATTTCTATCTATATATTGAAAGTTTAAACAATAAATACACAATGAAAACCATGTAAGAATGAAACCAATGAATGTATGTACAGATTAATGTACTGTAATGAAATTATTCATTGCAAAAAAGGTTGTGCCCATCCCTTTTTTGTTTAGCCAAGGATAAATGACCTCTGGCAAGTTTAAAATTGTGAAATGATATTGGATATTATTTTTGTTTAAAAGCATTCATTGCTGATTAAGTGCGTTTTCAGTGGTTTACGGAAGATCAACGCTGTCAGAAATCTGTGAAATAAAAAGTCATACAGCTCACCCTGTCTCTGTCTGTGATTATTAAATTAAATGCTTGAAATTTCAAGGTTTGAAAGAGTATTGCTACTGTTATAATAGTTAGAAAATGCACTCTTTTTACTAGTTCAAGAAAAAGATGAAGATGCTAGTTCGGTTCTCTGCTCAGAAAGGCTCTTAAAGCTAAACAAAGAGGAAGAGGTATCACAGTTTCTTTAAAAGTTGTCAGATGAGATCCCACACTTCTGATCTGAAAATCCATGCGCCACTAAATTAAACAAAGTGAAGGCATCCGATAGAAACCCCTGATTAATGGTGAAGTATTTTAAATAAAAGCCCAATGCAGCCTTGAAAAGAGTAAACTGTGACACTAAAGTTTAAGCAAAAAAAATTCTTTTTTAAATTATAGAACAAGAGGTTTGTTGCAAAATGTACAGCAAATGCATTATATTTGTTAATAAAACAATTATATTAGAAATTAAGCAAACTGTTTAAAATGAAAATCAAAATTAAATATTGAAAATGAATTCAATATTGTTTATCCCATGGCTCAAATTAGGGACGGCTGTGCGTGTGTGTACGTGTGTGCTTATATGGCAAAAAATTATTATTTCCAGGTTTCGTTGTAATTTATATATTGGGCAATTTACAATTTTCTAGCTTGACAACGGTTATTTAATTTACTCTTGATGTTTAGATTCGTGTATCTATTGTTTAAAAGTTAAAAAGAAAGATTATTTGTACAATATTTGTACATTTTGTTTTTAAAGGGCGGGATCTGGGCGGAGATTAAATGACGTAGCTGTTACGTCAGAACGCCGCTCTCCCTATGCGCCCCTGTGATTGGAGGATTTTGCTTTAGCTAGTTAAATATAAATACAAATTATTCGCTTTTGTTTTTTATAAATACAAACAGAATGGTAATTTATATAATAAAAACACCAACAAATATAATGAAGGCGTAGTTTAACATAGACATTTTTATAGACAAGAAACGCTCACCATCTGAAACCAGGAAATGCTTGGCGTGTGAGATACATTTGTAACTTACTTTCACTTTCCTTAAGGGTCAAAAATGTTCAACCCAGTCGTTCAGGTTCGTTTGAAAGATATCTTCGGTTACTTCATTCAAACATATAGTAAGATTCGTGTATCTTGATCTTTTATTGAATTGCTAAAGGCTCGTATAGATTAAAATTCATCGTATAGATTAATATCTAAAGATAGATACTATTAATAAACCTAAAACCTCCATCGTCATCATGTCACGAGTGTTTACATTGATTTTGTTATGGTATAGTCTTTTTGCGGTTAACATTGCTATGGCTGTGAAAATGGCTTCAAATCTGCAGCCTTTTCCATGGGATAAAGTAAGGTTGCCAAATACAGTAAAACCCCTGCATTATGACCTCCTCATCCATACAAATCTGACATCTCTGACATTTCATGGAGCTGTTCAGATTTTCATAGAGGTCGAGGAGGACACCAGAGCTCTGATTCTTCACAGCAAGCGACTCCAGATCTCCAGAGCCATGCTGTTGGGCTCCAATCACCCTCACCAGGAACTCCATATCTCAGAGTTTGCAGCCCATGATCAGATTGCTCTCTTTTCCGAGGGCTTCCCATTTGTGAGAGGAAACCATGTGGTGCGTCTGGAGTTCCATGCCAACCTGTCTGAGAGCTTTCATGGCTTTTATAAGAGCAGTTACATCACAATGAGTGGTGAGGTCAGGTAAGAGAACTTCTGCATTAAATGGGAAATGTATTTCATGTACACAGTCAATTGTATAACAAAGCTGTGACCAACCAACAAACAATCTTTGACCATCATCAGAGCGACGGTCTTTTAGGTCTACAGGACAGAGATAGCACATTAAAAAAACTACTATTTTGTACATGTTTTTGATTCTATTTCTGATTTACATTCAATTAAAGCACCCCTGACTTTTGTTCTAATTAAGTTATATGTTAATTAGCGTTTCTATTTCAATCAATACCTGCAACATGTTTTTTGTGCTCGTTATGTTCCAAAATAATTAATTGATAAAGAAAATTTGAATATTTTTCTTATTGTTTCTTAAGTAAAATTAAATATTTGTTTTTTTTAAAGGAAAATTAAATATTTTTTGTTTATGTAGGACTTTGGCGTCGACTCAGTTTGAACCAACATATGCTCGAGCAGCCTTTCCTTGTTTTGATGAGCCTGCATTCAAAGCCAACTTCACCCTGTGCATTCGCAGAGAATCAAAACATATAGCCATCTCCAACATGCCTAAGGTACACATCTCACTTCCAGTCCAGTCATTCGTTTATTCAGTTTACTGGACTCAGTTTGGAAAATATACAACCTTTTGACAATAAAATTCATTTACATCCATGATCAATGTGTTTTCCATGTGTTTACTCATTAGTTGAGAACTGTGGAGCAGTCAGATGGGCTTCTTGAGGATCATTTTGAGACAACAGTGAAGATGAGCACGTATCTACTGGCTTTCATTGTCTGTGATTTCCATGCCATCAGTAAAAAGACCCAGCATGGAATCCTGGCAAGTTATTAACCAATAAATCATCTATTCTCGATCAGTTGACCATCTTCTATCTTTAACCAACTGACGTTTATTCTGTTTTTGACCAACCAACACACAATCTTTGACTGAGCATTTTGTAACCCTTACTGACTGATTGTTTTGTAACTGACTTCAGCTTAGTGGCCATCTTTAACTTCCTGGATATCTTTGACTGACTGATCGATATCAAGAAGCTTATTAGGCAGCACAGTTATTGCACAGGTGTGACTTAGACTGGCCACAAGGAAAGGCCTCTCTGAAATCTTAAGTTGTCTCACACAGCACAATACCACAGATGTCGCAAGTTTTGAGGGAGTAGCCACAACAGCCCAAGACCTCCACCTCCTACATGTCCGCCTCCAGATCGTCTGAGACCAGTCACTTGGACAGCTGCTGAAACAACCAGTTTGCATAACCAAAGAATTTCCACACAAACTGTCAGAAACCGTCTCAGGGAAGCTCATCTGCATGCTCATCGTCCTCATCGGGGCCTCGACCTCACTCCAGTTCGTCGTCGTAATCGACTTGAGTGGGCAAATGCTCACATGCGATGGTATCTGACACGTTGGAGAGGCATTCTCTTCATGGATGAATCCCGGTTTAGGGCAGATGGCAAACAGCGTGTGTGGTGTCTTCAGCGTTTTTCTGATGTCAATGTCATGGATTGCGTACCCCATAGTGGTGGTGGGGTTATGGTATGGGCAGCCATATGTTATGGACACAGGTGCATTTTATTAATGGCATTTTGAACGCACAGAGATCCCGTGATGAGATCCTGAGGCCCATTGTTGTGCCATACATCCATCACCATGACCTCATGTTGGAAGGATCTGTACATAATTCTTGGAAGCTGAAAACATCCCAGTTCTTGCCTGACCAGCATACTCACTGGACATGTCACCGTGTTCTAGCTCCTGCCAATATCCTGCAACTTCGCACACCCATTGAAGAAGAGTGGATCAACATTCCACAGGCCACAATCGACAAGCTCTTCAACTCTATGCGAACGAGAGTCCCACCAGATACTGACTGGTTGTAAATTTCGTGTATGGGTCACTCCATACTTGGTTGTAATCTCACTTTCACTTTATCCTTTTTCTTTGAATCACTGGCTGAGTATTTTCAAATTACAAAATGACCAGTTGGCTGATAGACTACTGATGTACTACATGCAAATGTGTACCCCAAATTCTGAATGCATATCCTCAAATTAAACATGAGAAAGGTCACCTGAGGATTTAGTACAAATTTATCAAATAGTTCATTTTCTTCAAATGTCTGACGTAAACATGTTTCTATTTGTTTGTATATGTTATAGATTTCTGTATATACAGTTCCGGAGAAGATCGGTCAGGCAGAGTATGCTCTGGACACTGCTGTGACCATGCTGGATTTTTATGAGGATTACTTTGACATCCCATATCCACTTCCCAAGCACGGTGAGTGTCCTTTTTTCTCCTGTAAGGGTCTGCTCCTCTTCTGTATATGGTGTGCGCACTCCCACTACTATAGTGTAAAAAATTTATCTATTTGCTGATGATAGGAAAGGATTCGTTTGTGTGTTCTGGCCTGTAAAATTAAAGAAATTATACATATGCAATTGAATTGCATTTTATAACCATATTATCTCTAAAGTCACTCAAACATATACCAATTATGTCCATGAGGAAGCGTTGTTCACCTAGATCAGGGGTGCTCATTACTCGTGCTACCGGTCGATCGCGGCGTGAAATTGAAACAATATCAGCCGATCATTCATCCCGTCACAGTTCAGTAAAGTTAGCTGCAGATTCAGGGATTCGGTTTTCTCTGCTCAATAGCTCGAGACCAGAATGTTCTTAGTAAACAAATAATACCTATTTTTAATCTGTGTTATGTAGCGGACAAACTACAAAACGTTTTTTATTAAAACAAGTTTCCCTCGGTATTCGCAGAAACACATTACCGTCTATGAGCAACCCGCTGACATGGAATCGCTTAGGGACCGTCTGCAAATTACCAGATCCAAAATATGTTTTACCCAGAATATGCTTCATAACAGGGCAGCACAGTGGCGCAGTGGGTAGCACTGTGGCCTTCCAGGTAGAAGGTTGTCGGTTCGAGGCTCGCCGGTGACCTTCCTGGAAGGAGTTTGCATGTCCTCCCTGTGCTTGCGTGGGTTTTCTCCGGGTACTCCGGTTTCCCCCACAATCCCAAAAACATGCGATTAGGTTAATTGAATAATCTAAATTCCCCTAAGGTGTGCATGGGTGTGTGAATGTTGACTGGCGAACTGTCCAGGGTGTACCCCCGCCTCTCGCCCAATGTGTGCCGGAGATAGGCACCGGCAGACCCCCGTGACCCCGAAAGGGAATAAGCGGGAATGAAAATGAATGAATGAATGAATGCTTCATAACTTCATTCTAAATTATTCTATTACAACCAAAATCAAGCAACACGCCACTCCTCACCTGTATATTGTACTGCACGACTCAGTTTCAATAAATATTGAAATATTTATCAGAGCATCATTTTTATTCTTGATTATTTGGATCAAAGCTCAATTGCTCCCATAAAAATCACTCTATTACCACCAATTCAGGTCACACACAACTGTTCTAATGATTCAATTCAGTGCAAGTCATCAAATTAAACTCACGTTATTATAAATGTAAATAATTTATTATTATGTGTGTTTTGTCAATTCTCAATAAAGTTGAAAATAATTGTTTGTTGATTGATGTTTTACATTTTTTGTAGCGGGTGGATCACTTTGATTTGGTCATTTTAAAAGTAGCTCGCAAGCTAAAAAAGTATGAGCACCCCTGAACTAGAATGTAAAAGTTAAACGCTGTTTCTAATGCTTTTCAAATATAACTCTTGTGTCTAAATTGGTGTTTGATTGCAGATCTGGCAGCAATTCCAGATTTCCAATCAGGGGCCATGGAGAACTGGGGTCTGTCAACATACAGAGAATCGGGTTTGCTGTTTGATCCAGAAAAATCATCTACCTCTGACAAGCTAGGCATCACCAAAGTTATCGCGCATGAACTAGCACATCAGGTTGGGGACATTTCTGATTGCATCTGTGTCTATCTCAGCCATTTCTTCTTAACACGGAACTGTTCTCCAGTGGTTTGGAAACCTGGTAACAATGCACTGGTGGAACGATCTGTGGTTAAATGAGGGCTTTGCTAAGTTCATGGAGTATGTGTCGCTCAACATCACCCACCCAGAGTTACAAGTGGTGAGGACTTATTAATTTGTAAATAATAATAATATCAGAGATATTGGCTAATGCTGGTTCTGCAAACAACTCTCCTGACTCTGTTCTAGAATGATTATTTCCTGGAGAAGTGCTTCACTGCGCTGTCTGTGGACTCTTTAAGCTCAACTCATCCAATATCCACAGCGGTGGAGAATCCATCTGAGATCAGCGAGATGTTTGATGATGTGTCCTATCGCAAGGTACTCACACATTTTACATTTATAAACAGTGGTGCAAGGAAAATCACACAGACCTACTTCATTGTCTTACAGAACTAAATTCAGCATTGTCAACATTGGACCATCTTTTGTTTATTTAAAAAAAAACACAAACTTGACTTGTAAAGACGATAACCTCCAGTTTCTCCTCATAAAGTTAATATTGTAGTGACTTAAGCTGCAACCCATCAACTAGCCACTAGATGCTGATTCTAATTAAGAGTCAATCCCATTTTAAGATTTTAAGACCCAGTGACTTACTTAGACTTGTTGCCGTAAGTCTTCAAATCAGAGATCGAAAAGACTCAATTGTCAAGAATCCTGATGTCTAGGACTCAAATGTCAAGTACTGACGTTTAGGACTCAGACTTCAAAGGCTCAAATGACTAGAACATCTACTCAGATGTCTACAACTTGTACATCTAGGCCTCGGATGTCAAGGACTCTGCATCAAGTAATCAATTATCAAGCAGTTATGACATCAGGTACACATTTATAAACCACTTTGCACAACCAGAACTCAGATTATATGGACTCGGATATTAAGTGCTCGAATGGCAAAACCCGGGTGTCAAAACTCATGGGTCAAAGTCTCTGATGTCTGCAACTCTGACACTTAGAAGTCCAATTTCAAAGGCTCAGATATCTAGGTCTGAAACATTGACCCTTCAGGAAGTCAGGCACTCAGACATCAAGTAGTTGAACATAAAGCTCTGAAATGTCAGTTATTTGGATGTCAAGGACTTGATCGTCTAAGGCTCTGAAGTTTAGGAGTACATCATGGAGGCAGAACCTAGGACTCAAATATCAAGCACTTATGACATGAAGTACAAAGACGGTAAGCACTTTGCACATCAAGAACTCAGATTTCATAGACTCAGATAATAAGTGCTCAAATGCCAAGAACTAGAAGTCAATGACTCATGGGACAAGGTCTAAGATGTCTGCAAGTCTAACGTATAGGTCATTCAGTAGTCACGGACTCAAATATTAAGTAGTTGAACGTAAAGTTGTGAAATGTCAGTTACTTGGATGTCATGGACTTGATCGTCTAGACCAGAAGTGTCAAACTCATTTTCACAGAGGGCCACATTACCATAATGGCTGTCCTCAAAGGGCCAGATGTAACTTATAAATGTAAAACAATGTAATCGAATGTAATGTAAAATAAATGTAACTACTCCTTAACCTCTTAAGCCCTGAGGCCTATTTTCCGAAAATCCTATACTTTTACTTTTTAAGGCATTTCTCAGCTTTTACAAGGCCTAAACTGCAAATCTTGGTATCAAAATGAAGATAGGTTCTTGGGGAGTGGTGTGGATGAGTTAATTTGACAGTCAAGAACACTGGGTAAGAGTAATTGATGTTGGAATGGCCAAAAAATGAACTCCGCCTAAAAAAAAAACACATGTTTCCTCCAATATCTCCTTATTTTACTTATAACGAAGCAAATAAACACAATCAATTGTAACCACTACATGTCAAGAACATCTGTAGCAAGTTTGGTGTTCATACTACAAGAAACTAATATTCTGTAAAGGTTTTGATTGAACAAAGTTCAGGCGTAATCCATGTTGGCACGGTTTGGCACAATAATTGAAATATGGAAAAAATCTTGTCCAAAGCTTCAGCTACGTTCATAGTCTTCTTTTCTTGCTTATGGGACATGATTTCAGCAAAAAAAACTCCTAAAGAAACGCTGTAAAAGGGGGTAGAAGCTCATTTACGCCATCTTGCTGCGCTTTTGGGAACGTTTCACTCACAAACGCTTTGACGTCGAGCTTCTGCGTGTCCCTACCCCCCCGACCATCTGTCCAATCCAGAAGATCTATATATCGATGGAAAGCTCTGATTCTATGGAAACCAATCAGCTCAACCATTTTGAGACTGACGGGATCGCCGACGAATCACACGACGCGCAGCATGGAGAGACCACCTCTTACGCACGGGGAGTCATTCCATATTTGGTGACGTAATGACGCCACAAAGCTACAGAAATAATCCAAAATGGCGTTTGCGCGAAGCTATCGACCAGACATAACAACAAACGGACTTTTATCGCTATGGAAATAACTTTTTGTTGAAAAAACGGCAAAGGTAAGACAAGATTTACATGCTTGCTTGGTTTTCGCTGGCGTTTTTTCGGGGAACTTTCGCTCCCTGCTCTGAAATACTTCATGCAATGTTAATGAGTTGCATATCACTGGATTCAGCTGGTTGTTAGCTTTCATTTTATGTAATGGTTCGGGTGTTTCCGTTTATATTGTGGATACATATCGCACATAAACAAAAACGTGGTCATGAATTATACTCCGGACATGTTGTTGTTTATTTGCATGGCGTTCGAGCTGTGGTTAACGGATATGAAATTGAATTAGATACGTTTTTAGAGGAGTTTCCGCTGAACACAACAGTATTTAATATGTGTGGGTTATTCTCAGGGTTCGTGATCTATGAGTGAAAATGTAACGCACAAGGGGGCAAGTCCCCGGTACCGGGGACTCTCGGGCTTAAGAGGTTAATGTGACATAACTCATTATTTATAACTTATTCAAGTGACAATTCAGTTGCATGGAAACAATTTTATGCTTGTTGTTCTAATATAAATCCTTTTGATTTTTGTCAGCTTATGAAAACCCACATAACTCCATTAATAAAGGATTAAACTGTCCAAATGAATAAAGAAAAATAGCATTTTTGGCATTTGTTTAGCGAAAAAAACCCCTCACAGACTGAAAATGAGGCATATCGATCATCATCTTTTATCATCAGGCTCCGAAGCCGATCACAGATAAACTTTTAGCTCTGCCCATTTCACATCTTGAAATTTATTTTAGCATGAGAAATCGGAAGTGTGGCGTGAGAGATCACTCAAATGTGAGAGTCTTACGTTCAATGTGTGAGAAACGGCAGCTCTGCAGTTTCACGTGAGTATGGATGCGGAAGCTGCGACATTGTGGGAAATGTAGTTTTTTTTCGCGTTTTCATTTTTTTTAGATACTCAAAACTTTTAAGCTCTCGCGGGCCACATTGGGCCTTGAGTTTGACACATGTGGTCTAGACTCTGAAGCCTAGAAGTGTTACATCAATGACTTAGACACCTATGAGTCAAATATCAACCACTTGTGACATCATTTACAAAGACATGAAACACTTTGCACAGACTAGATATTAAGTGCTTGAATGCCATGAACTAGATGTCAAAGACTTATGGGTCAAGGTCTCCAATGTCTCCAACTTTGACACCTAGGACTCAAATTTCAAGGACTCTGCATTAAAGGCTCAGACTTCCAGCAGTCCAACCTTGAGCATTCAGGATGTTAGGCACTCAGACACCAAGTACCGTACTTGAAGTACAAAGACGTAAAGCACTTTGCACATCAAGAACTCAGATTTCATGGACTTAGATATTAATTGCTCAAATGCCAAGAACTAGATGTCAAAGACTCATGGGTCAATGCCTCTAGTGTCTGCAACTCTGACATCTAGGACTCAAATTTCAAGGACTCAGCATTAAGGGCTCAGACTTCCAGCAGGCAAACTTTGATCTTTCAGGATGTCAGGCACCACGCACTTGGACATAAAGCTCTGAAATGTCAGGTTCTCAGATATCAAGGACTTTATCATCTAAGACTCATAAGTCTAGGACTACATCAAGGACTCAGACTTGACTTAGATGGGACTTGAAATGACTTGATATAACAAAAACTCGAAATAATAAAAACATTAATACTCACTATTTGGTTAGTTACTAACTTTGGTTCTTTTAGCAGAAAATGGGAGGGCAGAAATGACATTCTAGAATAAATGCAAATCTCTGAAATGCAGCTTATTGGCTTCAAAATAAGCACCCCATCAATCATCTGAGAAACCGCCTGTTTTTCAAATGCATCAATTTAGATGTTTTAACTAAAAAAATTAAATCAATAGCTGTAGTTTGTATGTTCTTTTTCAAAGGGAGCATGTCTCCTTAATATGCTGAGGGATTTCCTGACTCCAAAGGTGTTCAAGTATGGGATCATCAACTACCTGAAGAGACACAGCTTCAAAAACACAATCAGCACAGATCTCTGGGAAAGTCTGAGTAACGTTAGTGAACACTCCCCTGTTTGCTTGGAGTGTACAGCAGGCATTGGTTTCTGATTTTGGGGTCATTTCATATCTTGACAGATCTGCTCTTCTGATGGAGGGGATTCAGAGAGATTAAGTCTTGGTGGATTTTGTTCCAGATCTTTTGCAGAAACTCCAGCCTCTGTGAGTAATGCTGGAAACCATTGAGTTAAATGTCAACATTCCACAACTATCTCATAATGCTAAAATATATATTCAGAACCCTTCTTCACCAAACAAAGTGGTTAATGGCTATAGTAAATAATAACAATATCCCATTTTTATTAGCAGAAGTGGTTCATGGAGGATCGTGTAGATGTCAAAGGCATCATGGACACCTGGACCCTGCAGGAAGGCTTTCCCTTGATCTCTGTAGAAGTCAAAGGTCGAGAGGTGTCCCTCAGACAGCAGCGCTTCCTAAAAGGAGAAGACTCCTCGAAACCTTCCAAGTATGTTAAAATTGATTAAAATCATTGATAACAACGAGTTTGGAATAAATACATTTAATTTTTCATCATATTGGGAAATGTTTGGGGTGTTTGTCTTCAGCTATCAAACTTAAAAATGTTTATATATTGAGTCAGTTGTACCATTGTTATGTTTTTATCTTCTGATATTTTCTTTCTGACAGCACTTCAAGCTTCCTTTGGCAGGTTCCTCTGACTTACATCACCAGCCACGATAATGCAGTGCAGCGCTTCCTGCTCAAAACACAATCAGGTGTTTGCCCAGATATTCAAGTTACTGATATTTCAGAGTTGTTCACATTAGAACTCTTTTGAGCGGATGAGTTTAAGATTTTCTGTTCCGTTTATGTGGTTCATGAGTCTTACAGAGCTTAGCTGAATATAGACGACTCAGTCCTTGAGGGCTAGTCTGTTCTGGGGGTTGAACCCCAGGATCAAATCCATTGCAAACTGCTCATGCCAACCAACAGGTAATTAGAACTTTTGCCATCGCCGATTAACATCGATTGTCGATAGTCCTAATTAGGGCTTGTGCACCAAAGACATTGAAAAATCTAAGTTTCACATAGACGTCAGAACAAAGTGGGTGGGGCATAATGGCTCTATTGCACCACTTAACGCAGCTTATAGTGCACTAACAGTTTGTTGTAGGTTAATGAAATTTGGCACACGTGTAGTGTACAAATAATATGGATACAATTTTTGTGAAACCTCTAAAAATGATCACTTTTTACCAACTCCCACTAGAGATTTTATTTCTCCAAACTTCAGTCTTATCTTAAGGCATATGGAATGTTGAATTGTGAAGCTTTATTAATGAATTGCGCATGGTGTTCGTTGAAAGTCAAAATTTTTATACAACTTAGCCATTCATGTTTGGATTTCATGTCTGAACAAATCTATATAGTGACATACAGTGTCAATTATAGCGCCACCTAGTTGCAACATGGAATATACCATTTTCTGGTGTTTTATATTGCTATTTCAAACTGTGTTTAAATTACATATTTGGCATTTTGAATACTTATGTAAAAGGACAAGACCTACAAAAATCTTAATTGGATCAAATTTCCAAAACCAACAGAAAGTAAAGTTTTTTTGTAAAAGAAAAAAGAAAACATTTGCGCGTCTCATACTTTAACAAACATCTCCTAGATATTAAATCTGTTGACGTAAAAACTCCGTCAGTCTTATCTTAAGGTATGTTTGACTTATCTTTAAGCTTTTTTGACTTTGTTAAATTATGTATGCACGCACATTAGTCGTCATCATTCACATTAAAGAGTAAGTTGTTATAACAATACAACATCTGACCATTCTCAAAATAGCCAACGTAAACAGTCGATATTTAAACACATCTACATCATGCGCCTTTGGTTAAAGAACCACCAGGTAACTTGGCACCATGAACTTTAAGGTACTTCTTTTTTCAATTTTGACAAATGTGACAAGAATATTGGCCAAAGCGATTGTAAAAAATATTTAGACTCATTGGTGCCACCTGGGGGTTATAACACTTTGTGATGTGGTTTTCTCTATATAATTTACCTGTAGTGTTCTGGTATTTTAACAATTTCTGCGTGACAGTGGTGGTTTTAAGCATGGGCGAACAGGGCGGCCGCCCAAGGAGGAATTTTTTTTGCGGGTGCAGGTATCATCATCAGAGGGGACACAGAAGACAGGTCACCTCTCCCAAAGCGGAACTTTGTCAGTGATGACTGGCTCTTAATATTATTAACACAGAGTAATAATTTGCACATTTTTTTATTTACAGGTAGTTATTTGTGTAAAATGCTAATGAAAATGGGTAATATCATTGATTATGATCATGTGGAAGTGAATTGGTTTAGTCTTGAGCTCTGGTCGTGAGTGACAGCGCTGGGGGAAGGGAAATCTATTGATTGTCAATTGCAATGTAAACACAGCGAAGGAAAGAAAAAGACCAAAGCTGTCAGGTGCCCAACTTAGGAAAAAAGAAAGGATAATGAGCGATGGGCAAAAGATAAAGATTGCAACTCTCTGTATGGTTAAGGTTTGCATGTCATTATGTTTTTTAGTGGTAAATAATGTAAACTCTTAGGTGTGTTAGCCTTCTTGAGTATGATGCTTGCTATGCTTACTTACCTTGCTAAAAACACACGCACGCACACACACACACACACGCAATAAAAGCCATAAACAAACACAGACATTTTTTTATTAGATATATTTATAAACCATTAATCTTTTTCTAGTGAAACTTTTACAAAATTCCTTCCTGTTTTGGTGACTTTTCTAACAAGATTTTTCATCCCACCCACCAATACAATCCATCACATAGCAGCAGACACTGTTATACTTGCCATTAAATCCAAAACAATTTTCATTAAAACCATTTAATCCATTACATTTTCTATCATTTTGGAGGAAGGTTAGTATTTATTTCCATTGATCGTGTTAATTTAGCCAGTGTAATTTGTGTAGGTCAATCAGTTTAAAAGACAAACATTTCCCATGTGGCACAACTCTGTGGCAAAGCAGATCATTTGAGGTGATAAATTGACCAAGGACCTCCCTTAGATTATATTACATTAAATGAGATTAATATAGTGTCTAATAATAGACATTTATTTGTGTGCGTGTGTATGTGTGTTTGTTGCAACCAGGGCACAATTCCACGTAGAACCACCACTGCAGCTTGATCACAATCTGAATAAGGATTAGTATTCTTCCTCTGAATAAGGATTAGTTGCAGCTTTAAATGCAGTTGTTTTGTTTTTAAAATAGATTTTTGTATTCCCATAATGTCTTTTGGTGTCAATTTCATCATTCACATTTGTTGTTTGACATTACAACTGTGTTTTGAACAGCTCTGTGAAAATCCAAGAGCACGAAGCCAAAATAAGAGCCTCGTGATTGTGAGGATTGTGGTTGTAACGAATCATCACTCGAGTTGGGATGCATCTGCGGGCTTTATTGGATTCGAGGTCAGACAAGCAAAGTTCAGGCACCAGTGTAAGCAGCAATACAGGACAGACAGAGGCATAGTCAGACAACACGCTAATGGTCAGGGCAGGCAGCAAACAATCAGAATCCAATGGTAGAAAGAGTAATACAGCAAGCGGGTAGCAAGAATCGTAAACGGTAAACAGGCGGGGTCACAACAGGTAGGAATCACTCAGAATTGCAGCAGTAGGCAAACAAGACTTCGCAAGGAGTGATCAGTTTCAGTCTGTTTAAGTAGAGGGGTGAAATGTTGCGGGGTTTGTCTCAGTGGTCCTCTATTTGTGTTTGATTCCTCATCTCAGGTGAATAGATGTTTTATTTCTTTGTAATACAACTACAGCCATCTCTCTCTCTCTCTCTCTCTCTCTCTCTCTCTCTCTCTCTCTTCAGGGCCTCTTACATGAGTATTTTTTAAAGATGATGTCAGATAAGATTAATTAATGACAGAATTGCCCAGAACAGCCTAAACTAAGCAACTGTAAATGTCTTTCATTAAGCTGAACACAAATGGTTTGTGTGCAGACGTGTTGTTCCTGCCGCAGGAGGTGGATTGGATCAAGCTCAACGTGGACCTGCGGGGCTTTTACATGGTGCACTACGAGAGTGGAGGCTGGGACGCTCTGACACGTCAGCTGACCCTCAATCACTCACTGTTCAGCAGTAACGATAGAGCGAGCCTCCTCCATGACATCTTCCAGCTCGTCAGGTCAGAGCCCCGAACACATCGTTCCCACACATCATTAGAGCTAAAGTTAATCACACATGAGCGTCAGACAGTAACTTCACATACATGTCATGAATATGCAAATCGGTAACCAATAGGTGATCAACTGAGGAGTAGTTACAAAGTTTTCTGAATGAAAATCTCAACCCAATTCTAAGCCTGTGCTAGAAAACGAAAAGATTGAATATGATTTTATTTAAAGATAGAGACTTTTTACAGTAAAAGAATCACATTTCCCATACAATTAGACCAATGTGAACAAAATATTATAAAAAAATAAA
Organism: Danionella cerebrum; assembly: GCA_007224835.1. Classification (NCBI taxonomy): domain Eukaryota; kingdom Metazoa; phylum Chordata; class Actinopteri; order Cypriniformes; family Danionidae; genus Danionella; species Danionella cerebrum. The sequence continues at coordinate 245,512 of SRMA01026064.1, forward strand.
AGAATGTCATGACCCCTTTAATGAACTGCTCCTAGAGATTGTATTTGTTAAAACCTCAAAACTGATCAGACTATGTCTGATTTATCTCTGAGCACATCTACAATGTACTCTCTCGGTTATAACACCACCAGGTGGCCCAGGAAACCCACCATTTAACATAGATATGGTACTTCTTTATTTTTACCAATTTTGAGAAAGGTGAAAAAATAATAGTCAAAACAATTGCAGAAAATATCATTAGCGCCGCCTCATTAGCGCCCCCTGGGTGACATGACACTTTGAAATGTGGTTTTCATTATTTCATATTGTATTGTCACTTTGACAATTATTGCTGGATTAGATCTTCTAAGGAAGGACTCATAGTGCGATAAACTGGCCAAAAAGAGGAGATGGCGATGGAGGTGCTCGAGCACTTTGATTGCTGCTTGCAGCTTTTAATTAAATTACAGCAGTAGTTACGAAACTAGAGTGAATGAGTGTTAATATTTGTCTAGTATGTAGTTTTTTGCCTCAGTTTGCAAGCAATCACCAACCTCAAGAGTAGAGACATGGTTAACCATCTATTTTATGTAGTAGAAGTATTAACATTTACTATTAATGCAAGTAATAACCATAGACTGTCTAAAGATATGGACATAGGGTCTGTGACATCATGCAAGGGATTAGTAACAAACTGGTTGCCAGTTGCTGAATATTGCAAGTAATCTGAACAAAGCACTTACCGACACATCATTTATTTGCTTGTGGGTAATTTGCCTGTGAGGTAAAGCAGAGAGATTACAGTCATTTTTCACATTAAAAGATCCTTCAGAGTCATAAAAAATAATAAAGGAAATAATTCACATTTACCATCTGGTACAAAAGGATTTATGGTCTGGCACCGATCCGCGCACTAAGGGTTGGGGATCCCAATGTTACCTGTTATGCATCTGTGGGGACAAAACACAAGCATTACACTTAACATTCTGTGTGAAAAGCTTTGAAAAAGTGCTATAACAGCAATAAAGCAGATATATTTAATTTAAATTGTGTGAGCTAAAGATTCAGCCTCTCTGTGTTTGTTTCCTCCAGCATAGAGAAGGTGTCTCTGGACAAAACTCTGAATCTGAGTTTGTATCTCAGTAAAGAGTCTGAGATAATGCCGGTCACACAGGGCTTCAGTGAGCTCGTGCCACTCTACAAACTCATGGAGAAGAGGGAGATGCCCGAGCTGGAGAACCAGCTCAAGGTTAGTATTAGGCATCCATTTATTTAAAGTAGGGGTCCCTCTTTCAGCTCAAAAAGTGCTTCTGTTTCAAACACTCGATTTTTGTAATTATTTTTTTTTTTGCTAAAACCACTATTTAGCAACAACTAGATACAGAAGAATACTTTCACGTTTATAACTCAATCTGTATGTTTTGGGGGCGTTCACATTTATCATATTACTTCAATATAGTTGTGCGGTTTACACACTTATAATTGACGTGACTTTTCACGACAGATCATCTGCACAGTATGTACAGGGTCCCTTAGGTGGTTTTTCATCTGCCTTTTGAGGAAGAGAGCCGACAATGTGCACATGCTGTTTGTCAAATTCAAAGTTTGACAACTCAGCCATGCAACGTCCGATCAGGTTCAAATTTTTCATACGTCCATGTCTAAATGAACCTATATACTGACTTATATAGCGACACCTAGTGGCAACATTCAATATTTCATTTTCTGGTATTTTATACAGTGGTACCCCGAGATACGAATGCTTCGAGTTATGAAATGTTTGAGGTACGAAACGTCTCGCGGGAAGAAAAAATTCGAGATACGAACAACCACAAGCAGATCTGCTGTATTTTCCGCTTGACGTCCCGTCGCACTTCCGGGTTCTTGTGCTCCTATCTCCCGGTGCAAAAAGGGTCTGATGCGCTTCAAAACACTTCAACACAGCGAAACATTATGTATAGATAACTAATAATGTACTATAACAAATGTTAAAATCAAGGCGTTTTAAAAGAATTAAAGTTTATAACGTGGAAAGTGCTGTTCTGTAGCACAACTTAGAGAAACCATGTGACGTGTTCTCAGAAGCGTCTCTCCATCTGTCTGCGCTTGTGCTTGAAACCCTGTTGGTGTTAGTAATTTGTGAATTATTTCGAGAAAGGTAACTTTCATACATAGTGCCTTAATGTTTTCTGCCATCGGTTCCACTTCCTTCGACACACCGCTTCACTCAAGGTAATAGAATAGAATAGAATATCCTTTATTTGTCACATACACTGTTACATGTAGCGAGATGAGACCGGTCTGGCCACAGAAATAGACAGGATGTGGACAGGCCAGTGTTGAGAGGTAGTATTTTTAGAGAGAAACAGAGAAATGGATATACATTAGGTAAAGTAGCTCAAAAAGAGCCTTTTCCGCATTGTCCTTCAAAAAAAGGGCACTGTGGAGCAGATTAAAAAAAGCCATTTAAGCAATCAAGCACAAATACAGGAAGAGAACATCGCAGGATGAGGTAGGGGTCCGGGGAAGTGGTGTAACCCCTGCAGTCTGCAGCCGACATTTTCCTGCAGCCAGATAGCGCTGTACTCATGGCTCGTCAGAAAATGGCGAACCCTAGTGGCAACATGCAATATTTAATTTTCTGGTATTTAATACTGGATTGAGGATAGTTTTATTTTATACAATTTTCACATTGTTTTGACCTTGTCTTTGCATTTTGGGGTGACATTACTATATGTACTACTATAGTGGTGGAATTAATGTGTAATGTAATGAAAAAATATTTTAAAAGATATGAAGCATTGCCACAAAAACCTTATTTATAATAACTTGTTATTAATTTATTTAGAGCAAATTGTACAGTAAAAAATGCTCAAAAAGGCCACAGACTTCGGGTTAATGAGGAAATCCTGTATTTTCCCACTTGAATGGCAGATTTATTTCGATTTACCAAGTTTACTCCACTTCTTAACTCAAAAGCATTTAATGTGCCGTCAACCATCTTTTAACAGTTTTGGTCAGAGACAAATTGAATCAATTTTAAAAAATATGTCTGTCATCCACATTATGATCATTTGAGAACAAATTGGAAGAGAGGAGCATGATGAGAGATGTATAACTTCTGCTGAACCAAGTGTGTCTCACATGGCCAGCGGAGTGAAGGCAGACTGCAGAGATCGGCCCCATGGCGCTGGCTGCAGAATGATTACCACCCAGTACAAGTCTAGGAAAAAGCTCAACTTTAAAAAATCATTTTCTCAGAAATTTCTCAGGTTTTTATGATTTTGGAAAGATATTTATAGAGTGAATAAAGTTCAATAGTTATTTTTCTTGGCTCAAATTAATTTTGTGTGTTTCACGATGGTTAAATTTTCCCCCTAAAAACTAGGCGGGACCATGTGATTGACAGTTACACAAAACAGAGCTCACTTACCGCAGTGTTCACATCGTGAGAAAGATCATTTACGCTTCCAACTATCAAATTCAGAGGAGTCGCTCTCAAATTCTTCTTTAAAATTATGAATTTGTATTTAATTTGTATATTAAAATTGTATTTAAGACTGCGTGTGTGAGCCAGACTCTAGGCGGAGCTCTGAAAACACGATGGTTTCATCCTTATCAAGTCTGTGCAGCCCTCAACTGCAGCCTCCGCTCCAGCTTAGAAATGGTTTAATATTAGCCTGATGGAGGTAGGCGGTGTCTCTTCGTCCATATTGTTTCACAGTCTATGTGCTGAACAAAGAGATTTTGCATCTAAGTGAAGAAAAGTAACAAATAAACAAAAAAGTCCCTTGATTGAGTGGTGAACAGTAACGAAGTCTAAGTAATTGTACTTAAGTAACTTTTTAGCGTATCTGTACTTTTTGTGTGTATCACTGTTTTGTGAAACTTTATACTTTTACTCAACTACATTTTGAAGTGGAAAACCTTACTTTTTACTTTCCTAAAACCTGTGATTTCATTTTACGTTCCACAACGTACTGTACCTGCTGTTATGCTAAAAATATTCCTTTTCAATTGATAATAAACACTGGAGACCGTTTGAGAGGGAACACAGCAAATGCGGGTATTTATTGTAAGGATTTTAAGCCGTCAACGCATTCGTACACACGTGTTATTAACATGGAAGAAGAACGTGGTTTCTCGTGTGTTCCTAAAGTTAACCGAGAGAGAGAGAGAGAGAGAGAGAGAGAGAGAGAGAGAGAGAGAGAGAGATCAAGGCAAGAGGAGCCAGAGAAAGCTTTCACACCTACTTATATCTTCCCCTCCTCAAAGGGCGGTACTAAAGCATGACGGGTGCTCTTAAGATTTTCTCAAATTACATTTCTCTAAATGACCACTAGATGGTAGTATACACAAGAATCTAAAAAGATTCCCATCACACTGCGTAACCAGTGACTGGTCAAAATAATTACAAGAACACGTCGTGTTTCGTGCAGTTTGCAGGCTTTACGCTCTAATTTGGCTGCTGCCTGCCTGCTTGCTTCTTTTCGCCGTCATGTTTATAGCGCAATAATGGAAGAAACGCCAAACATTTAAATTCAGCACCGATGGCTATATTTAAGCTATTTTTTTGAAGTAGTGGAATAGAAGAACGAGGCATTCATTTCTACATACTGTGGAAGTCTTCAGGGAAATCTGTAGGTGTGTTAGTTTCTGTTTTTGTGTGATTCATGCAAACACTAACATTTGTTTATAGAGTGGACATATAGCTGTGTTGTAAGGAGTCATGTTTAGTAAATTGGAAAAAAAGACCTCATTTGTGTCACGGCCTGGTTTCGAACCCGGGTCTCTGTTGTGGAGACTGGAGTGTGAACCACTGAGCCAAAGAGGCAGTTGTGTTGGACCCAAAGGAAATACACTCCAAGAGGCAATCCCGGATACAAGGATTTATTAAAAAAAATTAAACTTCAAGATTCTTCTTAATTAAAAAAAAGGTAATATATCCAAACACTCAACTCAGATTCTTCTCGGGATGAGGAATACAAATATTCAGTATAACAAACCTAAAGAAAACTCCACAAGGGGAGAAAACAAAAAGACTAAAAGGCAACAGGAGAAAATAAAACGGTCTTACTGGACGTAGCTCAAGAGACCAAGGAAATGCACAGCAAGTTCACTGAAGCCGACTCAAAAACCGAGTGAAGACCAAAGAAAAAGTGACAGCTTAAATATACAGGCTGTAACGAGTCACAGGTGATACAAATAAAGTAAACTAAAACACACTGGGAAGAACAGAAGGCAGAGGGGAAACATGAGGACCTCTAGGGGAATGGAGACAAAGTGTAGATGGTGACAATTTGTAAATTTGATTAACCTCTTAAGCCCGAGAGTGCATTACATTTTCGCTCATAGCTCACTAACCCTGAGAATAACCCACATATATTAAATACTGTTGTGCTCAGCGGAAACTCCTCTAAAAACGTATCTAATTCAATTTCATATCCGTTAACCACAGCTCGAACACCATGCAAATAAACAACAACATGTCCGGAGTATAATTCATGACCACGTTTTTGTTTATGTGCGATATGTATCCACAATATAAACGGAAACACCAAAACCATGGCATCAAATGAAAGCTAACAACCAGCTGAATCCAGCGATATGCAACACATTTACATGGCGCAAAGAATTTCAGAGCAAGGAGCGAAAGTTCCCCGAAAAAAACGCCAGCAAAACCAAAGCAAGTATGTAAATCTTGTCTTGCCTTTGCCCTTTTTTCAACAAAAGTTATTTCCATAGCGATAAAAGTCCGTTTGTTGTTGTATCCGGGCGATAACTTTACGAAAACTCAATTTTGGGTCTCTTTCCGATCTCTTTTCTAAGAATAACATGACCAAATATGGAAACACTCCCTGTGCGTAAAAGCAGTCCTCTCCACGCTCCGTGTCCTGTGATTCGTCTGGGATCCTGTCTGTCTCAAAATGGTGGATATCATTGGATTCTACAGATTCAAAGCTTTCCAACGAGGTATAGAGCTCCCGGATTGGACAGACGGTCAAGGGGTGGGCACACGGGGAAGTTACAAGGCTGGAAGCGGCATAAAAAGCAGCTTACGCATGGCGCTTGGAGACAGCTAAAGGGGCGTCAACCCCCTTTTTACAGCGTTTCTTTAGGAGTTTTTTTGGCTGAAATCATGTCCCGTAAGCAAGAAAAGAAGACTATGAACGTAGCGGAAGCTTTGGACAAGATTTTTTCCATATTTCAATTATTGTGCCAAATTGTGCCAAACTGTGCCAAAATGGATTACGCCTGAACTTTGTTCAGTCAAAACTTGTACAGAATATTAGTTTCTTGTAGTATGGACACCAAACTTGCTACAGATGTCCTTGACATGTAGTGGTTACAATTGATTGTGTTTATTTGCTTCGTTACAAGTAAAATAAGGAGATTTTAGATTAAACATGTAGTTCTCATCCACACCACCCCCCAAGAACCCATCTTCATTTTGATACCAAGATTTGCAGTTTAGACCTTGTAAAAGCTGAGAAATGCCTTAAAAAGTGAAGGTATAGGATTTTTGGAAAATAGGCCTCAGGGTTTAAGAGGTTAAGTTCTTTTTGCAGCTGTGTGATGTAGTCGAGGATCAAGGTGCCGTGTGATAAAGCAATAAGATTTCTACATTACTTCAAACAATACATTTTTAAAGAAATACGTGTCTAATGTGGTTCCCCCCCCACCCTATTTGCTCCTAATCATGTGGTTTCCATTTAGTAGAATGTGCTCATGATAGTTTCAAAAGATATCAGTAGCAGATATCACAAAATGAAAACATTGTGTTTTTTTCCCCTGTATGACTTGATTGAGTGTATAAAGGTCATGACAAGACAATGGAACTACATTACACCAAATTACTTTTACTTTTGATACTTAAGTACATTTGAGGTCAAGTACTTTTATACTTTTACTCAAGTCGACGTTTAAAGGGAGCACTTTCACTTTCACCGGAGTAATATTTTACACTAGATATCTCAACTTTTACTCAAGTACATGGTCTGTGTACTTCGTCCATCACTGCCTGGATTTGTTGCTTGTCATCAAGCGGCTCTTAAAAGTTAAGAATATCAGGTAGAGATGAAACCGATTTCATAATAAATGTTTCATAAAATAAAAGTCCTTCTAATGGAGGATTTACAGCGTGTTAAGAATCATTTTGGGATGATATATAAATTTCTTAATCGATATCTTGTTTGTTGCGTTGTCAGGTTCATCTGGTGCGACTGTTTTGGCCACTGATGCAGCGTCAGAGCTGGTCTGACGAGGGCTCTGTGTCCGAGCGGATGCTCAGGAATCACCTTTTGCTGTTCGCCTGCATCCGCCGTGAACCGTCCTGCGTCAGCAATGCTACACTGCTCTTCCGGAAGTGGAAAGAGTCCGATGGCAAGATGAGGTGTGCGCTTGAGACGAAAACTTACCATGAAACACATTTTCTTTAGAATAATTATAACAAATAAATATATAATATAATCAGTGGCGGTTCTACGTGGAACAGCGCCCTGGGCAAGATTTACTCAACTAAATGTTGACACAGCTCAGGTGTTTAACACACAATAAGTTTTATTGTAAATATATTACGTTACAGTACAACTTTGGCTAAAAAAAAATTATCCTTATAACTTAAAGTAATACACTCCGTAATAAGAAAGCATATTTTAGAACAAATACTCACAAATATAAAGACAAAAATATCGAATAAATACACACACAAAAAAAGCTAAATTATTGCACTGCAGAACCAGTAGCAGATGATGCTCCAAAATATTTTAGGAGTGCCCCTGAAGCAGGATGCAGTTTGAAATTTACATGTTAATCTTAGAATTTGCAAATTTCAATAAACATGCCTTAACATACTAAATGTCTTTCATTAGACACTAATTTAATGCAATCTAATCTAAGGAACAATAAGCTCATTGGTTAATTTACAGCCTCAAATGATAAGCTTTGACACATAAGAGAGTTATAACAAATAGAAAATGTCTTTTTAAACTATCTATCTACACCAGGGGTCACCAACCTTTTTGAAACCAAGAACTACTTCCTGGGTACTGATTAATGCAAAGGGCTACCACTTTGATACCCTCTTCTGAATTTATTTATAATTAAGGATATTCATCTCTGCAAAGACACTGATAATGTAATTATTTCTCACACTGAATATGAATTAAATTAATTAACAAGGTAGTAAACAAATAAATATTTATATGAAACACTTTATATTTATGATTTGTCTTAGTGAAAGTTGTTAAATTGAAAAAAAAAAGGAAATATATATATATATTATATTAATAAATATCGTGATTCGGGGTGCTCAAGTGCAGTGCAGTCTTTATAGTGCTAGGTGCTCGTGTCCTCTTCCTTCTTCGTGCTCTTCCAAATCCCGATAGTGCTCGTGCGTTCCGTGTGCAGGAGGATAGGGGCTGTGGGTGATGCCGTTTCCTGGCGTTCACGGGCTGTGAGCGATGCCGTTTCCTGGCGTTCACAGGCTGTCTGGAGAGAGAGAGACAGAGGCATTAGCTGCTGCACTTGCTGGAGATCAAGCTCAATGTGGCAGCTTTCTCTCTCTCTTTTATGCTGTTCCTGATCCTCCTGTGATGGCGGGTGTCAGGTGTCCGCAATTTGTGCCAGGACCGCGATGATTGGAATGGACCTCCGTCACACTCCCCCCCCCCCCAAGCGTTGTCCTGGCGGGTCCTGAAATGCATCACAGAAAGATTGGGGATCAAGGGTGGGTGGGGAGTGACCCCCGACAAACCTGCATAGCCGGCCCAGATCCGGGATAGGCCGTCCGCGTTGGCATTGTCGGCCCCGGCCCGATGACGGACTTCAAAGTGGAAGTCCTGGAGCGCAAGGAACCAGCGGGTCACCCGAGCGTTGGTTTCCTTCGCTCTAGCTATCCATTGCAGTGGGGTGTGGTCCATCAGGAGGGTGAACCGCAGGCCCAGGAGGTAGTATTTTAGCTCCAGGACTGCCCACTTGACGGCCAGGGCCTCCTTTTCGACGGCCGCGTACCGGGTCTCGGCCCGGTTCAGCTTCCTGCTGATGTATATCACAGGGTGTTCCTCACCTTCCTGTACTTGGGACAGGACGGCTCCCAACCCTGTGTCGGAGGCGTCGGTCTGTAGCAGGAAGGGGCAGTTAAAGTCGGGCGCCCGCAGTACTGGTTCAGTTGTTAGCGCCCGCTTGATGCTCCGGAACATCCCCTCCAGTTCCGGAGTCCAGTTGATCTTCTCCGGCTGCCCCTTCCTGGTCAGATTTGTCATGGGGGCGGCTAAAGAGGAGAAGTTGGGGATAAAACACCTATAATACCCCGCCAACTCCAGGAAGGCTTGTACCTGGGTCTTTGTGGTGGGGCGAGGTGCCTCTTGTATGGCCTTGACCTTTTTGTCCTGGGGGCGGATCACGCCGCGCCCCACACGAAATCCCAGGTACGACGCATCAGCTTGGGCCAGGTGACATTTGCGGGGGTTGACGGTTAGGCCGGCTCTCCGGAGCTCCGTGAGCACCTTCTGCAGACGGTCCAGGTGGTCGTCCCACGCCTCCGAGTGGATGACCACATCATCCAGGTAGGCTGCGGCGTAGGGCTGGTGTGGGCGGAGCAGGATGTCCATCATTCTTTGGAACGTGGGCGGGGCGGGGTACTGCCAGTGGCCGGATGGTGTGGAGAAGGTGGTCTTGGGCCTTCGTAAGGCCGAGGGTCGAAATGTATCGTGCCCGCCCTAGGCGATCCAGGAGCTCATCCACTCAGTCAGACTAGAGAAGACTACAATTATAGAACTACAATCAGACATTTTCACCAGTTCTGATGTGTGAAATTTCGAGCCGAAATGTATGCAAAACAATACTATTCTGAGCCGATACAATAGGATTCAATGCACTTTTTCGGTGCTGGAGCCCAAATAAAATCATCGATTGATGTTTACCTTTTGCCTACAAACCAGTATCAATCCATTTAGGTACACATGAAAAATTATGTAGTCGGTTGTATGATCAACCAATTCTATCAAAATTATCAGTCTGTGTAAGAGGTGTAACACAGCCAAAGTCTTATACAAAGGTGAAGTTGAGGGACAGTTTCTTGTCATGGCAAGACAACATGAAACAAGGTAGTTAAACTGCATCTACAATGTCTCTCCAAAGATTTCAAAGTGGGGTATTTTTGTATGGAATTTATTGGTATTTGAGAGGCGGTTTTCATGGAAAAACTCTCAATGGAACAAAGTTTTCTTTGCAATTATTTTCTGGTGTTCAATGCCTTTATTATTTTTTTGGAAGGTCCAGTGAAGTGATACAGGAAAGGAAGCAGCAAAGAGAGAAAGAGCAAAGAGGTTTCTAAGGAGATGGACCACACTTACTTTTAACCCATTTCCGAGTACGTCTTCCAAATATTTTTTGTGCAGAATTGACAGACTTTTTGAGGAAGGTCAAGATTTCCAAAATATAGTCAGTTCCCTTTAAGTCACTGGCAACGACTTTGGTTTTAGATTTTGCTTGGTTTTATTTTTGTAATGATGTTTGTTTTTTCATTGATTTCACAATTGTTTGAGCAATGATGAAAGTTGCTAAAGATTCTTTGAAGACTTTTATTATAATAGTGTGGTGGGACCAGGAAGAGGACGTTGACTTCTGATTGAATGTCTTAGTGAGCTTAGAGTTTGTTATGTTTGGACTTGTTTCAAGATCTTCCAAGAACATTCCATAACATATATGAATATTGACATGTTATCTTCAGTCAGCTGAAAGATGTCTAAGTAGTTAAAGTTCTCCATTTCATTTGACCAGTAGCTTGGTTTCTCAATGCAGTTTCAATTGATATAAAAGCAGGTGATGAAAATAAGAGGTAGTCGCGTAAGAAATACAGGTAAATCACAAACCTTTATTAGCGTTTTAGTACTAAAGGTGCATAGAACCCTATTGTAATTGCTCAGAGCATTATTGTTTCGTGGCTCTCAGTGGATTTTGAGAGCCAAAACGTGCTCAATCACTGAATTTGACAGACACTTCAGAACTGGTGAAAATTTACATGATCTGGTTCGAAAAGTGGGTGTGGCAAAACGGCTTTATGGAGTCGAATTAGGCTTGTTAAGCTCAGTTTGGTGTACATGAACGAACTTCTGCACACATGTGTAGGGTACCAAGACTTAAATATAAGTAATATGGATCGTGTTTCCAAAACTGACAGGAAGTTGGTGGTTTTGCAAAAAACGCTAAAAATGTCCACTTTTGTTTATGTCGTACTTTAATGAACTCCTCTTAGAGATTTTATGTGTTCATCTCCAAACTCCATCAGACTTATCTTAAGGCATATCGGATGTTTAATTGTGAAGCTTTTAGCTAAATTTTAGTTAAACCATGTGTACATAGTGCTAGTTAAAATTTTTAGATCAACAGGAAGTTGTTAATAACTCAGCCATACAATGTTTGATCGAGCTCAAATTTGCTATGCATGTTAAGAGTCCATGTCTAAACAAATATATATATAGAAACCTACAATGTCAGTTTTAGCGCCACCTAATGGCAACATTGAATATTCCTTTGTCTGCTGTTTTCTACTGCTATTTCAGACTGTTTGAACGACATGTTAGACATTTGGAACACTTACCTAATGGTACAAAGACCCACAAAAAAGTCAATTGGAGTCAAAAGTCAAGTTTCCAAAGCCAACAGGAAGTGAATTATTTAGTAAAAACCTCTAGAAATGGACTTTTATGTTCCCTCAAACTCCATTAGTATTATCTTAAGGTATGGCGGATATTAAAATGCTGAGCTTTTTTGAATTCGTAAAACAAAAGTTGCCATAAACAGGAAGTTGTTATAACTCTGTTATAAATCAGTCAAATGTACCAACTATGTCTGAACAGATCAACAACATACTATCTCTGGTATTGCGCAACCAGATGGACTTTTTTTTACCAGTCTTGACATATGTCATAAGAATATTGGTCAAAACAATACCAGAGAATATTCATAAATACTTAGATTCAATAGCGCTGCCTGGGGGTCATGACCCTTTGAGATGTGGTTTTCTTTATTTTAATTTGCATATTTCATTCAGCAATTTTAACAATTCTCGCTTGAATACATCTTGTAAATACGAATTGGTCGCAGTCCATAGTGCAACAAACAGGCCACCGAGAGGCGATGGTATAAGAGGGGCTCAAGCCCTTTGATCGCTGCTTGCAGCTTTAATTTTATTAATGAATATCCTTATTATTTGTTCTATTTCAAGATTAGATGCGCTATCTTCATTATTTTACTGTTATGTGTTTCTGCTCTTATGCTTGTGTCCCTTGCTTCAGGCTCCCCACAGACGTCAGTTTGGTGGTTTACACTGAAGGTGCTCGAATGGATGAAGGATGGGACTTCCTGTTGGAGAAATATAAGCGGTCTATATCTCCATCAGAGAAGTGGATGATTCACGTCGCACTCTCCTACAGTCCGCTGACCCACAAGCTTCAGTGGTGGGTCTGAAGTCATATGCACTTAGAGTTCCACAATCAAACAAACCCAAATTGGGGACACACACAGAAAGTTGCGATGGCGTGAACTTTGACCTGCTAAAAACTCAAGTAACCCGATTAAAGAGATCAAGGTGTGAGTCTGTTAACTTTATTTACAGGTTTTCCGTGTGGGTCTTAAAAGTCAAAAATTTTAAAATCCAAATTTTAGGACTTAAAAAGTTTTAAACTGAACTAAATTCTTTTGTCTAGCAGGGTTTATGCTAGGTCGTAAAAAGTCGTAAAAATTTAAAACCACAAATTTTAGGCATTAAAAAGTCTTTACATATTTTCTGACACATTTCAGATTGAGTGTGCTTCAGACAGATTTCACAGAATGCAGCTGATGAACCGACACATTTGGTTGTTTATTAAAGATGGCTGCCAAAAACAAGTAGTTTTTGTCATTTTCCAAAGGGTTTTCAAATTATCAAACCAATGGTTTTATGTTTAATCGTTATGCAAAAATATGTCTGAAAATGTACACAAAAAAATGTAATCGCTAATTTTACATGAATAATTTGCCATTGTTATAAATATAACAGTAACGTTTCATGATTCACTCATGAGATGAACCTCTTTATAAAAGTATTTTTAAATTTCGAAAAAAATTCGGAAATCCATCATTTTATTTTAGATTTTATATCAAGTGCATGTATAGGTCTGAATAAGTTACTGTAAATCCCCAAAGATTTTAGTTTTAAAGGAAAAAGGTTGACTAATTCACAAATATCCTTGTGTATGACGAGTTTATAAAAATGTACAACCAGAAGTTCTGCATTTGCTGATCTTCCAGAACTATTTAGTTGCTAATCTGAAGTTCAAGTGGTAATAATTAATGATATTTTAGGAAACAAAATGTTCACATGTCAAATTCTTGAGAAAACCTGGCCATTTTGCTATTATTTTACACCTGTTCACAATTTTCAAACTGCAGATACTGTTGACATTTTTAGATAGCTTCTACGCAATAGTTTTTTTTAACAGTGATTTATATTTTATGGTTGATTTATGCCAGTTTGTTAGGCAAACATAAGTATGATATAGTTCTTAATTTGATTTTTCATGGTCTTAAAAAATTATGAAACCTGCAGAAACCCTGTAAATTTCCTGTATATACCTAAAAATTGTATATTTTTAGGACTTCAGTATTGATATAGCTATTAACTTAGAATATGGTGTGTTACAATCCAGGTTCTATTAGTATTTCCATATTTTTACATTGTTTATTTGTTGTAAACAATGCAATGTTGTGGTCAGTGTTTTTACTTATTTTGACTACTCTATCTAGGCTTTTAAACAGAGCCATTGAAGGAGAAATCATCAAGACCCAAGACCTACCATCTGTGCTCCTTAGTGTCAGTAGAAACCCCAGAGGTTTCAAACTGGCCTGGCACTTCCTCAAAACAAACTGGGAGAAACTTGTGAAGAAGTGAGTGGCACTCAATATTCTGTATATGATCTGTCTGAAACAATGATAAAAGTTAAATTGAGCAAAACTATATTATAATATTTACTTTTTTTATAGTAATATACAATAACATTTTTGCATTAAAAAGTATGGAAATAAAAAGCAAAAGTATCTATGAATAGAACTTTACAGTTTCATCCAAGATTGTTCTTTCAAGGCCAGATTTTGGTGTTAGTAATTCGTTAAATATCTTGACTAAGTTAACTTTCCGTAATGTTGTCTGCCTCCTGTTTCACCTCCGACACATCACTTCACTCTCAAGGTAAGGTTTCACATTTGTGTACATATTACGTATTTAAATGTGTGTTATTGTCATTTATTACATTAACAATGAGTAGATGTAAGGATTGAAGAAACGCTACTTGATTTTTCTCTGGTTTTCTATTTTTTTTTTTTTTATCAACTTATACTGTTGTTTCTGAGAGCCGTTGCACGGATTAGGTGTTTAGAGATACAAAATTAATCCATTCCAGGGTGACGTTCAGATCTCTAACATTTCGTATCTCGCGGTACCAATGTACGTAGTCTCTATAAAATGTTATGAAAAAGAAAGAATGGCATCCACTGTGCCAGGGTTTAATCTATTTCTCCTGGACTCCAGCACCCGGCCTGCAGATAAATATAGTGACAGTTTATTTACCCGTACCAACTCGGGGTCTCCGGGTTAAGAAATGACCCGCGCATAACTAGTGGATACCAACACAGCACATAGTCATGGGATTATCTGCAGCCTCTATTGGCACAGAGCTAAGAGAGGTGAAATTAGGACACCCAGCCGTAGAGAACGCACTGAGCCAAAAAAGGTTATTTGAGGACTCCTTCACTCCCTCTCAGCACCAAAGACTATATATGGTCTGTATACTGCCCATCCTGACTTGTTCAAACAGCAGAAAAGATGCTGTTTCTCTTCAGTCTGGGCAGTCAGAACAAACCATGTCAGTGGCTGCCCTGAGAATTCTTGGTCTGGGGGACATCTTTCATCACAATATAAAGTCTGTTACAGATTTTGTTCTGTGTTAGTTCTGAATGTTCTAGTATTGATAGAAAATTCTGGTTCCAGGTTCGATCTTGGATCATCTGCAATATCACGCATGGTGGTGGGAGTGACGGATCAGTATTCCACCCGAGAAATGCTTCATGAGGTACGTCACACTTGTTAAAAATGGCTGTTAAGATAAAGGTTGGCTTTTGCTGAGAACAACTGGTTACACATATCTCTGTTGTAGGTTCAATCTTTCTTTGGCTCTTTGAGTCCGGATCAGGGCTCTGAGCTTCGCAGTGTTCAGCAGGCCCTTGAGAAAATTGAGCAGAACATTGTCTGGATGGACAGGAACATCCCTTTGCTCAAAACCTGGCTGATCAATCACCTGGTTAACTGAGCATTAACTTAACTTTTGCTCAAAACCATTCTGGAAATGGAAACGTTCAATCGGTAGAGCCTCAGAAGCAGAAGATATTTTATGATCAGCAGATAAATGCACTGAAATGTGTTTGATGTAAATACAGGCAACAGTTTTTAAGTGTCTTAGAAATTTTGTCCAATTAAAAAAAAATACAATGATTGAACAAAGCATTATACATCGGGGTGCTGATAATCTTGGCACCCATGATTTGATGTAAAATAATTATTTCTTAATGTGGTAAATTTACCTTTTGTTTTGTTCTGCCACTAGATTAAATTGCTCTAAAAGTCTACAATATCAATTTTTTAAGCATAAATCTCCTTTTCCACCTTATGATCAAAACTAATAATTTTTAACCTTTAATTGCCAAGTCCTAAAAATTACGTCACTAATGGCAAAAAATATATATTTTGAAAAAATTATATGAAAAAATATTGTGGGCTGAATTTTTTACCTTTTATTACAGATGTCAAACATTAGAAACAAAAAAGTCAAAAAATGTATTTTCTGACTGGTATTTGAAGTTAAATGGAGTACAAGAGCTTGTTACAGTGCGTTTGTGTCTGTGTGAGAGAAAGAGTCGCACGCACACACCATGAGATAAAATTAGATTTTATTCATAGCTTTTGAACACAGTGTAGTGTAAAATCAGAAAGATTTTAATTACATATTTACAGGCCAGCCTACAGGCATAAATACAGTTTAAAGAATGAATCATTGTATTTCGGCAAGCGCAATGTGATTAAAAGCACCAAACATCACATTAATGAAGAAAATAAAATAAACATTTGGCATTGTTCATCTACCCTCTAAAAATAAAACGCTACAAAGACATCAACTATGCTTATAAATGCTACTAAGTATTAAAAGAACAAAAACTTATAAAACAACTTAAGCATTAGTTACACAAGGTTCACCTACATAACAATCCTGACCTCCTTCCACACTTCAGAAATCATTCATCCATGCCATTCTCAACCCATGCCACATAAAAGCGCCAGACATCTACTGAAACTTAAAATTCAATCACGGGTGTCACACAAACTGATATTTACACACAAGATGATGGGTCTTAAAGGAAGAAACTCCATCACAGTATTTGGTATTTAAAGTTTGGGGGATGAAAGAAATACATCTGGAGTGATAAAATACATTAAACCTGGGTTTTGAAGAGGATTTGGTCAAAACATTGCGGCTCAGAATGAGAGTTTCTGGATAGACTGTCGTGCACAAGGTGGTTATTCAGGATCGACGGTCGTAGTCACTCACCATCTTCTTGACGTGGTTCAGTTTGGCCTTCAGGTTCTTACAACGCTTCTTCTTCACCTGGTAATCAGCACTCTGCGCAGAGTCATGAACAAAAGTCTTTAAAAGGCCCCAAAAAAATTCTTAAAAAGTTGGAATATATTTTTGGAACCAATGCAATATATAGATTCCAGGAAGGCCCCCAGCCAAACTCCAATCTGTGCCCCTACTGAGAGGCAGTGGTGCCACTCAACTGACTGCATGCTTCTCCTCCAGAGATTTCTGAAACTATTAAACGGTCCATGAGGTAGCACTAAGACTAAGGGAAGTTGGGGAATCCTAGATTTAAAGCTGAGAACTGAACCCCAATTCTGTACCGGAAAATTTGAAACCCAAGGGGGCAGTATGTAACGCCTGGCCTATATTTAAGTAAAAAGCCTTTTAAAATATGAACCACCCAAATTAACGGCAAGAAAATTGTGCAGTTCTCATGTCGTCAAGAAATGGAGATCCGGTATTTTGGTGGAACCGACCCAGACCCTCATTGGTTGAAGGTGGGTCACTGCAAACACATTCTAGTCTGGAAATTCCCTTTACAACATTTCACTTTTTACAAATAATTTTAATACAAAACATGAGGTTAGTTTCCTGTTTTTGGCTAAAATTTACTTTTCTCTAAACTTCTTGAAATTTAGACAATTGTGCGGAGGCCAGAAAAATCATGACGCGTATGTAGAAAGGAAGATCCGGACATCCACTCTGTGATCAAGTTGGTGGAACCACGCCCAGATTCTCAGTTGTTTTTTCATTCTTTTGCACATATTCCCATTTCCTCTCGCACTACTTGTCTATTTTTGATTTTATATGTCTATTTTTTACTTTTACATACTGTGTTAGAATGTCCTTTTGTAAATTTAGAATGTCTTTTTGTAAATTTAGAATGTCTATTTCGTAAATTTGTAAAATTGGATTTATATTTTTATTTTTTATTACTTGTATCTTGTCTTGTCTTGTGAATCTGTTGCACTGTAGTGCCTCTGCGCAAAAACACATTCCTTGTATGTGCAAACATACCTGCCAATAAATTCTGAATTTACGTTAGAATAACAAAAATAGGTTGTTTTTCTGCTTAAATCTAAAGAAGATGGTATCAAATAAATGCAGGACTTGAAACAGAAAATTGGTGCTTGTACAGCAGTCGCTGCAGACTGAGATGGCAAAGGATGCAGCGTTTCCCATTCATCCAAACAAATTGAAGGTTATTTCCGTGTTGGCAAGATACCCAATTGGCAACAAAAATTACTGAAGCTAGTATTTTGAACAGCACCAAGTCTTCTAGGCGTGGAATGAACAAGCTGAACATATTGAAACATCTATGTTTCTTCAAGAATAACCTCTTTTAGAACTGGGAGCAGAGCGATGCACAACATGTCCCAAAAGTCACCATTTTCTTTAGAACTTCTCATCAGAAGAGGCTCCTGTCAAGAAGCTACCTTCCATGGACGGCTGTATGTAAGGTGGTTGCTCTTCATCTTCCTTTCAGTTTCGGATTACTACTGCTACAGTAATTTGATATGTAAAGCTTTGCTGGCGTTAGAAAGAAAAGATCTCCTTTCTCAGATTTTGTGACATTTTTCTTCCATGAGGAGTCTTTGCTGACAACATGAAACATGGACAAATGTAGTGGGTTGTACTAATCTATGCTGAGCGAACCCAGTAGAACAAGTTATTTTTCCGTGTGTTTGTGAATTTTTAAACAACATTTGGCTTTTGTTTTTATATAGATTTCCTTGGAGAAGTTGTTTAATAGCTGATGGTTCCGAAAATAACAAAAGGATCGAAAAATGCTAAAATTAATATTTTGGAGGAGAAAGGAGCAGTTAGCAAGAGCCATGTTTTTAATCGATGATGCAAATTAATTATGTGCAAAACTGGAATATTATATAAAATATTGGTGAATCAATCACCATTTCCATCCAACGAGTCCAAAAGAACAAAATATTTCATTTGTTTTGGAATGAAGTTGCTGCATTGTTAATGGCAGCCCAGTTCTGGCAGAAAAACGCATTGCTTGATAAACTTTAAAATTTATTCAGTATAATCGTTTCACTGTTGGATGGATGTAAAGTTCAAACTCTAAAACAAGTTTTTACAATTTTTAAGAATTTAAACCAAAAAAACTATTTAATCCATTAATCTGCCTAACTCTCAGGTTCTGTGTGAGATTCAAGCGGAGATCTGTTTTAACCTTATAGTCTGGATGTTCTCCTTCAACAGTACTTTAAGGTCTCTAAAAGTCCCTGTAGAAATGTCGTCTAGTGATTTACATTTTAATCCTCTTTGAAAAATACGTCTTGTAGTTATTTTCCTCATGTTCGTTTTCACAAGTGCAAAAACGAACATGAACCAAGGCAATGGTTACATCCTACACTGTGTTTGTGCATCAGCAGACGTACCCTCTTATGTTCTTTCAGGGTGTTGTACTCATCCATGGCATCCTGAAACAAGAGAAACCGTGGAGTCAGCAAAGCAAAGAACTTTCCCACAACCTTCAGCATTTCAGAGATACACTTCTATCCAACAGCACAACACGTTGTACATTGTGTAAACGACTCAGCGCCATTAGCCTGCCTTGTAAAAAGAAACACCGTGAATACTGTTCATGCATCTGTGAGGTGGTTTCAACAAGAGAAAGAGCTTAAAAAATGGTAGTCATGGGATTATAAAAAGATGAGGCGCTGAGGAGGTGGACAAATGGTGGCTGCAGCTAAGGTTTTGAATCTTTTTATAATAATTCCATCAAGACGGAACAGAATCAGACATTTTCCAGCTGATCAGTCAAAATCGTCCATAAGTCACCAACAGGTCAAAGGAGAGACTTGAGCGGGCAGCGCTTTTCTGGAACCAGACACTTGATTCATTATCGATGTAGTTTGTCATTGTACTTGAACAAGTTTAATAAAAGTAAAAACATTTTTATTGACGCCTTGGATTTAAAGCAAAATAGGATTTATTGTGTTAAGGGATTTTACATTTTTATGTTTGTATGACTGCGATGCTTTATGAACGTTTGAAAATTTAGATTTTCCTCAAATCATTTCTGTGCTAAATAAAATTCAAGAACTACTCAAAATCACCAAAGAAAAAACAAACAAACAAAAAGCTCTTCACTCGTTCAATAAGATTTACCAGGAACTGCGGGCTGTTCTCCTCCAGCCTGTCCAGCTCTCGGTCCACATCAGCCAGCCGCTTATTGATCTGGTCCAGTTCTGCCTGGATCTCCTTGTACTCCTGATGATCCTGATCAAACAGTCGTTTGTACTCATCCCGCTCCTCACCGTTCACGATCGGAGGGTACTCGCTGATAAAACAACAAACGGATATTACACAAAATATTATGGATTTCTTCTAACTTCACATTTGGGCTGCTTTGAACAGGAGAACCAATAGACTTGGGAACGGTGTAAATCCATGAATAAAATGATCTCCCTCCATCACAAGAAGCACAGGGGAGAGAGGGGATGCCTCCTGCTTTAACTGAGATCTTCTGTTAAATGGCAATGATCTTCAGAACTCAGTAATTAGGCAGAATTGGTAGTGCCAAATTACTGGATGATACCCAACTGTACCTTGGTATCTTAAAACTTATAATTAGAGCTTGAGCATCAAAGTTGCAAGGGTGCTTAGAGCATTGTTGTTTCGCTGCTTTTTTAGGCCTAAACATGCTCGAAAAGTGACTGAATTTCACACGCGCACACACACCAGAACTAGTGAAAATTTACCAAGACTTTAATGTAAGTAATATGGATTGCGTTTCCAAAAAGTTTTCTATTTCGCAAATCATACTTCACAAACTCCTCCTAGAGTCATCTGCTCATCTCCAAACTCCATCAGTCTCGTCTTAAGGCATATGGGGTGTTAAAATAAATTGCAAAGATTTTTGACTCCGTAAAACAATGCTCGCATGGCGAGTGTCAAAAGTCCAAATTTTTCCATAAACTGGAAGTTGCTAATAACTCCATGTCTTAACAAATCTAAATAGCTACAGTCAGTTACAGCATCACCTAGTGGCAAGATGGAATTAACCATTTTCTAGTGTTTTATACTGCTATTTCAGACTGTGTTTGAAGAACCTGTTGGTATGCTTAAGGGACCAAGGCCTACAAAAAAAAATTAATTGGAACAAGTTTCCAAAACTTCAGTTTTGCCAGTCAGTTATTTGTTATTTTCTAATAAAACGTACCACAGTTACAGGCCTTGTACTTTAACAAAGTCCTCTTAGAGATTGTATGTGATCACAGTGAGTCTCATTGCTATTTTAAGTTGGGAAGCTATTTTTTTTAATTCATTATGTGCGTACGGCGGCAGTCGCCATTTTGCCATAAAGAGGAAGCTGTTATAACTCCGACATACAATGTCTGATCGGTTCCGGCTATGTTTACACTCCATGACTGGACACATCTACAATGTGCTCTCTTGGTTATAGCGCCACTAGGTGGCCACAAGAAAATAAAAAATACCAGAAAATATGTTAGACTCATTAACGCAGCCTGAGGGACACTTTAAGATGTGGTTTTCATTGTTCAGATTGGCTGTAATTTTAACAATTTTCGTTTAAATGTCTTCTGAATAAGGATCAGTCGTAGTAGGCCACCAAGAGCTGAAGATGTTCTGGTAGCTGCTTGCAGCTTTAATCACTTGTTGAAACATTGAAATCGTTTCAGTAGCTCTTAATAAAACAGTTTAGTCGTCAGTTTGTTCTTTGTCAAATATCATGATGCACATCAGAAAAATTGAGGTTAGATTGAGAATTGTTTTCAGGGCATGTGCAGACTCCTGCTCACAGTCAGATCAGTGCTCAACATCATTGGCTCAAAGGCAGGAGGCGGTGATACGCTGTATATTGTTTTTATATAACCATCTCTCTGACGTGAACAAACCTGAAGAAGTCATCATCATCTAGCTCATCTCCAGATGAAGCGTAATCCGTGTCATGGTCACGTCCATCAGTGGTGCGGGGTCGTCCTGCTCTCCGTTTCTTGGGGCGTCCAACAGAGCTGTTCATCTCAGAGCCACTGCTCAGCGGGAGCGAGCTTCGAAGCGGAACATCCCGATCAATCGCCCTGAACAAACAACAAAACCCCAGCAGCGGAATTAAACACAGAATTCACCCTGAGCAATAACAATCTTTTATATTCAACGATTTCAGTGAAAGCGTCGCATTGTGTCTGATTTCCACAGTGTCCTGAGAAGCACTTGACCAGTATGTGCAGAGAGCATTTCTATTCATACTCTCAAACCTGAATCAGTGCAAGAACACGGAAATCAAGAAGTTTTTAGAGAATGTTCTGAGCGATTCAGTGCCCTTCCACAAGGAAAGAAGGCGCTCCACTCACACGGGAGGGCTTTCACTTTGAGGAGGTTTGTCATAGTTTGTGCTGTCATCATCCAGATCATTCATGGACCCTCTGAATTTCATGGGGTAATCAGCAAGGAGAGGACCTGGTGCTCCGTTCACATTATTCACCTGAGGGAAAAAAGGGGAGACATCATTAAATCTGATCCAAGCTCGGATTGGTGCCCTAAGCTCAGCTATACTATTGTGCCGCCATACTCTCCACCAAATATCAGGGTCAACCTAAAAAGTAAAATATACATTTTTTATAAAGTATTGACAAATGAAAATCAAGCAGGTTTTTTCCAGTGCTACAAAAAATGCATGACTTTTTAAGGGCGGTGATATTGGCTTATTAGGGCCCAAGCACACCACTTTAGTGGCCTGATTACTCATAAGGCATTAGGGACAATAATGTATCAAAAATGCACCTCCTTGAATGTAACCAAAATCACCATTTCAGCTGTTTTGAGCATGTTAGAAAGCCCATAAATTTTTGCTGAACAAATACGGCAAATGGACAACGTTGCCGTCAGGTCACCTGGACGACAGATCTGCAGCGCCCCCTTGAATGAGAAAAAGCTCATCTTGCATTTTAACAAACTCCACCTAGGAGAATTGCCAGATCGAGTTGATAACTTGTCTGCTGATTCATACAGAATTAGGGATGAAAAGCTAATCAATAACGCAGAAATTAGTCACACGGTCTTTTTGAGGCGCATTTGACCTTTTCAAACGTACACGGATGTGAATTTATTATTGTACCGCTCACTTACTTCAAAAATTATAAAAATGATGAGCCTACTATTGTGACCCAATTGAAATGCTAACACTCATAGCACCACCTGCTGGCTGTATGAATTGCAAAGTAAATCAATGTATTTGTGTCAGTATTTTCCATATCCTTTATGAAATGTGATTCTCAACAGACTGATCTGCTTATGACAAGAAGCACTCATAGCACCACCTGCTGGCGTTATAAAATGTGTTTTGGGATACTTTTACGGCCTGTAAAAAAATAGCTCTCAACTACAAGTGAAAACACTTGAAAAGCCAGGGGGCAGTGGCTTTGGCTTCCATGTACACATTTGCATTTTTTTTTTTTGTTTCCTTTCAGACATTCATGGAACATGTTCATTCATTTATTTTCCAACCCGTTGATTATTGTGATTATTCAGTTAACCTAACCGCATGTTTTTGGGATTGTGGGGGAAACCGGAGTAACCCGGAGGAAACCCACGCAAACAACATGCAAACTTCTTCTAGAAAGGTCACCGCCGAGCCTCGAACCGGCAACCATTTAACTCACAGTGCTACCCAGTGCGCCACCGTGCCGCCCATGGACCATGTTACAAATATTTAAATAACTGAATTATTAGAAAGAAGTGCAAAGGTTTTTCTTTCTAATAGGTTGAAACTCAGGCTCTAGAAGGGATTAAAGGCCCATTGCTTTATAAGGTCCATTGATAATAAAAGGAAAAAAAAATACAATGAAATAGTTTAAAGAAAAAAACATAAAGAGATGGTGGTTTAATTTGTATGACTTTACTGACCGCTCCCTGGCAACCACTGTTTACCCTAGCAACCAAAATGTCTGAAATCTATCTAAGTGTTAGAAAATCACAGAGACATTGGGGTTGACAGAGAACATATCATTGACACTTCCATATCAACTAAATGGTTTACCCTAGCAACTAAGCTAGCAGATCTACATCTCAGCGTCAGAAAATGCTAGGAACGTATGACTCGGTATATATCACTAATTATGACGAGGGAAATAGTTGATTTCTCCCTAGCAACCATTCATTCATTCATTTTCCAGCCCGCATATTCCCTTTTTTGGAATCAAGGGGGTCTGCAGGTGCCTATCTCCGGCACACATCGGGCGAGAGGCGGGGGTACACCCTGGACAGGTTGGCAGTCTATTGCAGAGCAACATTCAATTACACATTCACACCTAAGAGGAATTTAGATTATTCGATTAACCACATGTTTTTTGGGGGGGGATTGTGGGGGAAACCGGAGTACACGGAGGAAACCCATGCATGCACAGGGAGAACATGCAAACTCCCAGGAAAGTCACCGGCGAGACTAAAACCGGCAACCTTCCTAACTGGAAGGCCACAGAGCTCCCCACTGAGCCAGCGTGCCTCCCAGCAACCAATTAAAAAAAAAATGTAAAGGTCAGCTCACAAAAATCATTGATAAATGGGGTAAAGTTTTCATAACTACAAGTTACAGGGAGCCGATATATTTTATCATCTTCCGTCATCTTCACAAGCCAACATCAAAGTTTGTGAACGAATTTTAGCTATTTAGCTTAAATCGTATTCATAAAATGTTATAAACTATTATATTATTTCCAATTTTTCAAAAATTCTGTCAAAAAATTTGCGAGCTGTTTATTTGTAAAAATGTTGTTATAAGGGTATCAAATATTAACACAATAATCTTGACTAATAGCATGAAAATATGGTGTTAGAAATAATCACAAATTAACCATTTTGTCTTTCCTCTTTCAAACAGCACCTGAGCGTTACACTATTTCCTGAGTGAGATCCTGAGCTTCTACTCCTCCCTTAGTGCCATTGTTCGCGAAGATGATCGAAAGAAAAGTCATTCTCCGAGGACTGGTTGAATGGAGTTTCCAAATATCAAATCCCAGAGAACTAACACATCCCATGGGAAATAGTTAAGATAGGATCTACAAATCGAAAAGTATGAAAAACTGAGGCACTTTCTGCAAGAACATAAAAGTGCTGAGAAGAAAGAAAGCATTTTTAGCTTCAGTCAGAGTTGAGTTTCTGGTTGAACCAGTTCCATCAAGAGTAGACCAGGATCAAAACTCATTTTACTTGCACACTGTTTTGAAGAGTGTTCTTCAATCATGAGTTATTTTTATTTCACACTTGAACTATTGGAATGAAATGTGATGAGCTTTAAGGTTTATGAACTATATAATGCTACACTTGTGAAACCACACCCTGAAACCAACAGAACGCTTCTCTTCCTCCCCCACAGCCACAAGTCAGAAACTCAAACTGGTCTTTCAACTTTTTGTGCTTCAATCGTTATTCAAAACCACTCACGGACAAACAGGTTTCAACAGGAAGACAGCTGTACAAATTCTATCCAAGATTATTTCAAATGCTATTTTCTTTGAACTACTCAAATATAAACTTAAAAGGTCCACTTATTAAATTTCCATAAAGAGCGGGAAATATTTGAAAACATGCAGTACTTTGTTTAATAAGCAAACATATAAAGATTTTAAAGTATTTACATTTATTAATGCATTTTTCTTCTACATCAAATCGGATCTAGATTTCAAATACCATGTAAACTCAGATTCTAATATGAGAAATAGAGGTTTGCCATCACTGCTGTAGTCTCAGACGTCACACCCATGGAACGTTTGCAGAACGTCTGATGGGTTAGGACCAGTTTTCTGGCAGCAGAATTCTGAAGTCGCAATCTGATTGGTTTACCTTTACCGGATTTCCGGGAAAAGCGAGTGTTGACTTTGTTTTCGTTCAGCCTGAGAAACAAAGTACAGCTGTACACGAAAGATCTATCCATCAGGTGTACTGAAAATAAGTGATTATAAAAAGCAACTGAACTGGTCACCAGCCATTGCACCCTATAATAGGTCATGCACCTTAAAATACCAGTAGGCTTGGGTGGTAATACAGCAATTTCCAAAAATAGCAACAATTCAATACAAATTTTAAACATTGCCACATTACTTACAGGATGCACTCCTTCAGTTGGCGTCTTTTGTACGCTTTGGAGACACTTCAATTTCAATGAACTGATTTACTCTGAACAGAGATTTGCCATTTGTCTGAGGTTGGGGCTCACAAACATGCATGGAGATCCCCATCAGCGGATATAAAAAGCTCAAAAAGTGGACCCTGGCCCAATTGCGTAATTGAATACTGAAAAATATTTTGTCTGTAGTAAGTCCTTTTGGACAAAAATGTTGTCAATGTGCGAAGACCTTTGGATGACGTGACACCACCAGCTAAAATTGGGCTGATATGAGGCAACTGTGAGTGTGACAAGTACCGCCTTGACAGTCAGAGAGAGGGTACGCACACATCACTTTCTGTTGGCCATGGTTTTAGAGCTCCAACTCTGGTCTGGCTCACACACACCCCTGACCCATGCAGCCTGCTATATTCAACTAATTTTGCTACATTTTGTCAAGAATTTGAGAATCACTTCTCTGAATTTGATTGTTGGCATCGTAAATGATTTTTCTCATGACGTGTTGACGCCGTTAAATCAGTTCAGTTCAGTGTAGTAGCAATCACATGGCCCCACCATGTTTTTTAGGGGGGAAACTGAGTCACCGTGAGCCGCAAGAAAAACTGTTTAATGATGTCCAAATGTCACTTTGGAAATCATTCTGCAGGAGGCGATTGCCGCGGTTCATCTTTACTACATCAGACACACTTAGCCAAGATGTGCACCAGAGCAAGGAACAGATCCATGACGTTATAGTTCTGGCCAAAGACCGTGACTGCTATTCTGGTTGTTTGACAGAGCTGGAACTGCTCTCATTTCACCACAACACTCGCAAAAGGACCAAATGTTATAATAAAAAAAAAATTAAATTTAACTAAACTCACCCAATCTTCCACATCTTGCGGCGAGTTCTCATCATGGATTTCCTTCACTCGCCGCCATAAGATATTGTCCTTGCCATGAGAGTTGATCCTTTGACGAGTCTTGATGGCAAAGACCATGATGATGACAAGGGCCGCAGTGACAATGAAGCCCAGAACGAGAGCAATAGCCTGCAGCAGATAGAGTCAGTCCAGATCAGTTCAGAAGCCACAAGCATAAGATCATTAGTGGTGTGAGAGAACATTGCTATATACACGTATCGCCAGTAGAGATGCGCTGGTCGTCTCTTAACCCGCGGGTCGGGTTGGGCCAGGTAAAGAAATGGCCACTTTATTTCGTGGCAGGTCATTAAACACAAAATAAAAAAATCCATGTAGGTGAAATTATACGAGTGCATTATAAGGTTCTTCTGGGACGCCGAGGACATTCTTCGGCAGTCGCAGTCACTTGCCTTTCCTGCGCTCGGCAAGGTGTCGAAAGACACATAATTTCATTAAATCAAGGCCCACAAGTTGGAAAAATACCTGACCCGCACATCACTAATTGCCAGATCTCGAACGGGCACTGGGAGAACTGATGAAGGGCCAGGCTGGTAAATTAACTAACTCGGACGGTTGGTCTACCTGCATTTTATTAAGACCACAATAGGACCCAGGATTAAACCAATATTTTAAAGTTTTGTGAAAATTATCACCATTGAGGCAAACCAATAAAAATGCTGCCGACAGAAGCTTGTGTTTGACCGCTGAAAGAGTGTTAGGTAGCGTGGCGAGGGTCAAGAGAGAAGCAAGTTAAATTGTGATCGAGGGAGCAAGAAAGGATTTTTAGTAGACACCAAGCAGAGGTCTAAAAAACATTACAGAGTAATGCAGCAAACTGTCTAAAAATACTTTGTAATAATTTCGTAACACTTGCCTGATGTAAACCAATAATTATAGACTTTTAAATGGTTTACATTTAATTTTCTTCTTGTGTGTGATAAGTTGTGATTTATCTTGCCTTCTGTCAATATTCAGGCCTCAGCACCTGCATAGAACCATATTGTAATTGCTCAGAGCATTATCGGTTTGTGGGTGTCGGGGCTTATTTGAGAGCCTAAACATGCTCAAAAAGATTTTCACACAGCCGTCAGTACTGTAGAAAACTTATTTTGAGCTTTTGGTGCGCTAAAAGTTTGTTGTAGGTGAATGATATTTGGCACACATGTGAAGGGTGCCAAGACATAAGTAACATAGATTGAAATTCCAAACTTGGAAAAAACTCTAAAAAAACTCTAAAAAGGGCAATTTGGCTCGTGTCAACGATCTATGATGACGCTGTTAAATTGCACAACTTTTTTGACCTTTGAAATACATGTGCATGGTCTGCGATGGACTGGCAACCTGTCCAGGGTGTACCCCGCCTCTCGCCCAATGTGCGCTGGAGACCCCCATGACCCCAAAACGGGAATAAACAGGTTGGAAAATGAATAAATGTGTCGATGGCAGCCATCGAAACCAAAAATCCCAATTTATGCTGTTCAATACTGCTATTTCCGACAGTGTTTGAAGGAAACAGTGTTTGCATTTTGGAACACTTATGTATGCAACTTTTTTATTTATTGAAGCAAGTTTCCAAAGGAGACAATAATCTGGAGTGTTAAACTGCGAATCTTTTTGACCTTGTTGAACGATTCGTTCTTGGCATTCTGATGAATTTCGATGTTTCGCCACGAAGCAGGAAGTTGTTATAACTCAGCCATACAATGTCCGATCAAGATCAAACGCGTTGCCTGAACATATCTATACAGCAATCGATGGTGTCACTAATAGTGCCTCATGGAATATCGAATTTTCTGCTGTTTTTTTTTCTTTTATTCTATTTCAGACTGTGATTGAAGTAAACATTTGAAATGTTTGTAAGAAGCCATGGCCAACAAAAAAGTGTGTAAGAATCCATTTTATGTTCAGGTTGGCACTGAATAAGAATTTTCATATTCAACATTTAGTTTGACACTAGAAGAGGTTTATGTAAATGCAATTTCTTGGAAAAAATTTTTACTTATTAAACAGTTTATTGATCTAAATCTAGCCACAGGGGTTGCAAGCCAGTGACTTCTGTGCCGGTCCCAAGCCCGGATAAATAGAGAGGGTTGCGTCAGGAAGGGCATCCGGCGTAAAAATATGCCAAAACCAAATATGCGAGTCACCAAATCGATTTTCATACCGGATCGGTCGAGGCCCGGGTTAACAACGACCGCCTCCGGTGCTGTTGACTTACAGGGTGCCGGTGGAAATTGGACTACTGTTTGTCGAAGAAGGAGAGGAGGGAGAAGGATTCGTCGACAGAAAGAGAAGAGGAAAGGCAGGAGTATAGATCTGAGAATAGGGACTCTTAACGTTGGTACAATGACAGGGAAGGGTAGGGAGCTGGCGGACATGATGGAGAGAAGGAAGGTAGATATTCTGTGTGTGCAGGAGACCAGGTGGAAGGGTAGCAAAGCGCGTAGTATTGGAGGAGGATACAAACTGTTTTACTATGGTGTGGATAGGAAGAGAAATGGGGTAGGAGTGATCCTGAAGGAGGAGTTTGTGAGGAATGTTTTAGAGGTGAAAAGAGTGTCAGACAGGGTGATCAGTTTGAAGTTAGAAATCAAAGGGGTGATGTTGAATGTAGTGAGTGGTTATGCTCCACAAGTAGGCTGTAAGTTGGAAGAGAAGGAGAGATTTTGGAGTGAGTTGGATGAGGTGATTGAGAGTGTTCCCAGAGGAGAGAGAGTAGTAGTGGGAGCAGATTTCAATGGGCATGTTGGCGAGGGCAACAGAGGTGATGAGGGGGTGATGGGCAGGTTCGGTGTTAAGGAAAGGAACCTAGAAGGACAGATGGTGGTGGACTTTGCCAAGAGGATGGAAATGGCTGTAGTTAATACTTATTTCCAGAAGAGGGAGGAACATAGAGTTACCTACAAGAGTGGAGGTAGGAGTACGCAGGTAGACTACATCCTTTGTAGACGAGCCAATCTGAGAGAGATCAGAGACTGTAAAGTAGTGGTAGGAGAGTGTAGCCAGACAGCATCGGATGGTGATGTGTAGGATGTTTCTGGTGGTCAGGAAGAAGAGGGGAAGAAAGATTGAAAAGAAGATAAAGTGGTGGAAGTTGAAAAAGGAAGAATATTGTGAGGAATTCAGACAGAAGCTGAGACAGGCTTTGGGTGGTCAGGAAGAGCTTCCAGATGACTGGGAAACTACAGCAGAATTGATCAGGGAGACAGGAAGAAAGGTGCTAGGTGTGTCAGCTGGAAGGAGGAAAGAAGATAAGGAAACATGGTGGTGGAATGAGGAAGTACAGGACATCATCCAGAGGAAGAGGCTAGCTAAAAAGAAGTGGGACATTGAAAGGACTGAAGAAAGTAGACAGGACTACAAGGAATCGCAGCGCAGAGTGAAGAGGGAGGTGGCAAAGGCCAAACAGAAAGCATATGATGAGTTGTATGCCAGGTTAGACAAGAGGGAAGGCGAGAAGGAATTGTATAGATTAGCGAGACAGAGAGACAGAGATGGGAAGGATGTGCAACAGATAAGGGTGATTAACCTCTTAAGCCCGAGAGTCCCCGGTACCGGGGACTTGCCCCCTTGTGCGTTACATTTTCAATCATAGCTCACTAACCCTGAGAATAACCCACACATATTAAATACTGTTGTGTTCAGCGGAAACTCCTCTAAAAACGTATCTAATTCAATTTCATATCCGTTAACCACAGCTCGAACGCCATGCAAATAAACAACAACATGTCCGGAGTATAATTCATGACCACGTTTTTGTTTATGTGCAATATGTATCCACAATATAAACGGAAACACCCGAACCATTACATTAAATGAAAGCTAACAACCAGCTGAATCCAGTGATATGCAACTCATTAACATTGCATGAAGTATTTCAGAGCAGGGAGCGAAAGTTCCACGAAAAAACGCCAGCGAAAACCAAGCAAGCATGTAAATCTTGTCTTACCTTTGCCGTTTTTTTCAACAAAAAGTTATTTCCATAGCGATAAAGGTCCGTTTGTTGTTATGTCCGGTCGATAGCTTCGTGCAAACACCATTTTGGATTGTTTCTTTAGCTTTGTGGCGTCATTACGTCACCAAATATGGAATGACTCCCCGTGCGTAAGAGCACGTCTCTCCACGCTGCGCGTCGTGTGATTCGTCGGCGATCCCGTCGGTCTCAAAATGGTTGAGCTGATTGGTTTCCATAGAATCAGAGCTTTCCGTCGATATATAGATCTTCTGGATTGGACAGATGGTCGGGGGGGTAGGGACAAGCAGAAGCTTGATGTCAAAGCGTTTGTGAGTGAAGCGTTCCCAAAAGCGCAGCAAGATGGCGTAAATGAGCTTCTACCCCCCTTTTACAGCGTTTCTTTAGGAGTTTTTTTTGCTGAAATCATGTCCCATAAGCAAGAAAGGAAGACTATTAACGTAGCTAAAGCTTTGGACAAGATTTTTTTCCATATTTCAATTATTGTGCCAAATTGTGCCAAGCTGTGCCAACATGGATTACGCCTGAACTTTGTTCAATCAAAACCTGTACAGAATATTAGTTTCTTGTAGTATGGACACCAAACTTGCTACAGATGTCCTTGACATGTAGTGGTTACAATTGATTGTGTTTATTTGCTTCGTTATAAGTAAAATAAGGAGATATTGGAGGAAACGTGTTTTTTTTTTAGGCGGAGTTCATTTTTTGGCCATTCCAACATCAATTACTCTTACCCTGTGTTCTTGACTGTCAAATTAACTCATCCACACCACTCCCCAAGAACCTATCTTCATTTTGATACCAAGATTTGCAGTTTAGACCTTGTAAAAGCTGAGAAATGCCTTAAAAAGTAAAAGTATAGGATTTTCGGAAAATAGGCCTCAGGGCTTAAGAGGTTAAAGATAGAGATGGAAAGGTGCTAACAAGTGAGGAGAGTGTGCTGAGAAGATGGAAGGAGTATTTTGAGGAGTTGATGAATGAGGAGAATGAAAGGGAAAGAAGGGAGGAAGAGGTGAATACTGTAGAGCAGGAAGTTGAAAAGATTAGAAAGGATGAGGTGAGGAAGGCGCTGGGGAGAATGAAGAGTGGAAAGGCTGTTGGTCCAGATGACATACCAGTGGAGGTGTGGAAGTGTCTAGGAGAGACAGCAGTGGAGTTCCTGTCTAGGTTATTCAACAGGATTTTAGAGAGTGAGAAGATGCCTGAGGAATGGAGGAGAAGTGTCCTAGTACCAATCTTTAAGAACAAGGGTGATGTGCAGAGTTGTAACAACTACAGAGGCATAAAGTTGATGAGCCACACAATGAAACTTTGGGAAAGAGTAGTGGAAGCTAGGCTAAGAAGGGAAGTGGATATTTGTGAGCAGCAGTATGGCTTCATAACCAGGAAAAGCACTACTGATGCAATTTTTGCTCTGGGAATGTTAATGGAGAAGTACAGAGATGGTCAGAAGGAGCTGCACTGCGTCTTTGTGGATTTAGAAAAAGCGTATGACAGGGTGCCGAGAGAGGAGCTATGGTCCTGTATGAGGAGGTCAGGAGTGGCAGAGAAGTACCTCAGAGTAGTTCAGGATATGTATGAGAGAAGTAAGACAGCAGTGAGATGTGCTGTAGGTCAGACAAAGGAGTTCAAGGTGGAGGTAGGGCTACATCAAGGATTAGCTTTGATTCCCTTCTTATTTGCTATGGTGATGGACAGGTTGGCAATGAGGTCAGGCAGGAATCTCCGTGGACAATCATGTTTGCAGATGACATTGTGATCTGTAGTGAGAGCACAGAGCAGGTGGAGGAACACCTGGAAAGTTGGAGGTCAGCTCTAGAAAGAAGAGGAATGAAAGTCAGTCGCAGTAAGACAGAATACATGTGTTTGAATGAGAGAGAGGGAAGTAGAACAGTGAGGTTACAGGGGGCTGAGGTCAAGAAGGTGCAGGAGTTTAGGTATTTGGGGTCAGTAGTCCAGTGCGACGGGGAGTGTGGAAAAGAGGTGAAGAGACGAGTGCAGGCAGGTTGGAGTGGATGGAGAAAAGTGTCAGGGGTGTTGTGTGACAAAAGAGTGTCAGCTAGAATCAAAGGAAAGGTGTACAGAACAGTAGTGAGACAAAGCCATGATGTATGGGTTGGAGACTGTGGCAGTGAAGAAGAGACAAGAGGCAGAGATGGAAGTAGCAGAGATAAGGATGTTGAGGTTCAATTTAGGAGTGACGAGGATGGACAAGATTAAGAACAAGCACATCAGAGGGACAGCTCATGTTGCTTGTTTTGGAGACAAAGTCAGAGAGGCCAGATTGAGATGGTTTGGACATGTGCAGAGGAGAGATAGTGGTTATATTGGTAGAAGGATGTTGGAGATGGAGATGCCAGGCAAGAGGTCAAGAGGAAGGCCAAAGACAAGATATATGGATGTGCTGAAAGAGGACATGAAGGTAGTTGGTGCAAGAGTAGAGGATACTGAGGACAGAGTTAGGTGGAAACGGATGATTCGCTGTGGCGACCCCTGAACTGGGAACAGCCGAAAGGAGAAGAAGAAGATACATATTTTTATGCCATGGTGTCAGAAATAAAGGGAATCCATCTAAAGAACCGTGAGTGATTCATACATGATCAGTTGTGTTTCACCAGCCGGATACAGTGCTGTTTTCAGAGGATTTCAACGCACACTTATCTATATTTTTAATTAGTCTTATTTATGCATTCTGTAATGGTTAGAACAATGCTACTGGCTAGCACTGCACCTATACTAGCATTGCACCATTAGTAGCTTTCTAAATTCAATATAAATGGTAAAAAAAATGTCTTGAATCACCTCATATTTTTTTGCCTCTGGAAAACGCACCATTTACCTCCCACATGCTTTTGCCACGCCCCTTTTGGGACTTGTAGTTCGGTAATTATGGGTAATGTAGTGCATATCTCTACCCTTGCCTCGAGGTTTGATTTGCCAGTGTCCCCAAAGTTTCCTGAACTAACCATGAATTCATACCCTAACCCCAACCCCCAACTCTAAACCTAACCTCAACCTGAGCCATCACCCGGGGCGGAGGATCCACTCACTTGCCCAGCTGATTAGTACCACTTACAACCACTACAGGACACAAATGCACACAACATACTCACCTATACTTACCATGGGCTTCCATACCCCATGCTCAAAGTTGAGAGCATGGGGTCAAACCCGGGTCTCTGTTGTCTGGTCTCTGCTTCCCAGCTAAGTGACTCTGCTTGGAAAGCCACAAGCCAATTCACACTCTAGACGAGAAATCTCAACCAGATAACCTTCATTTTCAGTACTTTGGGGTCTATAGATTGGCTAAGAAATGGGCCAATGGAAGTAGCCCACATCACCTCTGCTCTCACACACACACCTCGCACTGCCATTTTAAAGAGCAAGCAAGGTGAACTTACAAACATTTACTCATTTCTCGTTTGATGAAGGGCAAGGAGCCCAAAATGTTAGTAGTATCTCTCCCTAACTCTTGGAGTTTCTGAAGAGAAACTTTGGACAGTGGACTAGGAACAGTTTTAGCACTTTTTAACCAATAATGGAGTTTCTTGGATTTTAACTGCTGGATTCGGTCATGGCTATGAACCAAGCGGATTGGGAGAAAGCCAGGAGGTGGGTCAACAACCAATTCCAAACAAAACACGATTCCCGGTCATGAGGAATAGCCCCAGCAGACCTCCTTCCTCCATTCTTCAATCGGCTCCAGAAGACCGAGCTCTGCCGGGGGAGAGTATGATAAATGGGCTTTGCAGGCAATAGATTAAGATACCTAGAGAAAATAGAGAAAAACAGACTGAATCCTCTACACGGCCGGAAGAACAAACCAGCCGCCAGGATCAACTGGGATGAATTCAATAACCCCTCTTCAGGCATGGTTACGAGGCAACAAAATAACCAATGCAAAAACACAATTTGGGCCATTTAACCCTAGATTTTCCCTCCCCCACATCCAAATTGATCGTTTCCCCGGCACAAATTTTCTCCACATCACGCACAAGAGTCATCTTGTCGGTGGGCCTGAACAACAAAGACCAGCTGGTGCAGCAGACATCCATAAAACAACTGCAGAGGTTATGGAGGGCAGCAGCCAAAGCATTCCTTTTAGCCACCATCTATACGCGCGTCATTCACTACCTGTCACACCTTAATCCACTGAAAATTAAGAACCTGGAGAAACTCAACAATATCATCACACACAATGTAAGACCAATGCTTCCAAATCCTCAGGGAGATCTCTCCACTCAGGTTCAAGGTTCAGGAGGATGGCACCCAATGGATGCCGACCACAGCCAAAACCATTCTTGACTTTTGGCTCGACCAGTTAAACATGTAAGGCCGGCGAATTGCACAGCTGTGCCCAGACAGATCATTAACAACACCCTAAAGATTACCAAAATGTTTAAGCTTTCGTCTCCACAGGAAGAGCTCCTTATTTTGGAGCTCGCCCACGTCCCGACTCCGGTGGGGTGACCTGGACGTGGTGCTTCCAGCTTACAACAGAACTACAACAAGCCTACCACCTAATCGACTACTTTGCAGACCAATCCAATCAAAAAAGTCCTTCCCTTCACTGCCAAATCCACATGGGTCTTACCTACACACCTCATCTCTTCTCCCATCCATAAACTCATCCATACGAATGTCTAGGTTACTTGCGTAACCCCACATTCTCTGAATAGGGAACAGAGACGTTAGTTAGTCGGGATAAGACCGACTGAATGGGAGCGAATCCCTGTGAGAGCGACAGACACTTTAACAGGCAAATTGATTTGCAGGCGTACGTGACAGCCGGGTATAAAGCCGGGCGTACCTTACGCTCACTATGGAATTTCCTGAGGAGCCGGACCTACTTACCTCCCGGCACCTCAGATCCATGACTTCTAGGGCATGGCAGAAGGGTAACGTCTCCATTCCTTATTCAGGGAACGTGGGGTTACGCAAGTAACCTAGACGTTCCCTTTCAGTCGGTCCCGGAGACGTTAGTCGGGATAAGACAGACTGAATGGGAGCCTCTGTAAAGGGCCATGCCCGAAGTCCATCCAAACAGGCCGGCACTAAACGAATAAGAGTTAGCTGCAAAGGCCGTGATACCAGAATGGGAACTCCTTCTGCCCCTGCCCGGAACTATCATTGACGGGGAAGTCGTCCAACACTGAGGGAATTATCATACGACCAGAAGGAGGGCACCCCTCAACCCGTAGGTAGGGTGCGTGGAGATTGCGTCGAGGTCTGCAGGGCTACCAGCGAGTCCTCGTTCTCACCAAAAAAGTGGCAGAGATGGAAGTCATCGTTACTCACCAAGCAGGAGGATAACGGGACAGGTTCATACTAGCCGCCTGGAAGAGGGGAGCTGTATAGACAACATAGAAAGGGAGTGCCGAAGAGGGACTCCCAGATCTGGACCCTAGTTCTGCTGGGGCCAGGCCGAGGCAGAGCCCCAACTACAGAACCTAGCAGAGCTGACTGCTCCGCTCAGTCAGATGCCGGAGGGGGGAGAAAAGGAGTGCCACCCGAGAGGAGAGACCCTTCTAGCCAACACCCACGAAGCAGCAAAGCCGCGAGTGGAGTGGGCCCTCCGATGGAGAGGGCAGGGAATTTCACATGCCTGAAGCAAGGCAAGTGGCCACACTCTACAGTGGGCCAGCCGTTGCTAGGAGACCGCGGAAACCTTACGCTGGCCTCTGAAGCATACAAAGAGCTGCTAGGAGCTAAGGAGCCCCCGGGTTCTGTCCAGGTGGACCCGTAGGGTAGATCGAGGCTGCGGCTTGCGAGAGCACCACGAACGCCTCCGGCTCAGCTGCAATCCAGGAGGAGGCAGCTGAACTGGAAGAACCGAAAGCCGCGGCCCTTCCGATTCTGCTACGGAGAGCAGATTGTCTACAGCAGGGGTGTCAAACTCGTTTTCACAGAGGGCCACATTAGCATAATGGCTGTCCTCAAAGGGCCAGATGTAACTTATAAATGTAAAACAATGTAATTGAATGTAATGTAAAATAAATGTAACTACTAGTAAAAGTTATATAACTCATTATTTATAACTTATTCAAGTGACAATTTAGTTACATAGAAACAATTGTATGCTAACTGTTCTAATTTAAATCCTTTTTTTGTCAGCTTATGAAAACCCACATAACTTCATTAATGAAGGATCAAACTGTCCAAGCGAATAAAGAAAAATAGCATTTTTGTAATTTGTTTAGCAAAAAAAAACCCCTCAGACTGAAGACGATGCATTTCGATCATCATCATTTATCCTCTGGCTCAAGAAACAGATCAGATTAGCTGTGCCCATTTCGCATCTTGAATTTTTTTTTTGTGACGTGAGAGATCACTCAAATGCAAGAGTCTTACGTTCAATGTGTGAGAGTTTGCAGCTCTGCAGTTTTACTCGTAAGTATGGATGCGGCTGCGTAGGCATTGTGCTGGAAACCAAACACTCCACGCATTCTCTCGTGACCGTCTTTTCGACGAGAAAACCCACCACAGCCAGGAATAATGCACGTTTGCTCATCGTGTGAGCAAATGGCGAAATACTGGTCTGGCTTATGCCAAAGGATCAGAGGTGCTGCGGTGCTCGGTAGAATGCCGAGGTAAGCATCCTTCTAACCACTTTTAGCTCGCGTCAAAGTAGGAGAGAGAGTCACACTCAGTCCGCTCCGAAGAAAAATTGCATAGTGAGCATAAGGTACGCCCGGCTTTATACCCGGCTGATTGCTAATCAAATAACCTACGCCTGCAAATCAATTTGCCCGTTAAAGTGTTCGGTCTGTCACTCTCACAGTGATTCGCTCCCATTCAGTCGGTCTTATCCCGACTATCGTCTCCCGGACCGACTGAAAGGGAACACACTCCTCCTTCAATGTCAGTCCATACAGCCACAACCTGACAACCTCACTCCACAACTCAGATGGGCCCTAAGAGAACTCTATCACATGACCTCCTCAAGGGGTCGACACCCCAACGACACCACTCTGGGTCTTTCTGTTGTAAAATCCTGTTGGATACCAACTCGTTATCCATCAATTTCCTTAACACCACAGTTTTCTTTCAATCAAAATTGCACTCCAAAATTCTCCTCTCAAAAGATTTTTTCAAACCCACTCACACACAGCCTCCTCCATAGATTGAGTTTTCCCTAAAAGAACACTTTTGCCTCCATCATCAAATCGCAAATCATCTGCTATTTCTGTATTTGCTACCTGGAGGAATAGCTCCAGGGGGCCATCTCCACCCTCTTCCAGACACTCCGTCCGAGACAGTACTCCAAAAGGTTCCTACAGACTATCAAATCTCATACCCTTACTGCTTTGAAGGAGCCAGTCCCAGTGGACAGGGCGGGCCCCGGGGATTTAGTTCCCTTCATGACCCCTTTTAACTATACCTCCCAATCCTTTAATCGCTCACTCCACTTTTTTTCCACTCAATCCGTTCACCCCCTGCTTCAACAATGTTGACCGCTTGCCTACTACCGGAGGAACCCCAACTTGGTGAGAGCAGCGGTCTTGGCTGCACGAATGGGAGCTCCTCTTGTGGACCAACGGTACTCACAACCAGACGTGCTGTGGGCGACTTCCAGTGCAATCAGCCTTCCTCATGGACTTACCTTCAACACACAAAACATTGTATATATATCATCACACATTGCAACATATTACATTAGAGAAACTCAACATAGACTACAGCACCTCTCAACACAGGTCAGCACATAGACACCACTCTGGTTAATAATTTTTCACTCATTCCTATTTCATTTCTCAAACCCTGGATGCTGGAGGAGTGCATCACCATGTCTGCCAAGCAGGGCAAAAGAAGGGAGAGGATCTGAATCATGTTGATCCAGACTCTCTCCCCAAAGGGCTTTAATGCCAGATAATTTCTATGATGTCATGGGTGAAGTGCGGCCCGGGATACCATAGGGCACCCACTTTTAACCTGGGCCCACTGGTCACTTGGGAGTCCGGGGGAGGCAGAACCAGGGGGGTATTCCAGAAAGCTTGGTTAACTTACCATATGATAAATCATAACCTCTGGGTTGATTTACCCTAAACAGGCATACCATGAGTATGTCGGTTCCAAAACACCTGAGAAGAGTAAGTTTAATCAACCTCCAACTGGTTACCCAGAGTTAATGCGCGTGCACGGTGCATATATAAAGACATTTTCAATGGATCGCCGATTTCACGAGTCACCATGGAAAGTCAAAGCGAAAAAAAGAGAGCGGCGTATTTCACAGAGGCGGAGTTGAAGGTTTTAATACACGCTTATGAGGAGTTTAAGCCAATAATATTAAAAAGAAGCAATACAGCTGCATCAGCTAAAGCAAGAGAGTTGACTTGGCAAAAAATAACGGACAGAGTAAATGCGTGAGTGTATTAAATTACAAATTTGGTATTGGCTCCCGTTTTATTATAATACAAAATAATGAAGGTATGACTTATACAGCCTTTTGAATATGTTATATCACTACGAAAATAATTAATACATGTATAGATATACATAATATGACTAAATATTAAATATGCGTCATAGATTTTACTACAAAGGACAAACCTGCCATTCTGTGGAATTCGTCTTTAATAACAAGCAGAGGTTTATGGCCAGGGAACTGTACAAACGTGGGTAAGAACTGTTTAAGTGCCAGACATACTGTACGAACGGCTCTACACACAGTTGCCTTTCCCACATGCTCTGAATCGCCCACACTGTACAAAAAATGTCCAGACGCAAAAAACCTAAGTGCTATGCACAGAATGTTTTCTGTGCTAAGCGCAGAACCGCGGTTTGTCACATTCACGATATGCGGTTTTAAAAGACGTGTTAAATAAACTAACGAATCTTTTGAAAAACGATAACGCTCTTTCAAATATTCATTAGGGTATGCAAACACATCAATACGCGGTCTTATAACCCTCTCCCGACGAAAAAAAAACCTCGTATAATTTGTGCTTCTACGTCCACAGGATCCTCATCAAAAGGGCACGCCATGCTCACCAACCTTCTGAAACGAAGTTACACTGAAACATAACCTGCTCCCGAGCAGGTTATCTTCAGAGAGTCAGTTGCTATGGTTACATACATACCCAGAAAGTTACCTCCGTTTTTGGAACCGAAAGTTGAGGTTATCCACGAACTTATCCTTAAACATACCCAGGTATGTCACATAACCTGCTTTCTGGAATACCCCCCAGGAATGACTAAATTAGCACTTATTATTTTGCACATTTGATTTGGTTTAATTGTCTTTGGTCTTGGCGTGATTGTGGCACCCCTACCCCACACTCCCAGTCTGTCCTCCCCACAGACTCCAGAGATACTAACCCCAACCCTTATCCTAACCCTAAACCCAAACTCTAAATCTAACCCTAACCATTACCACAACCACTAACAACAAATAAAATCCTTTATGCTATCCAACTGTTGTATTAAATGTCAATTTCAAGAGTTTTATGTCCTTTTCTATGTCTACTTTTTATGTTTTCCTTATCCTCAGTGTGTATGGGCAGTTAATTTCATTCAGCTGCTGTTGTTTGATTGCATATTTTGATTTAAGATTTTCCCTCAATGTTTTTGTAAGCATTCTC
This sequence comes from Danionella cerebrum, assembly GCA_007224835.1. NCBI lineage: Eukaryota > Metazoa > Chordata > Actinopteri > Cypriniformes > Danionidae > Danionella > Danionella cerebrum. The sequence continues at coordinate 285,729 of SRMA01026064.1, forward strand.
ATAGGCACATGGGAGTTGGATCACCCCCTGCATGGAACTGCTGAGGTGCGTAACGTGGAGAGGTCAGCAACTTTCTGCAGACTCGATTGCTATAGAACTCCAAACTTCATTTAGATTAGTTCAATAGTGGTAACCAAGTAACCAAAAATCAACATTGAGCAATTAAAAAATGTCATTTGCTACTGATAAAATATACATAATGAACACAGAACTACTCAGATACTGATTAACACTATTTTTCAGAGCTCTTGGGTGGTTGGCGGAAAGGAAAACTTGCTCTCCCACAGTTTCCAGCATCTTGGCTGTTGGGATGATAGAAAGTTTATGTTCCTGCTTTGTGGGTTCTCGTGGTTGACTGAAGATTCCCATTGTGGCTGATTTTATGTGAGACTTTTTGTTCCTGTCTGTGGGCTCTCAGAAGACTTATCATATTTGGTTTCCCATTGGGGGTATAACAAATGTAGACATATTATTTTTATTTTTGTTAAAATCTCAATAAAACCAAAGAGAAAAGTACACAAGTGACTAATTGAATTTTGTACAGTTTAAAAACACCCCTTTTTCTTAATTTAACATTTATGGAGTTGTATACTTTTAGGTCTAAATTTCTCAAATGGCGTTGGAGATTCAATCAGATGGATAAATACAAGTAGATACTTATTTATCTGCAATAAATAGTGAGGTGCTTGATTGGCCCAAATGTTTCTTTTGCTTTGACTCCAATCAAACAGTCATTACAATCCTAATCGTAAAGAAGATCAAGAAGCCCTGATCTCAACATCAGCGAGTGTGTTTTGGATTACCAGAAGGATCTGAGAAAGCTGCATCCACAGAAGATTTGTGGTTTGTTTAGCCAAGAGGTTTGGAAGAACCAAACATTCGACGTAGATCTCTGTTTTGCTCATTCACTGCATATTGTTCAATGATGACTATTAATGATCAACACTTCCCTTTCTGAAAGCATTTTTCCGCACACCTGCCTAAAACTTTAACTTTTTTAAAGGCTTAAAAGCAATATGCTCCAGATTCTGCTCAGGCCATTTAGGAAGTATTTCTCCCACACACATCTCTGACACATCTTCACCTAACCTGCTGATTGAAAGTTTGAAAATGTGCTTGACAATCCCTGGAGCATTGATGGGTATGCGAAGGTGCCATGCAAGGTATTCTTTTCATCTTTTCTTCCCAATCTATGACAGTGTTTCCTGAGTTTGAGCAGGGCAATGTAATATCCCAGTTGAAAAAAGGTCAAAAGTTCCCAGTAGTCAACTTCCAAGAGAGTTCACTCTGCTACTAACTTAACGGTGCTTGCTTGTGATAGAGCTCAATAACTAATCCAGCATCTGACACTTATTAATTGTCACTCCTTTTTATTTATATTCAAGTAATGGAACACGAAGACTTAATTGTTGAATGATCTTTATTTATTTATTTAGCATTGCACATTCACGTCACCAGGCTCAACCAATTCCCTAGATCCAGAGGGGTGTTCCTGTTAGGTTCTTTAACTGTTTACTTTTATTTTGTTATTTTCTCAGTCTTTTATTTTGTAAACTCTCTTCTGTTCCTGCCCCGTCCTGCCTGCTCTTCCTCTTTGTCTGTGTTCCTCCATGTTGTACCTGTGCCTCTTCTCCTGTGTGTATATTCATTCTGTGTCATTATGTTGGCTTGCTTGCAAAGCCAACATATTGTTATTGCACCTAAACTTATTCTTCTGCTTCTTCTTCTTCTCTTTTCTTCTGACAAAAATTCTTAACCCTACTTCTCCTAGCCCGTTTGAGCTACAGCCACGAAACTTTCCACACACCTCAAAGCTGTTACGTAGTTTGTTGCTAAATCTCTTTGGACCGATTCGACCAGCGGTTTCCGTAAAAAACGCGAATTTCGGCCCAAAAATCGCCCAAGTCATTCCCTATGGGGGCCCTAGAGTGGTGATGTCTTGTTGCTACTTGCACTGTTTTCTCAACTAAAAATTAACCTTTACACACACATTTTATATCTAAATGGTAGAGATTTTTGTCCTCTTTCAGTTGGTGCTGTTTTCATTTTTAAAAAACACACGGTTTTTACTCCAAGTGGCCTAAACCACAAGGAGTGCACATAATTGCTCCATTCACCTCCATTCAAAAATTCTGCCAGAGGATGTTTAAAATCTCAATCGCAGGCTATTTCTAACTCGCCATAAATCATTCAAACTTTATCACAGCTTCACAAAATTTACACCCTTCTCTTCCTTTAAATCTTGTGATTCTAACAGTAAAGGAAATATTTTAATGTGTCTTTTCCTTCTTTCGTAATCCTAATTTGTTTGGAGGTATGGACTTCTCAGAAATGAGCAGTTGCACAGAATCAAATGAAGGCTATTTGTAGCTCGCCATAATTTTTTTATTTCTAATCACACCTTCACAAAATTTACAGCATTCTCTTCGTTAGGGTCTTCTGCAACTGACAAAGAAAGAATCGTTTTGATATGTTTTAAGGTTCCCTTTCAGTCGGTCCAGGAGACGTTAGTCGGGATTAGACCGACTGAATGGGAGCGAATCACCGTGAGAGCGACTGACGAACATATTAACGGGCAAATTAATTTGCAGGCGTAGGTGATTGATTAGCAATCAGCCGGGTATAAAGCCGGGCGTGCCTAAGCCTCAGTATGCAATTTTCCTTCGGAGCTGACTGAGTGAGACTCTCTCCTGAACTTTGACGCCTTTTTCTCTCGCTTGAAAGATCAGTAGGTTGCTTACCTCTCGGCATACTTGGTGTAGACCTCTGCTAGCCCAGAATAGCACGCCACCAAAACGCCAGCACCTCGAAGATCTTCTCAGGCAAGCCTGTCCAGTGTTTCAGCCATTTTCTCATAATCCTGTCCGCTTTTCACGACACGATGAGCAAAACGTGCATTACTCCTAACTGCGGTGGATTTATCTCGTCGAAAGACGGTCATGAGCGCTGTGTGGAGTGTTTGGGCTTCAAACACGCCCGCGCAGCGCTTGTGAGGCGAGAGTGTGTGCACTGCAACGCTCTGCCGGGCCGCACGCTGAGATATAGAAGGTCTTTCTTCGAGGAAGAGGACGCCGGAGCTTCGGCTCTTGGCGCTCCTACGAACCGGAGTGAGCCGGCTGTTTTCTCCCCGGATGTTTTGGGTCGAACGGTGTCAGGTGACTCCTCGCATCACCCCCAAATGCCGAGCGTGCTCCCCGTCTGGTCCGCGAATGAGTCGGAGAGCGTTTCGGCGTTACCCGGCCCCTCGTGTGATCCTGATGACGATCTGCTATCCATCGCAGCATCGGAAGGGGCGCGATCTTCGAGTTCTTCCAGCTCAGCGCTGCCACCCTCCGGGGTCTCGGCCGAGCCGGAGCTCGATGCACACGCGGTGCTCTCCAAAGCCGCGGCCGCAATTGGGCTTGAGGTGCCTACGCCCTCTAGCTCAGCGCCGTCGCGGCTGGATGACTGGTTCTTGGGTAAGCGCCGGGGCTCCGTCCCCCGCGCTCCTGCGGCCCCTTTCTTCCCGAAGGTGCACGAGGAGCTTACAAAATTCTGGCGGGCTCCCCTGTCTGCCAGGGCTTCTAGCTCCTCCCCCTTCACCGCTCTGGATGGTGCAGCAGCTAGGGGATACTCCTCGATTCCCCAGGTGGAGCAGGCTGTCGCGGTGCACTTGTGCCCCGGCAGTGCTGCCGCTTGGCGATCTCGTCCGAGTGTGCCCTCCAAAGCCGGAAAAGTTTCGTCTGCCCTGATGGCGAAAGCTTATTCTGCTGCGGGTCAAGCTGCTGCATCGCTGCATGCCATGGCGACCTTACAGGTCTTTCAGGCCAAGGTCCTCCGTGACACGCACCAGGGTGGTGGCGACCAACAGTCCATAATGGACTTACGTTCAGCCACTGATTTTGCGCTTCGTGCTACAAAATCAGCAGCGCTGAACATCGGTCGCACGATGGCCACACTTATGGTACAGGAGCGCCATCTTTGGTTGGAGCAGGCCTCTATGCTTCCCGATGACCGAAACCGGTTTCTGGATGCACCTGTCTCCCAAGATGGCCTCTGTGGCATCGCTGTGGATGATTTTGCGTCAAAGGTCTCCACGATCAGGAAACAGGCGGAGGGTCTGGGTGAGCTCATGGTCCCGCGTCGGAAGCGGCGGGCTCCTGCCGCTTCTGTGCCGGACCCCTCTCCGCCTGTGCGACGCCAAAGAGAGCGACTCTCGTCACGGTCTCAGCCTTCGACCTCTGGTCCGAGGAAGACCCCCACACGACGAAAGACGCAGTCAACCTCAGAGGGTTCTCGACGGCAGACGAGGGCTTCCACGAAGAAGCGCCCCTGAAGTTGGCGACTCGGGAGGAAATGAGCTTGTCTTTGGGTCTGGTCATCGACCCAGCTCCCCCAGGGGGGGGGGAGTCCACCACACACTCCTCGCTGCCGTCCTCCGGGACGGCGGCACCTATTGTGTCAAAGATAGAACTCACTTCCTACCCGAGAATAGCAGTCTCGCATGCCCGACGGTCTGGGGTTCTTCTTCCTCGGTCTCCGACGAAGACCCCGACATGGGCCCGAGCCCCGCTGGCCATGGCAGAGAGCGCGGGGGCACACCACCCCTGCCCTCATCTGACCATCCCCCAGGGTCCTCCCCTGGTGATTCCGCCCACAAGTCCGCCTCCGGGCGGCCCCGCCATGGGGACCATCGGCACGTCCCGACCACGACCCCTGTCAGCTTACCTGGGAGCCTGGCGGAAGCTTCCCGGGGTCTCACAGTGGGTGGTCCGGACAATCCGGCAGGGCTACACGATTCAGTTCGTGTCCGCCCCCAGGTTTCGAGGTGTGCCTCACACTCCTGTTCCCCGAACCGGCGCCTCATTCCTGCGAGAGGAGATCGACGCCCTTTTAACAAAAGGTGCGGTCGAGCCGGTACCCCCAGCCGATATGGAACGAGGGTTTTACAGCCCATACTTCCTGGTCCCCAAGAAAGCAGGCGGGCTGCGACCAATCTTGGATTTGAGGCGTCTAAACCGGCACCTGGCCAAGTACCGGTTCTAGATGCTGACGGTCCGCTGCATTCTACCGTGCATCCGTCCTGGAGATTGGTTCGCAACAATTGACCTGAAGGACGCGTACTTTCAGGTAGAGGTGGTACCAAGACACAGACCCTTTCTAAGGTTCTGTTTCGAAGGCCATGCAAACCAGTACAAGGTCCTACCCTTCGGTCTTGCACTATCCCCTCGCACCTTCACAAGGTTGTCAGGGCCGACTAGCCCCGCTTCGCCGGGCAGGCATTCGGATCCTGGACTACCTCGACAACTGGCTTCTACTAGCCTCGTCCAGAGACCAGTTGATCCGACACCAGGGCAAGGTGCTTTCGCACTTAAACCGTTTGGGTCTGAAGGTCAACTGGGAAAAGAGCCGCCTCACTCCGGTGAGGACCATCTCTTTTCTTGGGTTGGAGCTGAACTCCGAGAGCATGCTGGCGCAACTATCGGTAGATCGCGCCAGGGCCTTGCTGACCGCCCTTTTCGCGGTGTCTTCTCGACCAGTGGTCAGACTGAAGTTATTTCAGAGGCTCCTGGGGCATATGGCAGCTGTAGCCCCAGTCATTCGACTCGGGCTCCTGCGTATGCTACCACTGCAGCTATGGCTTCTCTCGCGAGTTCCGAGTTGGACATGGCGTCGGGGAGCGCTACGTCTGCCTATGGCAGACATGCTCCCTTACCTGAAGGTCTGAAAGACGGAGTGCTTCTGAGGTCCGGGGTGCCTCTCTCGAGCCACCCCGACCGAGTGGTGGTCACCACCGACACCTCCAAGACCGGTTGGGGCGCTATGTGCGGTTCCCACCGAGAGTCCGGTGCCTGGACCGGAAGACACTCTGGCTGGCACATAAACCGTCTCGAGCTAGTTGCAGTCATTTTAGCGCTACGGCGCTTCTGCCCGCTCCTCCGGGGGCGGCACGCGCTGGTCAGGACCGACAGCACTGCGGTAGTAGCGTACATCAACCGCCAGGGCGGTGTGCGCTCCCGTGCTCTGCACTACCTCGCCCAACGACTGCTCCTCTGGAGTCAGAGCAGACTTTTGTCGCTCAAAGCCTGTTATATCCCCGGAGAGTGCAACCGGATCGCAGATTTGCTGTCCAGGTTCCACCCCACGGCAGGAGAATGGCGACTCCATCCTCGGGCTGTTCAGCAGATATGGGACATCTTCGGCGAGGCCCACACAGACTTGTTTGCCTCCCGCCAGAACACCCATTGCCGGCTTTTCTACTCCCTGTCCCTGGCTCCTCTCGGGACAGATGCGCTGGCACACTGCTGGCCCACGAACAAACGCTTATATGCGTTTCCCCCAGTGAGCCTTCTAGCACAGTTACTGTGCAAGGTCAGGGAGGACGAGCACGAACTGCTTCTGATCGCCCCCTTTTGGCCGAACAGAGCGTGGTTCCCAGACCTCATCGCGCTCGTGACAGCCCCCCCCCTGGCCGATCCCTCTGAGTCCAGACCTCCTTACTCAGGGGGGGGGATACAGGCACCCGCGGCCAGACCTCTGGGCCCTACACGTATGGCATATCTGTCCGCGGTGGACCCCGAGCCTCTACCACCCTCCGTGGTGAGAACTTTGGACCACGCGTTAGCACCCTCTACTCGAGCATGCTACGCTAATAAATGGGGTTGGTTCGTCGAGTGGTGCTCTTCCCGCCAGGAAGACCCCGGGTCGTGCCCCATCAGAGTCGTGTTGACCTTTCTCCAGGAGAGGTTCGATCGGGGGCTGTCCCCTTCGTCCCTCAAGGTCTACGCCGCCGTTATTTCTGCCTTTCACCTTCGGGTCGAAGGGAAATCAGTGGGCAGCCACGAACTGACGGTGAGATTTCTCAAGGGAGCTAGGCGTCTCAGGCCGCCTAGACCCCCTCTGTTCCCTCTTGGGACCTCTCCGTCGCCCTTTCTGGGCTGCGGAAGTCTCCTTTTGAGCCGTTGCACTCTGCGGAGCTGCGCGTCCTCTCACTGAAGACCGCACTCCTGCTCGCTCTGGCCTCAATTAAGAGGGTGGGAGATCTCCAGGCACTGTCCGCCGACGAATCCTGCCTGGAATTCGGCCCTGGCGATTCTCTGGTTACCATCAGACCCAGGCCCGGATTCATCCCCAAGGTCCCATCCGTCCCCTTCCGGGACCAGGTGGTGACCCTGCAAGCTCTGCCCCGGGAGGAGGCAGAACCAGCCCAGGGTTCGTTATGTCCTGTGCGAGCTCTTCGGATCTACTTGGACAGAACCCGGGAGCTTCGCAGCTCCCAGCAGCTCCTCATATGTTTCGGAGGCCAGCGTAAGGGTTCCGCGGTCTCCAAGCAACGGCTTGCCCACTGGCTAGTGGAGGCCATTCGCCTTGCTTATGAGGTGTGTGAGGTTCCCTGCCCTCTCCATCTGAGGGCCCACTCCACTCGCGGCATCGCCGCCTCGTGGGCGTTGGCTAGAGGGGCCTCACTCTCCGACATATGTAGAGCTGTGGGCTGGTCTACACCTAACACTTTCATCAGGTTCTACAACCTTGATGTCGGCTCTGTTCCCTCTGCGGTCCTGAGTGGTGGCAGTCACCCTTAGGGGACGGAGCAGGTGTAAGCTTGCAGTACTCTCCTCGTCATCAGGAGAAGTACACCTTTCTAAGAGCTCCCCCTTTGGGCGGCTCTCCCATCCTCCCCCCTTCGGCATCTGACTGAGCGGAGCAGTCAGCGCTGCCAGGTTCCGTGTGGTGGCTTTGCTTCGGCCTGGCCCCCGCAGAACTAGGGTACAGATCTGGGAGTCCCTCCTTTGGCGCTCCCTTTCTATGTTCTTATACAGCTCCCCCTTCAGGTGGCTAGTATGAACCCGTTCCGTTACTCCCCTTGCTTTGGCGCGTAACGATGACTTCCGTCTCTGCCTCCTCTCTCTTGCAGAACGATGACCCGCTGGTAGCCCTTCGGGCCTCGACGCGATCTCCGCCACTCCTCCCTGCGGGTCGAGGGGTGCCTCCTTCTGGTCGTCAGCATCAACCAAGTACAGCAGAAGCTCTCAGTGTTGGACGACTTCCCCGTCAATGAGTATTCCGGGCAGGGGCAGAAGGAGTTCCCATTCAGGTACTAACGGCCTCTTACTAACCCCTCTCTTGGGTTTAGTGCCGACCTGTCTGGATGGACTTCGGGCATGGCCCTTTAAAGAGGCTCCCATTCAGTCGGTCTAATCCCGACTAACGTCTCCGGGACCGACTGAAAGGGAACGTCTAGGTTACTTGCGTAACCCCACGTTCCCTGAATAGGGAACGGAGACGTTACCCTTCGCCATGCCCTTGAAGTCATGGATCTGAGGTAAGCTGGGAGGTAAGTGGGTCCAGCTCCTCGGAAAATTCCATACTGGTGGCGTAGGCACGCCCGGCTTTATACCCGGCTGATTGCTAATCAATCACCTTCGCCTGCAAATTAATTTGCCCGTTAATATGTTCGTCAGTCGCTCTCACTGTGATTCGCTCCCATTCAGTCGGTCTAATCCCGACTAACGTCTCCATTCCCTATTCAGGGAACGTGGGGTTACGCAAGTATATTTTATGTAAGGTTTTGCCCTACTATGGGTGTTTGTGTTTGTTTTGTATTTATTTTTATTAAACGAGTGTTGATTCCAGATTGTGTGTGCATTTGAGTTCATTTAACCCTTCCTTTAACCATCTTGGGAGGGTTGCCCATAACAGTTCCATTAATCTCTGTGGACAGAAGAGACATTTTTAGTGCTACAATTATTTATTGAGCTCAATGTGTGTGTGCATATTTGTTTTTAATTCGTGGGATATCATCTTATTTAGAATGTTGTCAGAATTTCAATGTCAGTTATATGATTTTTTTTTTTTTTTTTTTTTTTTTGGTGCACCATGCTTACCCGCAGATGGTACACCCTGATCCTGGTCCCACCATAAAGTAGCTGCTCTCCGATATCCTTCAGTTTGGCCAGAGCTTGAGCTTAGGCTTCAGCTAGAGCCATGGATCAGCACTGCTCGCACAGAGAGAGAAAAACTGAGGCAGAGAGGTTTTGGCTATCAAGCCACATTCTTGTTTTGTATATATTTTAAACTGTAAATACTTAGTTTGTTGGTTCGTTTCAGGCTTTTGTTTATGTGAGCTCTTCGTGTTTTTGAGGACACTTGGGACTAGTGAGAGCGAACCAAAAATTCCTTTTGTGCTACAATAATGCTGTTGCTAATCTTCCCTTGCAGGTTCTCAATAAAACCTGCTAAGTTGCCAGTGTGGTCTTGACTTTAAACAATCATGCGTTTTATTATGCTTTTTTTATTTATTCAAAAGCATCAGGGTTACACATCTTCAGAAAAAATTATTGGTATTGTTATAGTTTTTGACTTGACTCTCGTTGGATGTGTGCTTGTTTGTGTCACTCCAGCAGATCTGTCATATAAAACTATTGTATGACTCAAGGCTTTTGTAAAGAATGTCATTTTGTTTAAACCAAAGGGTCATTGGTCATACACAAGTAGAATTTAAACACAGCTCTTCGTGTTTTTGAGGACACTTGGGACTAGTGAGAGCGAACCAAAAATTCCTTTTGTGCTACAATAATGCTGTTGCTAATCTTCCCTTGCAGGTTCTCAATAAAACCTGCTAAGTTGCCAGTGTGGTCTTGCTTGGTTTGTACATTCACAGGAAACGTAAACTTTTCAATGAAGACAAATATGTTTGTTAGAATTGTTCTTCTCTGTACTTTTCCCTCCCTACTTCTCCGTCTTTATCAACTGCTAGACCACCGGTCACCAGTCTCTTAAGCTTATAAAATTTGCTGAAGACACCACCTTCTTTGGTCTCATCTCAGAGGTGGATGAGTCTGCTGACAGTAGGGAGGTGGACCTGGTGCTCTGGTGCACCAACAGTTATCTGGAGCTGAAAGCCCAGAAGACAGTGGACTGTCGAAACGTGCCTGTTTCATCGCTCGCTCATCCTGTCCCTAACAGAAGACCTCATCTCCACTGTGGTGCCAGCCAGGTTGATGGCCCACAGTCATCATTGAGGCCACCCTCGCCTCCTCCATTGCTATGTGGTGTGCTGGCACCACGGCCAGAGACAAGCAGAGACTGCAACCTGTTGTGCATTTGGCTTAGATGGTGATCGGCTGCAGCCTCCTATCGATCTAACACTTGTACATCTCCAGGACTCTGAGGCATGTAAGTTGAATCTCAGCTGACTCTTCTCACCCTGGACATGGACTCTTTGAACCTTTCCCTTCAGACAAGAACTCACTGAAGCAAATTCCTAGTACAGTGGTACCCTGAGATACGAATATAATCAGTTCCAGGGTCACGTTCGTATCTCAAAGCATGTTTGACATGTAAAACACCTAATCCATGCAATGGCTCTCAGAAACAACAGTATAAGTAGATTAAAAAAAAATGGAAAACCAGAGAAAAATCAAGTAACGTTTCTTCAATCCTTACATCTACACATTTTTAATGTAATAAATGATAATAAAACAGAATAAAACACAAGCAAAATACGTAATATGTACACAAATGTGAAACCTTATCTTTAGAGAAGCGATGTGTTGGAGGAGGTGGAACGGATGCAGAAAACATTACGTCCATAAGTTAAACTTTAAACATGTTAAATTTAACTTTCTCGAGATATATATTTCATGAATTACTAACACAAACACGGTTTCAAGCATGAGTGAAGACAGATGGAGAGAGAGCTTCTGAGAACACGTCACGGTGGTTTTTCGAGCTTGTGCTACAGAACAGCACTTTCCAAGTTATAAACGTTATTTCTTTTACGACACCTTGACTCTAACATTAGTTATAGTACATTATTAGTAATCTATGCATATTTTTCTGTGTTGTTGAAGTGTTTTGAAGCGCATCAGACCCTTTCTGCACTGGGAGATAGGAGCGCAAGAACCCGTAAGCACTACGCGACGTCATACAAACAAGCGGAAAATACAACAGAACAGCTTGTAATTATTCGTATCTCGAATTTTTCTTCGCATCTTGAAGCAAAAAAATTCCCACGAGACCTTTTGTATTTCGGGGTACCACTCTAATGGGGGAATCACCTCTTTTTACATGGTAAAAAAAATTCTGCTTCTGAAATAATACTGAAACTGCTATAACAAAAAAAGATACTAAAAGTGAAATGGCAACGATAAACAAACAGGTTTCTTGAAATCTTGACTTTAAACAATCATGCGGTTTTATTATGCTTTTTTTATTTATTCAAAAGCATCAGGGTTACACATCTTCAGAAAAAATTATTGGTATTGTTATAGTTTTTGACTTGACTCTCGTTGGATGTGTGCTTGTTTGTGTCACTCCAGCAGATCTGTCATATAAAACTATTGTATGACTCAAGGCTTTTGTAAAGAATGTCATTTTGTTTAAACCAAAGGGTCATTGGTCATACACAAGTAGAATTTAAACACATCACCACCTACACCGTTCAAACTATAGCTACCAACTTTGCCAAGACACCCAAACTGATTGAACTCGGGTTGTCATATCTTTTCAGACATGTACCACTAAAGGAATTCTGGGAAATTGCTGAGAATGCTGCTCAATTTTCCACAGACTGAACATGGGTCAAAATTTGTAAAACCTTTTAGAACTTTCAAATTCACAACACATGTTGAGATTATCTCAAATTGACATTGGCTTTTAAATGGCACTTTTACAAGAGAACATCAAAGTTTGTGTGCAAACAACAGCCATCTAGTTTCTCTTACAGTTCTTGAAGCAAGACAGTGTTAATTGAAAAAATACTGTTCAATGGTGAACAGAATGGTTGATGACTTCTTCCAAAGCAAAATACACATTTTCTAAATATTTTCTTTGGAAAATTACAGTGTCTTTCCCACCAGGATTATGTGATTATTGTAGCGGGGCACGAGGTAGCTTTATAAAATGAATTGCTAAATCATTTAAGCAATCATGCTCTCAAGACCAAATTAAGACTAGGCCTCTTTGCACTCAAGTGGAAAACACATGTATGAAAATCCGGTTCAATAACTTAAGAAATTTCAGCTACACATAACATGCTGGTTAATTGAAGGGTTTGTGTGCACTTGCCTCTCTCTTTCTGTAGCTGGTTTACTAACTTTGTGGTCTGGAATCATTTGTGCTACAGGCTGTGATGTGGCATGTGTGAATGTTTGTGTGATGTGGCAACAGAACATACATATCCTTTAAAGCAAGCGGCATCAAACCCAATGATAAACACAATCGATGCTGCGTTTATGCCTCATATCATCCTGAAAAGGCTGAAAACAGCACGCCTGGAATTTGGCCTCTGTTGGGGCACACATAGATGAATGTTTATGAATGCGTGCCTCTGCCGGTCTGTGAGTATTTGTGGTTAAAGGCAATCAATAACAGTTCACTGCTGGTCCCTCAAAGTTGGTGTTCCAAGTATGTGTGTGTGTGTGTGTGTGTGTGTGTGTGTGTGCGTGTGTGTGTGTGTATACTGAATTTTGCAGTGGCTTCACGATCATTCATATATTCATGCATCAAAGAGCAGATGGCCTCTGATCGCAATGGGTGTTCCATAACAGAATGCTTCTCCTGATGCGTAACATGACCAGGAGCTTCTGGTGACCACGAGAGTGTTGTTATGTGTATGTATAAAAGAGAGATGAAAACAAAGTTTCACAATGTTATCGGATGTCAGGAAAAACACCTGATTCTTATTCTCCACACATTCCTGCCTTTCGGTTGAGTCTCTAGCAAATCCCTCTGTTCTCCTTCTTTCCAAGCTCTTCGTCTCTTTCTTTTTCTTCCTCCCTCACTTACTTTCTGGAGTGGCTGTAATTGATTCAGCTTTGTGATGAAGAGTTGAGAGAGAAAGAGAGAGCCTCTCTAGTTTTGCTTTGATTTTAAATCCCCTTTTCTCTTCTCCTCTTTGATTATCGTTTTCATTCTTTGCGCGTTGCTGTCTGTGACAGTCTGAATTGAAATTCAGAGCAGATTAAAGGTTTCTTTGCACAGTTGTCTGCATACCGTGCGTACTGTTTTACGTGTGTATGTGGGGGTATGGGCATCTATGTGTTTCATGCTGTGACTTAGCAGTTCAGTCCTCTGCAATGTTTCAAAATCGTGCCCAAGCTCATGTTCAATGCTACACAACATAGAAGAAAATTGTCAATTAAATGTGAAAATGTGATTGTTTTGGACTTGCATTTTTTTATGAATGAAAATTTGACTTAAAGGGGTTGTGAACTGACAACTCACAAAACCCCTTCAGATTATGCGTCCATTTTAATGGCCCTCACGTCAGGGCAAGAGTTTTTGGCTTTTAGGGACTTTTTTTCTAAGGTAAAAAAAGTTGAAAAGCCTGTGGCTTTTCATTTAATCAAATTGCAAGAAGACTTTGTACGATGTAATCTGATTGTAGAGAAATGTTACTACTCAAGCATGCATTTTTTTTTACAAGGAAAATTCCTATTTGATCAACATTATGGCCTTTCTAACTGCCACCTACAATTCCTAGGGTGCATTGTGGCAGTTTCTTTCAGTTTTATTTTCCTCTCAGTGTGAATGAGATATTAGGATAATGTGCTTTTTGCTGTATTCAGTGTTTAAATTCCTATTTGAGATCATGTTTTTATTGTAAGAGTCATAATTAACAGACAACATTGACATTTGATGAGTAATATTAGTGAGACTGTGTGTAATTGTGTGAGTGCACTGTGAAGATGATGATGGATTGTGATATTTCTGTCAAGTAGATTCAGAAGGTCACACATCAGGCTGTTAATGTGTGAAAACCAGTGACACGTCCACATTTACAAGTGCAAAACAAACCGAGCACTGATTACAGCTGTCATTAACAGCTGGGCAGGATCCTTGCACTCAAAATAACAACCAGGGGGTCAGAACAGATGTCAGATGTACTACAAAAGTAATTCTAGCACATTAACATTTGGAATAATTTCCATTTTGTTTTGCCTTCTTATGAGAAAACACCAGTCACAAAAAAATAAAGATTTGAATTGGCAGACGCTTTGAAGACGATTGAATCTGTGCTGTTGCAAGCAGAAGTGATGCACACAGACAGAATGTTTCTTGAGGTCAATTGAGATATGTAGTTCACCTTTAGGCTCTGTCACTCATAGAAAAGGACCAGCAGGAAAGCTATGTCCACTGGACAAGGAATTGGAGCTATATGTCAGTACGTGTTTCAGTTTGTTGCAAAGGTCAGGTCATGTTTTCATCCGAATGTGAACTAGATTTAAAGTTGGTTGGAACATTAATGTCGAAAAACTGGGACAACATTTATAACACTGGTTAACATTTGAAAAAAATGATTGCTACCTTCAAAATGTATACATAACAAATGCAGTTGTTATCACATGTAACGCATTCAGCAGTTGCTTCCTTGTAAAGCTTAACTTAATCATCTTCTGCATCGACATGCACTAGATTTATTTTCTTTGTATCGTTTGTGAGTGTCCAATTACATGGTTTTTAAAACCAATAATTGAATTTTTTTAAACTAATAAAAACATCTACGGGCACTTGAATATCCCCCATTTAAGGGAACTGAGATGTATGTCGAGAGATTAACTTTAGGAGCGATTCCTGAGAGTTCAGAATCCTCCAACAATTAATTAACAGGCAGGAGCCAACACTCATTCTGTGATTTTCTGACAAACCCACATTTACCTTGCGGCACCTCCGGGCATGGCAAGGGAACATACGTCTCCAAGGGAACAGACATTCCCTTTCAGTTGCTTACTTCGATGTATAGGTGATCAACTATGGGAACCCCTCGAACAGGCTTTATGCAAGACCCGAACAGAGCCTGGCATCTCTGACTGCTCCGCTCAGTCACACAAGCTGGATAGACTCCATAATCCAATGGGCTAGCCTCTGCTTGGAGACAGTGTGCCCCTGATGCTATCCCTCAAAACATACAAAAAGCTGCTGAGAGCACCTCAACACCTTAGTTAGGTCCACGTATTGCCTGAGAGATCTGACAGGACAACAAAATACATGGGCCAGGAAAAGTGACAGATGGGATCTTGGGCAGGACTCATTGACACACTATGCCTGTAGATCTCCAACCTTTTTGAGGCAGGCCAAAGCCAGCACGAGCGCTGTCTTCAAAGAGAGGAATTTAAGCTCCGCTGTTTAAAGTGGCCCAAAGGGGGTCATCTGGAGCCCACGCAGGGCGACGGATAGGTCCCAAAAGGGCACTAGAGAGGTCCTGCAGTCATCTAGCTTCTCAGAGAAGACTCACTGTCAGATCGTGTCTTCCAATCGATTTTAGTTATACTGGAGGGTGAAAAGAGGAAATCATGGAGGCATAGACCTAGAAGGATGAAGGGGACAGTCTCCGATGCAACAAGAAGCACCTAGTGCTTGTGCTTGTCCTCCCTGAGAAGGCCACTGGGGAAACACATGTACATGTTTCTTCCTGGGCCGCCAGTGTGCCAGGGCATCTGTCCCGAGGGGAGCCAGGGATGGGGAATAAACCAACTGGTAATGGGAATCCTGAGAAGTGAACATGTCCACTAAACTCCCGTATCTGCTGAACAGCCATATTTTTCTACTGGTTTGGTGGTCTACCTGAACAGCGTATCCGTAATCTGATTGTGCACACAAGGGATGTGAATAGCCCTGAGAGTCAGTCTGTCTTGACTCCACAGGAGTATAACGTTGGGCAAGTGAGAGCAAGGGGTGGGAGCATATACCCACCTGGTGTATAATGTACGCTACAACTGCTTGCTGTCCAACCTGACAAGTACATACTGACCCTGGATGAGTAGGTGGAGGTGCTGGATTGCCAGGATCAATGCTGCTAACTCGAGACGCTTGATGTGCCAGCAGACTAAGATAATGAACCACGAAACTTGCTAGGAACCGCACATGTGAATGCCACGTTGGTGGATGGCAAGGCCTGTGTGCGTTCTACCTAAAAAGGTGGTCTGCATCTTGAATCAAAACGGGGTCAGGTAACGATTACGATGCTTCAGTTTTAAGATTGGTCTTAACCTGTTTTCACAACAGTCAGGGCATGAGAAGGTATAATATATGATTGATAATGTTTGCTGGATAAGCACCTCCATAAATTCAGATTCACCACAGACCCAAAGTAGGTTTATTTGTTCATCATCCAGTATGTCAACTGTGGCCTCAGCCTGAGATCTAGTGACTGCCCAAGTTTTGGAGTGGTCAGAGCTTCCAGTGGAATCCAAAATATGGAACAATTTGGGGTATAAATAATGTGCGCTAGACTCCTGAAGTGAGCGAGGACATGTGTTAACATGGATTGATTTCTCAACATTGTGTGAATTATGGCTGGCCTAGAGGTGAAGGTTAAAGGTCCATTTCTGATTCATGTTAGACCATGTCCAAGGGTAAGAAGTGAGCATATGTTGCATGCACACTCTTATAATTAACCCATCACTGCTTTCAGACCTCTTTTTTTATACTCCCAGTTGTTTTAAATGTTTGTCTGTTTACAGTGTTTTAAAAGGATATAAATGGATTCTTCAGTCCCATGTTAAAGCTTCCCCCAAAACACTCAAGCAGGACATTGGTATAGCAGATATATCACTATGTTTATTTCTTCAAAGTTTGCAGACAGCGGAAAATGCTTACACATGTGGTCCAAAAGGAACGGTGCCAGGCCGTGTGTTTGTGTATGTTTGACATTGGTTACTCTTCCATCAGCACAGTTTTGTCTTAATCGTCTTTCTCTGTGTTCCAAGTGCAACGTGTCATTCTTTTATTTTACTCACGCTTCCTGGGTATCACCTTGCTCCAGGGCTGTAGGGGGTGGCAATGGAGTGCAAGCCTAGATCAAAGCCTTGTGGCTGGGTCAGCACTCTCCCTCTCTACCCTCCAATCTCTGGAGGTGCTGGTACTCACAGCTGCTGCTGACTTCAGGCTAGTGACATCGGCTGTAGTACCACACACACACACACGCACGCACGCGCACACACACACACACACACACACACACACACACACGGGCGTGCACACTGTCGAATACAATCAGGGACAGACCGATGAACATAGTAAACACACACAGACTTTTTAACTTTCAAAGACATCATTGTCATAATAGAGACTACTGGAATGATTAGTTCCAGTAGGCATTCTTTTTTAAATTTTAAATTATTTAAATTTTATTTTATAACTTTATGACATTTCACTTTAGGAGTCATAAACTTAATATTAAAAAATAAAGTAAAGAAAAAACAACCAAAATGTAATGACTCTGTTTATTGCGGTTTTCAGTAGTTTTGAATTGGATCTCACATACAGTCTATATGATTTATTCATACCAGTAATATTAAGAATCTAATCTGTAGTGCTAGTCCATGCACTAGAAACTTTAGGACTTTAAACTGTTAAACTCGAGTAAATCTAAGATAAATTTAAATACAGTTTGTCCTGGGTATTCATTATTTATGACATTTCAGACCACACATTTATAAACCCTGGGGTAATGTACTTATTTGCATATTGGCTGTGTTACTGTACCTGATTGGACATACAGCAGGCAACACGCCACTAGCAATTATCGTTTTTTTTCTGTCTCCCTCTAGGTTATCATCTGTTTCAGTCTCATGAGATGCACAAACACACAAAAAAACAAACACAAAGTATATTAACATTTATTTGAGTGTATCTCAAGTTTCAAGAGACTTGTGTTTAGTTGTCCAGTAGTGTCCTCGTTTATCGTCAGCTGTCGGATCTCTCGTTTTTCCCGCTCTTGTTATGTGCCATTCCTTTCACTCACCCTTTTGTATTCTGTGCTGTCTTCAGTCTTGGATGGATCCTACTCATTACACACATTACTAACCTCTTCTGATACCCCATGTCGTCTGCCTTCTGCTGACCTTTACACAACGTCATTTGTGAGTTTTGCCATTGTTTTTATTTTATCATGAGCCCTTTGTTTTCCCATTTTTGTGGTTATCTCTTTCAGATAGCTATTTAGGTTTTCCCAGCTGAGGGTATTTTGTGCTTATCACTTCAAATAAAAGCAACTTTATTTCCTTGACCTGTGATTAAGTTCTTCTTTTAACAGGCCAACCGTGTAGAGCTCATTTCAGAGCTCACATCCCTGATATGAACAGTACCCCTCCCCCTTTCCAAATATTTCCCTCAAATGGAGTTTTCAGTACTTCGATTTCAACCTCTAATGTTTTGATGGTCTTCAGTGAGTCTATTTGTAAAACAACCATATTTCAAGTAGCCTTCTGAAGGCCAGCTAGCAAACGTAGGAAACAATCAGCATTTATTCGTCCTCTGTTTGATTGTTAATCGCTACAGCCTAGTACAATACACATTTTAACTAAGTTAATAAGTTTAACAAAAGCTCAAGGAAGATGAACTTAGGCTCTAAGATTCTGAAAACTCAATTTTCAAGATGGACTGGGGACTGCTGGTTATAGAGAAGGAGAAGCAGAGATTGGCTAATGTTCACTTGTCTGAGTCCTGGAATCTCCTCAGTTCTTCCAGATCATTACATATGGTTCATTAGATCACAGGTTATTCACTAGTTAATTAGAGAGCCAAGGAGATGGTCATGCAAAGACTATCAAACCCATGGTGTGGACATCCTTCTGGGCCAGGTACCGAACCGGATACATGACCATGAAAAATTACATTGCCTAAAAATTGTATTTTATTGTATAAAATACAGACGGCATGGTGGCGCAGTGGGTAGCACTGTGGCCTTCCAGTTAGAAGGAAGGAGTTTGCATGTTCTCCCTGTGCTTGCATGGCCGGAGGGTACTCCGGTTTCCCCCACAATCCCAAAAACATGAATGTTGCCCTGCGATGGACTGGCGACCTGTCTAGGGTGTACCCCTGCCTCTCGCCCAATGTGTGCTGGAGATAGGCACCGGCAGACCCCCGTGACCCCGAAAGGCAAGAAGCGGGTATGAAAATGAATGAATGAATGTATAAAATATTATATTTATTTATTAAATATATATTTATTTATAAAATTATTTTTCTTAAAATTTCTATAACTTTATCACATTTTTCAGCAAGGTTTGCAGAAAACAGAAACACGCAAGACACAGTTTATCTGTGAAATAGTGACACCTGGAAATCTCCATTTTACAGTCGGACCAGTCTGTCACTTCTCATCAGATTCTTTCCAAGCATTTGATGGAGGCAATCAGATGCAGAAACCATTGATTTTGGCATTGAATTGGAATTTTGAATAAAGGCTGATCTTTCTCCTATGTAAACGGACACAAAGCTGGGTATAGAAAAACTTGGTACAATACATCATTTTCTGGACTCTGTGTTGGGTTATGCAGGCCAGGCAATATCTAGAATTTTTCAAGGAGATTTCTCGTGATTGCTGAACACTTTGAGAACCCTGCAGCAGACACTCTGGGATACACAACATCCACCATGACAGGAACTTTAAGAGAGGAAGCATTGGAAGTCATTCAATGAGCAGGTCCCAGATATTTAAACAAGCACTGCTCATGGAGATCTTTGGAGATCAAAGCACACAAAAATACCTTATTTGATCATTGTTTGTATTTGATTATCTCTGAACCCTTGCGGTCTGTTTAATTAGTCTTCTCCAGTCAAATTCTCTTACTGTAACAATGGTTGTCTTTTGGTGAGGAAAGACGGTGAGTTGTGTGTCTGTTTAACATTCCTGTGGGAAGAGAAACTGCAGAGCAAAGATTCCAGAGGTTTTAGCCTCAAATATCTGATGCGATGGACAACACATTAATATGGGCTCCTTCCTCACTAGAAACACAGCTTTGTGCTGTGGTTTGTTTTGCCAGGAGATACAAATACCTTGCCTGAGTGTGTGATTGTACAAACACATCTTGTTTAATGTCAAATACCTTCAGGGACTTTCTTCAGATGGAGCTTAGATATTTATGTGGTTGATTTCTGGTTTACGGAAACTGAGGTAAGAAAGACCTTTACAGTGAAGTATGGAAGTCTTTTCCTGGTGTTAGGAAAGAACTCAGAAATGCTGAGTTCATGTTTGTTGGTACTTTACCTTCAGTCTTCAGTTCTTTATCAGTCGAAACGCAGACAAAGTCGATGTTTTGACTATGGGACTCCCCGAACCTGGGAGGAGCGGTACCTTATCTTTAAAGGGCAAATTTATTTGCGAGTATAGATGATTAGCAATCAACTTCTCTATAAGAGGAGGGCTTGCCTCTACACTCATTCTGCTTTCTTCCTAGGAGCGAAGGGTACCCATATTCGTTGCTTGCCAGCTGAAATATCAAAGGTTGCTTACCTCAGCTCAAGGTGTAGCTGTGCTAGCCCAGATAGCTAAGCCACCAAACCGCGGCACTTCTGATTCACTGCAAGAGTCTGTCCAGTATTCCAGTTTTGTTCTGAATCGTCCATTTTTCACGACGATGGGCAAAATCTGTAACACTCTGGCTGCAATGGCTCGTCTGAAAACAGTAACGAGAAATGAGTGGAGTGTTTGGGTTCAAACACGCCCATGTTGCTCTCGTGAAGTGAGAAAACGAGTGTTTGCTCTGCAACGCTCTGCCTTGCCGCACACTGAGGTACAGGAGGTCCTTTCGAGGAGAGGACACTGAAGCTTCGGCTCCTGGTGCTCCCATGAATCGGATAGTTCCCCCAAATCCTTAGCTGACGGCGTGGGTACAGTGACTATAGCATCATCCTCACGTGTCAGGCATGCATTCCGTCTGATCTGCGGTGAATCGAGTGATGCTCCGGCATTGCTCGGCTTCTCATATGATCCCATAGACGATCTGCTCCCATCGCAGCATCGGAAGCTCTCTAAACCGCCACGGCAATTGACTTCCTCCGCCCCCTGACTCAGCGCCGTCACGGTGGGATGATTGGTTCTTGACATGCACTGGGATTCCTCCACGCGCTCTGCCGGCTCCTTTCTCCCCAGAGATGCATGAAGAGCTCACTAAATTCTGGCAGGCTCCCCTGTCTGCGAGAGTTAGAAGCTCCTCCCCCTTCATCACTCTGGCGCTTGCAGCTAGGGGATACTCAGAGATTCCATGAGTGGAGCAGCTGTCGTGGCACATCCGCCCCGACGATGCTGCCACTTGTTGGGCTTGTCAGGGTGTACCTTCCAAAGCCGGGAAGTTTTTCATCAGCCCTGATGATAAAAGCTTATTCGGTTGCGAGTCAAGCTGCTACAGCTTACATGCCATGGCGACTTGTAGGTCTTCTGGCCAAATTCCTCCATGAAATGTACCAGGGTGGTGGCAGCCACCAGTCTGTTAAAGACTTACTTGCGCTCTGCATCAGATTTTGCCCTTCGGGTTACGAAATCGGCGGCGCTCTGGCCGCACAATGTCCACACTGTGGTCCAGGAACGCCCTCTGCAGTTTATGATGGTTGAGGACCATACACAATTCCTGGACTCTTTTCCCAGATGCCCTCTTTGGTGCCGCCGTGGAGACTTTGCGTTGAAGGGAAGCATGCGGATGGTCTGGGTGAGCTATCAGTTCCGTGCTGTAACTAGCGTGGTTCCGAGGTGCTCTGGTGGAACCCTCTCCGCCTGCTCCCCTCCAGAGAGAAAAGACTCTCTGCCATGGTCCAAGCCTCCGGACAAGATTCTGAGGAAGACCCTGCATGGTGGCAGAAGGCGCAGTCAACTCCAGAAGGTTCTCAGAAGCAGAAGAGGGCTTCTTCTCATAAAAAGCTCCCCTGAGGTTTTTTGATCTTTCAGGGTCTTCCATCGACCTGACTCCCCCTATACCTCTTCCTCATATTTTGACAAAGACCCCGACACAGACACGAGTTCCTCTGGCCCAGTCGGTGGACATGACGGCAATCGCCCCCTCAGCTCCACCGAACTGTCCCCTTGTCTATTGTTTCGTGTCACATAGAACTTATCATTATTTTTTACAATGTGGCAGGCCTTTCATAAGACTGGCAAAAATTGCCAAGGCTGACTATGTTTCAAGTCATCCTGGCTGGGTATTGGGTAAATTTTCCCACCAGCAATGATCACGCCTTGATTAGACCTCATTGGCTACGATATTGCCTCTGCGAAAGGATGTCTGAATGTTATGCAACATTTTCAGCACACTGATATTGGAATGGATCTTCATTCAGCTACCAAAATGCTATCCACCACCCTGCTGACCGGTGCTGGCTAAAGTCTATTCGTTAGTTGATAAGTGAGAGCTTCCTTCACGAATCTACGATGAGTGATCAAATTTGCAAACATTTGTTCCAGTCAAAGATGCAGTGGGGTTATGCTGATGGATTGCACATACTTTGTCCTCATCAACTTATCATTCAATTCTTAGTCAATGTTGAGAGATAAGGTTTAAGGGTACAGTCACACTTTGCTTGAGCATTCTGGAATTTTGTCGTATCTGGCCGCATCCATATTGAGCTCGACCACAAAGCACCGTTGTTTAAAATTTAAGTCATTCGCAGTGCAACTCGTCTGAACTACAACAGGGTGCTCTCTAATCTAATTTACAGCAACCCTGACATCCAGAAAAATTTGCTGCATGTTATATGATCAAAAACCTATGCATGTGTCTTCTCAAATCTTGTAGGGCAAGTTGAATCACATGATATGATATCTCAGTTCAAAGTTCATTCCAAAGTTCATTTTTTTTTATTTCAAAAGCACAGCAGGTATGCTGGGAACACATTCTAGTCAATGAAATTTTGACAACTCCTTCAAACCAGAGGCAAGAATTTTAAGGTAGGAATGTATATTGTTTTGTGTCATATAGTTCTTATCACTTATCACTGTGGTGATACAGGGCTCTGCCCTGGTGATTCGGCCACCAAGCCCGCATCCGTGCGGCCCCGCCCAGGGTTTCCATTGGTACGTCTGTCGCAGGACCCCTGACAGCATACCTGGGAGCCTGGCGGAAGCTTCCCGGGGTCAAGCTTCGCTTCGATTCACTACCTCGCCCAACGACTGCTCCTGTGGAGTCAGAGCGGACTCTTGTCGCTCAGGGCCGTTCATATCCCTGGTGCTTTGAACAAGATCGCGAACTCGCTGTTGAGGTTTAAACCCGAAACAGGGGAATGGCGTCTCCACCCCCTGGCTGTCCAGTAGATATGGGATATCTCGGAATGGCGTACATAGATTTGTTTGCCTCACGTGAGAACACCCACTGCCAGCTTTACTATTCCCTGTCCCTGGGTCCTCTCAGGACGGATACGCTGGCACATCACTGGCCCAGTGAGCCCAAGGTCGGGAAGGACGAGCACTAGCTACTTCTCGTTGTGCCCATGTGGCCCAACAAAGCATGGTTCGGTGAACTATCGTCGCTTGTGACAGTCTCTCCCTGACCGATCTCCCTGAGACCAGATCTACTCACTCATGTGGGTATTCAGGCACCTTCGACCGTATCTTTGGTCTCTACACTTACGGCATATCCGGCCATGGTAGACCCCCTGCCTCTTCCACCTGCAGGTGATGAGGACATTAGAGCTCACGTTAGCCCCCTCCACGAGCTTGTGCTACATGGGGAAGTGGGGTCGGTTTGTTGAATGGTGTTCGTCCCACTGGTAAGACCCCAGGACTTGTCTTATCAGAGTCGTGTTGACCTTCCTCGAGGAAGGGTTCGATCAGGGACTGTCCCCTTCGTCCCTAAAGGTCTTTGTTGCAGCGATATCCTTCTTCCACCTTCGGGTCGAAGAAATCGATTGGCAGCCACTAACTGACGTTGAGACTTCTCCAAGGGCTAGACGGCTACGCATTTCTGTACCCTCTTGGGACCTCTCCGTCGCCCTACATAAGCTAAGGATGTCCTCTTTTGAGCCTCTGGCTTTTGCAGACCCCTTGGGACCTCTCCGTCGCCCAACATGGGCTAGGGATATTCCCTTTCGAGCCTTTGGCCTTTACAGATCTGCGCCCCCTCTCACTTACGAAGGCACTGCTGCTGGCCTTGGCATCGCTCAAGAGGGTTGGAGATCTACGCTGTGTCCAAGTAGCCGACATATGTACAACTGAATTATGTAGAGCTGCGGGCTGGTCGACACCCCATACCCCACACCCCAACTATTGCCTTGACATAGGCACTGTGCCTTCAGCCGTGCTGAAGGAGGCAGCTAACCCGAAGGCACAGTTGGGGGGAATTCCCATGGTAGAACATCCCCATGGGTCTGTCGAACATCCGCTCCCTCATCACTAACTCCAATTCCGATGAGGGCTCTGGTCCGGTGTCTCTGCCTTGGCTAGGACACCCGGATTAGGATGTGCTGCGCCTGCAGGTTCCTAGTCCTATGGGAAGGAACCTTTTTTCACAACTCCCACAAGGTAGATCGGTGAACTTCATCCTCCCCCCCATGTGGCATCTCACTGAGCGGTGAAGTCAGCTCTGCTAGGTTTTGTAGTAAGGTTTTTCCAGTTGGGCCTGATACCTACAGAACTCGGGTAGGGACTTAGGAACCCCCCCATTGGGTGGCCCAATCTGTGTATTCTATACAAAGCCCCTAATAAGGCGTGTTTGTATTACTGTTTCTGTTCCCTCCCCCAATTGTGGTGGGGAACGATCTTTCTCGATTCCGCCCCCTTTTATAGCCGGCGGAACATTCTGCTCACGGGTAGCTCTTCTCAGGTCTCGATGCGGTCTCCGCGCATCCCTGTTGCACATCGGGGGTGCACTCCTTCTGATTGCCCTGCTTAGTCAGCAGAGCACGACCCGTAATAGACTATGTCCAGGCTAGTGGGACAGAAGGAGCTTCCCAGTCATGCGCCTTGACTGATACCTAACCTTCACAGTTTAGAGTCGGCCTGACTGGATGTACTTGAGGCATGGCGCTTTCCAGGTGTTACCATAATCGAAACATCGACTTCATCTTCGTCTTTCGTAGTCCCCGTTACCTGAAGGAGGGAACGCAGACGTTCCCCGGCCATGCAGTCTCAAGTCGCTGATCTTATGTGCCGTGAGACAAGTGTGTTCAGGTCCTCGGAAGAAGTCGAATGAGTGTACGGTCAAGCTCTCCTCTTATAGAGCAGTTGATTGCTAATCATCAACACTCGCAAATTAATTTGACCGTTAAAGATTTGATACCGCCCCTCCTAGGTTCGGGGAGTCGAAACATCGACTTCATTTGCGTTCCCTCCTTCAGGGAACGGGGGTTACGAAAGTAACCTAGACGTTCTCTCAGTAGAACACAGTTGGGTAGCCATCAGGTCCTATCACTGCCTATAAAACCGTGTGCCGCTTTGTTGCTGCCTGTTCCATACATTCTTGTAAAACATCTTAACTCATCTTTTACCAGTTTTCTTCACCCTATTTTCTTTCCCACCCGACTGTGGTCTCATTCGCAGTAGATTTATTGAACTCCTAAAATATGGTGGTTCTCACTGTGTTCGATCACTTATTCAAAGTGGTTCACTTCATCGCATGGCAATCAGGATTTGGATCGAATTTTGCAATGTTTATCCTCATGTAATCCCTGTTCGTGGAGCTAAATGCTAGTATGAGGTAGTGATGGGCGGATCGGCACTAGGGTATCGATATATCGATACTTATTAGTACATTTTTCAAAACATAAAAACAGGAGAAAGTGTACTATATTGTTCTATCGCTACCTTCATTTGTGTTGCTAAACACCCCCTCTGGCGCAGCTGATTGGACTAATCCATCCAATCAAAGTGCGGGAAACCCAACTCTGTCTAGCTAACTAGCGTTGTCAATAACAACTTTATGGAGGAGCACACGTTTGGCGTCAACAAAACTCTCCCTCTTTTAGACACTTTCACTTTTTCATTTTTAGCTGGAATATCATCAGTGTAAATATTGCCTCTAAAGTTTACTCCCATGTTACATTAACATTTATTTGGTCTAATTTACAGTATTAGGACTGACATGCCTCCTTCTTGGGTAATTCTCCCTTACCAGAGGAAATATGTTGTATGTGCATATGATAATTAAATTTTTCTCAGAATTAAAACATATACATTTTTTTAATACAGTGCACATTTAAGATGCCAGTTATATTAAAAATACAGTTTAAATCACATTATAAATTGTTTACTGCTCTCATTCAGTTGATTTACTTTATTGAAGTTAAATTTTAATATTTGGTTGTGGTTCGTCCATAGAATATTATTTAACTATATTATTTAGTAGTATCGGTATCGTATCGAATCCAAAACATGTGGTATCGTCCATCCCTAGCATGAGCTGAGTTTGCCCGGAATTCCTTGCCCTCCTTTACTACTGTCACAGAGACAAACCACGCAACTCCCTCCTCTGACCAACAAAGGGGAACCATCGCCCCACTAACCTCTGCCCGCTACACTACATTTCCCACGATCCCTAGGTCCACCTTGATCAGTCACCCAGCTGAATTGCATTTCACCCCTCTACTTAGACAGACTGAAACTGATCACACATTGCGAAGTCTTGTTTGCTTACTGCTGCAATTCTGAGCGTTTACTACCTGTGCATGCCTACCTGTTGTGACCCTGCCTGTTTACTGTTTACGAGTCTTGCTACCTGCCTGCTGTATTGCTTTCTCTGATATTGGATTCCAATCGTTTGCTGCCTGCCCTGACCATTAGCCTGTCTGACTACGCCTCTGTCTGTCCTGTATTGCTGCATACACTGGTGCCTGAATTTTGCTTGTCTGACCTCGTATCCAATAAAGCCCTCAGATGGATCCATACTCGAGTGACGATTTGTTACAACTACTGGTTCTTTAGTCTTTGTACATTGCCTGGATTATCACCTCCCCTAAACATCTCCTTCCCACAAGTTAGGACCCTGTGTCATAGGCCTCTTTTCCATCACTAAGGTGATTATTCCCATTACCATCCGCCTTTACTTACCCAGTTATTTAGCTCAGTAATTAAATACATTATTAGAATAATTTGTACTAACTCAAAGGTTCTACATGAACAGAATTACAATTTGTTAGTAGATTCTGTGTTCTGTCTAATTAGATTCTATGATCTGTTTAATAACTTCATTTCCTCTCTCCATTTCTCATTCAGAGCACCTGCCGGTTTCTATTGTGCGCACCAGTTTCCCGTCGCGCGCTGATTAGCACACCTTCTTTATGATTCGTCTTCAACTTCTCTCTGTCAGACGATTGTTCTTACCTGTCTTGTCACTCATGTCCAGCACGTTCGCTCTGTACTATTGCGCCTTCTTGAGAACCGCCTGTTCGTCAAAGCGGAGAAATGCCTGTTCCATTCAGTTTCGGTCCCCTGATGTGGGGTGTGGCTGTCGATCCTGAGAAGGTTCGTGCCGTTTCCGAGTGGCCCGTTCCTGAGAGTCGCTCTGCGCTCAAGCGCTTTTTGGGGTTCGCCAATTTTTACTGTCGCTTTATTCGGAATTTCGGCCGCATTGCGCTTCCGTTACCCTCTCTGACTTCCATAAAACGCCGGTATTCAGGTCTGCTGAGGCTCAGAATGCTTTCGTACAGCTCAAACACCTCTTCACGATGGCTCCCATCCTAGTTTCTCCAGATCCCTCCTTGCAATTTATCGTGGAGGTTGATGCCTCCGCCACTGGGATTGGAGCCGTACTCTCTCAGCGCGCTAAGGAGGATGGGAGGGTTCATCCGTGCGCATTCTACTCACACCGTCTTTCACCTTCTGAGCGCAACTATGACATGGGTTTTCATGAATTACTCGCTATTCGATTAGCTTTGGAGGAGTGGCGCCATTGGCTTGAGGGCTCGTCTGTTCCTTTTTTGGTTTGGACCGATCACCAAAATTTAAGCCATATTCGTTCCACACGCACCCTGAGTGCACGCCAGGCCCGTTGGTCACTTTTCTTTAACCGTTTTAATTTTACTGTTTATTATCGGCCTGGGTCCAGAAACATTAAACCAGACGCTCTCTCTCGTCTGTTCGAGGTCCAACCAGAGTCTGCTCCACCTGACTTCGTGCTTCCTCCTGATCGCGTAATCGGATGAATCTCTTGGGGAATCGAACGTGAGGTCGTAGACGCCATTCGTTCCGTGGACCCTCCACTGGGCTGTCCAGAGGGGAAATTATTTGTTGTCGAGGAATTGAGGGAGAGAGTGTTACGCTGGTGTCATTCATCTAAATTGTTTGCACACCCCGGTGCCCGTGCTACTGAGGCAGTAGTGCGCCAGTGCTTCTGGTGGCCATCGATCCGCATGGATGTCCGCGCCTTCGTCCGTTCATGTTCCGTTTGCGCACGCAACAAGACGGAGACAGCTCCTCCACACGGGCTTCTTTACCCACTGGAGGTTCCCTCCCGTCCGTGGTCGCATATCTCTCTCGATTTCATCATAGGTTTGCCTTCTTCTCGTGGCCACACAGTAATTATGACTGTGGTAGATCGCTTCTCGAAGGCGGCGCATTTCGTTCCATTGATTAAATTGCCGTCCGCTTTGGAGACCGCCAAGCTCCTTCTAGATCATGTCATCAGACTCCATGGCATCCCCACTAACATTGTTTCGGATCGTGGTAGAGGGCCAACCAGGACCTGGCTCGCATCTTCCGCTGCCTTTCTTCCAAATTCCCAGCTTCCTGGATTGATTATTTATCTTGGGCCGAGTATTCTCATAATTCCCTTCCGTCCTCCGCCACAGGTGTCTCTCCTTTTGCCGCCTCCGTTGGTTACCAGCCGCCTCTCTTTTCTTCTCAGGAGAGCGAGGCGGCAGTACCCAGCATTCGAGGTTTTATGTCTCGCGCTCGCCGTTCCTGGAGGCTCACCAGAGCCACGCTACTTGGGTCTCAGGAACGCATGCTTCGTTATGGTAACCGCAATCGCCGCCAAGCACCCAATTATATTTGCAGTCAGAGGGTATGGCTGGCCACACGCAATCTCCCTAACCAGCATTCTTGTCGTAAACTGGCACCTCGATTTATTGGACCGTTCTCTATCACTAAGGTGATCAGTCCTGTCGTGGTGCGCTTACGCCTCCCTAGTTCTATGTCACGCGTTCACCCGGTATTCCATGTTTCCTGTAATAAACCACTCATTCCACCTGCCGCTAACGCATCTCGCTCTGCCAAGACGCCCCTGATCGTGGACGGGGAGCCTGCCTATCGAGTTAAGAGTCTTTTGGAGGCTCGTCGTAGGGGTCGGGGATATCAATTTCTGGTTGACTGGGAGGGTTTTGGTCCCGAGGAGCGCTCCTGGGTTTCCGCACGTAATATTCTTGACAGGTCAGTTTTTTCGCTCGCGCTCTCTCGAAGTACCTGGAGGTACTCCTTAGGTGGGGGGGCAGTGTTAGTAGATTCTGTGTTCTGTCTAATTAGATTCTATGATCTGTTTAATTACTTCATTTCCTCTCTCCATTTCTCATTCAGAGCACCTGCCGGTTTCTATTGTACGCACCAGTTTCCCGTTGCGCGCTGATTAGCACACCTTCTTAATGATTACTCTTCAACTTCTCTCTGTCAGACGATTGTTCTTACCTGTCTTAGTTGCTGCTACGTTGGAAACTCTGATCTGAACTCTTTCTCAGCAGTGTTAGCCAAGTCAAGTCCAGTCCAGTGAGTAGCGAGGATCTTTTCTTCTACCTGTCGTTTGTGAACATTAAGAGGACGGTGGTTGCTTGGGACCTGAGGCTCTCCGCGGCTTCCCATTTGGACAAAGCTTGTTTTTGATTTCGTCATACTGTTCAGGCTCCTATGCCGGTGGCTGTGTTTTTGCCTTTTTCTATTTTTTTATTAAAGACTCTAATTTGAACTTGCATCTGGGTCCGACTGTGCTTCCCTATTGCACCTAACACAATTTTATTCGTGGAAAATAACTGTGTTAATGTCCCAAACCCCATAAATTAAATAATTTGTCTGTTGGGGAAAAGAATGCATAAATTGTCGTGATGCAATTATTTTTATCTTTTTACATTGTTATGACCCCAGTAAATAGAAGTTATTTTAAGCAGTGTGGGTTTGCATTATAGGTGGACCTCATTAGAAATACTTAATAAAGCCAGCAGTCTTAGTATCACACTGTGAAGCTCATTAAAACTCAGAAACTAAACCCAGCTGCCCTGCTACACACACAGACACACATCATACAACATAACTTGCAAAGTACTGCTTTATGCAGCTCTCTGCTGTTAAACTATACATAGCTGTGATCATTAGCAACCAAGAGTAACAACAGACCTGAGCTCTAGTTCGGCCATATGCGCCATAGCTCTAATATTGGTTACATGTGTTTTTGAATCCCAATATTTCAGTATGCTGATGCTCAAGCGGTCACACATCATGTCTTTCTCTTCCTCTTGTTCAATTTTTCTCTTTTCTGGTCCACCCAGGCATGGAAAATGACATCGTTGTCTTTGTAGCGGTTCAGTGATGAGCATGAATGCTCATTTAAGCAAACCAGCTTCACTAATCAGTGGAAACAAATGATGCGTGTCTGTGAATGACCAGTCACATTTTTGAGAACCCAATTATCTCACACAGTGTTCTTGTCCTCAGAATCACGCAACATTAACACTTATTAACCTAAGGACATTTTTGTCAAATGGACATTAAATTCATTAGGAACTGTGACTTCAAAAATTGGTCACATCACAATGATGTGATTTTAACCTCGGAAATTAAGGCCATCAGGATTTTGAGTTTGCTTGCTCTGATCCCAAGAGTTTTTGATGATGTGCTATGGATATAAGAAACTTGTTGCTATTTAAATTTTTATTTTTTTTTGCATTTTTCAGTGTCCATTATTGCTTGCAATGAAAATCTTTATATCATTCAGACTCCAGGCTAAATCCGATTTTTGGGCCATAATGTTTTCATGCACAGGTAATGCCCTGTACAGGTAATGCCCATTGTATTAAACCCAGTCTGTTTAATTAATCTTTACGCCATTGAAAGAGACCTTTTACTCTTTTATTTTTAAGTTTCTCATGGACATGCTAAAATTCTGAATGATTTAAGTGTTGCTAATGTCAGTCACATCAGTATTTCAGCACTCCTGTATGCCTCTTCCTCCTTTTGGACCATTTCAGGCCACTGTGAGCATGACACAATTGCAGCAATAACAGAAGGTGCAGATGTGCACATATACTTCTTTATAAGGAGGGTATATACTTGTACATTCAATGAACTCTTCACTGAGACACTAATGATTAGAAAATAAACAAAATATTGGGCAATCACACCTTGATGTCAATGGCCAGTCTGCTCAGATTTGAACAAAATCATTACAGGTGATGCCATACAGAACAACTTCGGAAGTGGAACAAAATAACAGTGAGAGAAGCGCAACACGATGTTCAAACGTTATCCCACAAACTGATGCGGTCTGCACATTTGTTTTGTGAAGGTACTCACTATTCCCATTTAGTGACAGTTTGGGTGAGCCATGCGAAAACTATTCAACTTTGTCCACTGTATAGATTGCAAATCATTAAAACCATTTTTAAAATTTGTTTTGCTAGATTTCCATGGAGTTTATATTGGGGGAGTTAAAAAACAAAATCATTCTGTAGCCTTCCACAGGTTTGTTTCCTTCAGCCAGCCATGTGAGACACACTTCATCTGAACGTAGCCTCTGGAAGCTGGGTATGATGTGCACCAGCTTGGATTCTGAGCTTGGATTAAGTTCAGTCTCTTCAGTGCCAAAATTTTAAAATGCAAATACGTACAGATACTTCTTAATAGTAGAAATATTAGCAACATTGTGTCACATATGTTTTCATATTTTTCTCAAACTTTGTGTCATTCTGCCCCTGCCTGGTGCTTCTTTGAGCAGTTATTAGTAAGAATGCTGCTAAAATGTCACTCCAATCAAGGATTTTCTCAGCGAGTGGGGCTTCAATTGAGGGGCTAATTTATCTTCCTCCACAGTTGGGATGAAAACAAAAACACTCTTAAATGTCAGCAAATTAAACATGAAAAGATCTGGCAGCACTGTAAATTATGTCTAAGTGGTTTCCTCTCTCAGCACTTCAAACTTGATCAATATTATTTCCTGTGGTATAGCAAATGGTTGATTGTGACTTTTACTTAAGACTTTACAGTAATCATAGAAAGGTCAATAGATAAAGAAAGATGGACGTAATTTTTTTAATGTGACTCCGTAGGAAGTGTTGGAGAGGGATTCGTTCATTGGCGCATGCGAATCCTTCTTGTGGTTTTCCGAGCATAACCCATGCGTTCATCTTCTTTCATCACCATTAATGACAGAAGACCGAAAAGACCCGAAGGCTTTGAAAAATTAACTAATCTTTTCTGTTTCCGGCGCATACTGCATTGGTTAACATTACGGAGTGGCCATGAGCCGAAACCCGAAAAGATTCGTTGTTTTTGCGAGTCTCCGAGTCATTTTGGTCTTTTGTCACGTGACCGCGCCACAACGTTAGGCAAATTCAGAAGGCAAATATTAGTTCATGATTAGTGAACGATTACTATTGTTTTTATATTTATTACTACTACTGCTATTAAAAGTTTTTGATGCTCAACACATAATGTGTTAATAAAGACTTAATTTGTTCATAAAATCATTTTCAGAGACAAGGTTTATGTGCTTGTTGTGTTTTAAGTGTATTTTAATCTTCATTGTACAACACCTTACATAGCCTAAGATTTATGAAGCATTTTTGAGTGACTTTATTTTTAGTTTATAATAAATAGTCTTCAAGTTGTCATGTAATTGAAAAGTAACTTGCCAATGATATGTAATAACTTTTAACTAAATAACTTTTATGCATTTGATACTTGAATTTTATTAAGTTGATATATAATAAGTCAATCAGTGTAAAGACCGTCAGTGTATTGTTTGTAACATATGATGTTTCAGATATTATAAACACTTTATACACACTCTTGGATTGTTTATTTTTTTTAAATACAACCTTAAAAAGATAAATCAAAATATACCTATATAACAGTACACATTTAAAGTGCAAAACAAGCTGTAAATGTATACAAATAAGTTTTAAAATAAATAACACGTTTCTGCCAAAAGAGCTATATGATAATAATAAATAAAAAATAAATTAGAATCAAAAGATCCTAAATGACATTAACATATCAACACTAAAATCACAATGTAACAAACAAATGATTGGACATCTAAAATGGCCGAAATGACCCGGAAACTCGCAAAAAGAACGAATCTTTTCGGGTTCCAGCTCATGGCCACTCCGTAATGTTAACCAATGCAGCATGAGCCGGAAAGAGAAAAGATCGAAAGGACCCAGACTCGCAAAAAGAACGAATCCAGTCGGACTGAGTGCACAGACTGCACACGTTAACATCAGAGAGAAGTAATTTGTCAAACAAAGGAGTTCCCTTACAGTCAAGAACGCAGACGAATGTCGAATTCTTCGACTATGGGGACTTACCGAACCTGGGAGGTGGTACCGAGTTTTAACGGGCAAATGAATTGATTTGCGTGTGTAGATGATTAGCAATCAGCCGCTGTATAAGAGGAGCGCTTGCCTCTACACTCATTCTGCTTTCTTCCTCATAGCGAATGGTGGTGCCATCCTCTGAATTTCGACGCTTTTCTTACAAGCTGAAATATCTTAAGGCTGCCACACACTGAGGTACAGGAGACCCTTCTCGGGGAAGAGGACACCGAAGCTCCGATTTCTGGTGCTCCTACGAACCGAGAGTTTCACAGTGGGGCCAGTGACGTCAGGCGATCCCTCGCATCATCCCCACGCGTCAGGCGTGCGTTCCGTTTTGATCTGCGGTGAATCGAACGATGCTCCCGCATTGCTCGGCTTCTCGTATGATCCTATTGACGATCTGCTCCCAACGCAGCTTCCCGGAGATGCATGAGAAGCTCAAAATTCTGGCAGGCTCCCCTGTCTGCGAGGGTTAGAAGCTCCTTCCCCTTCATCACTCTGGTGCTTGCAGCAGCTAAGGGATTACCCTGCTTTTCCATGAGCGGAGCAGCTGTCACGGCATACCCGCCCCGAAAAGCTGCCGCTTGTTGGACTTGTCAGAGTGCCCCTTCCAAAGCCATTAAGCTTTCGTCAGCCCTGATGACGAAGGTTTTTTTGTTGCGGGTCAAGCTGCTGTAGCTTACATGACATGACGACTTGTAGGTCTTCTGGCCAAAGTCCTCTATGACATGTACCAGGGTGGTGGCAGCCAACAGTCTATTTAGACTTGCACTTTGCATCAGATTTCGCCCTTCGGGTTACGAAACTGGCAGCGCATCAGCCGCACAATGTCCACACTGTGGTCCAGGAACGCCATCTGTGGTGTATGATGTCCGAGGACCGTATGCGGCTCCTGGTCTCTACTTTCCCAGATGGCCTCTTTGGCGCCGCCGTGGAGACTTTGCGTCGAAGGTCTCCATGATCAGGAAGTAGGTCTGGGCGAGTAGCCCCCGCAGTGCCACCCACCAGCACCCAGGGCCCCGCCCTGGTGATTCCGCCTCAAAGCCCGCATCCGTGCGGCCCCGCCTTCATCGGCACATCCGTCGCAGGACCACTGACACATTACCTGGGTGCCTGGCGGAAGCTTCTAGGGGTCGGTTCTTGGGTCCCCGGACAATCCGGCTGGGTTACATGATTCAGTTTGTAAAACCCCCCAGGTTTCGAGGAGTTCTAGAGACCCCTGTACCACGGTCAGCCGCCTCACTCCTGCGAGAGGAGATCGATGCCCTTTTGAACAAAGGAGCAATCGAGCCGGTCCCTCCAGCCGATGCGGAAGCAGGCTTTTACAGCCCTTTCTTCCTAGTACTCAAGAGGTCAGGCAGGTTGCGTCCAATCTTGGACCTGAGGCGTCTAAATCAGTGCCTGGCCAAGCACCGATTCAAGATGCTGACGGTCCGCGGCATTCTGCCGTGCGTTCGTCCTGGGGATTGGTTCGCTACTTTAGATCTGAAGGACACGTACTTACACGTGGCCATGGCGCGTCGTCACAGACCTTACCTAAGGTTCTGTTTCGAGGGCCTCGCCTACCAGTGCAGAGTCCTGCCCTTCGGCTTTGCCCTCTCCCCGCGTCCTTCACAAAGGTGGTCCGGGCTGCTACGCCGGGGAGGCATATAGATCCTGGACTACCTGGACGACTGGCTCCTAGTAACCGAGTCCAGGGACCAGTTGATCACACAGAGGGATATGGTCTTGGCGCACGTGTCGCGCCTGGGGTTTCAGGTCAACCGAGAAAAGAGTCAACTCCGGTGCAAAAAAACTACTTTTCTCGGTATAGAGCTGGACTCCGTGAACATGAGGGCGCTGTTCACGGCAGAGCACGCCCGAGCCCTGCTTTCTGCGCTAGACCATGTGTCTCAGCGGCGAGCGGTCCGACTGAAATATTTTCAGAGGCTCCTGGGGCATATGGCGGTTGCAGCCCCAGTGATTCCACTCGGGATCCTGCATATGCGACAGCTTCAGCACTGGCTTCGTTCACAGGTTCCGTGACACCCCGCTGCCTCTCGTCCCTAAACCTCTTAAGCCCTGAGGCCTATTTTCCGAAAATCCTATACTTTTACTTTTTAAGGCATTTCTCAGCTTTTACAAGGCCTAAACGCACGGGGAGTCATTCCATATTTGGTGACGTCATGAGGCCGCGGAGCAACAAAAAAAATCTAAAATGGAGTTTCCGCGAAGCTAACGACCGGACATTCATAACTTTTTGTTGAAAAAACGGCAAAGGTAAGACAAGATTTACATGCTTGCTTGGTTTTCGCTGGCGTTTTTTCGTGGAACTTTCGCTCCCTGCTCTGAAATACTTCATGCAATGTAAATGAGTTCCATATCGCTGGATTCAGCTGGTTGTTAGCTTTCATTTGATGCCATGGTTTTGGTGTTTCCGTTTATATTGTGGATACATATCGCACATAAACAAAAACGTGGTCATGAATTATACTCCGACTATGTTGTTGTTTATTTGCATGGCGTTCGAGCTGTGGTTAACGGATATGAAATTGAATTAGATACGTGTTTAGAGGAGTTTCCGCTGAACACAACAGTATTTAATATGTGTGAGTTATTCTCAGGGTTCGTGAGCTATGAGTGAAAATGTAACGTACAAGGGGGCAAGTCCCCGGTACCGGGGACTCTTGGGCTTAAGAGGTTAAGGCCTGGAGGTGCGTGACATTCCTGCAACAAGGAGTCCGCGAGGACGGGACTCCTCACCGCGTGGTAGTCACCATAGACGCTTCCCTGACAGGCTGGGGCGTCATGTGTGGTTCCCATCGAGAGTCCGGTTCCTGGTCCCGACACCTATCTCGATGGCACATAAACCGTCTCGAGCTAGCTGCAGTGACCTTAGCAGTGCTACAGTGTCACGAGCTTGTCAGGACAGACAGCACGATGGTGGTTGCGTATATCAACTCCTAAGGGAGACGCTCCCACTACCTGCACTACCTCGCCCAACGACTGCTCTGGTGGAGTCAGAGTAGACTGTTGTCACTCTGAGCCATTCACATTTCCGGCGCTCAGAACAAGACCGCAGATGCGCTGTCGAGGTTCAAGCCAACCGCAGGGGAATGGCGTCTCCACCCCCTGGCCGTCCAGCAGATATGGGACAAGTTCGGGGAGGCCCACATAGATTTGTTTGCATCCCAAGAGAACGCCCACTGCCAGCTATTTTATTCCCTATCCCTGGCTCCTCTTGGAATAGACGCGCTGGCACATCGCTGGCCCAGGAAGAAACGCCTGTACGTGTTTCCCCCAGTGAGCCTACTACGGCACGTATTGTGCGAGGCCCGAGAGGACGAGCCCGAACTGCTTCTGGTTGCGCCCATGTGGCCCATCAAAGCCTGGTTCGGAGAACTAATGTCGCTCATGACAGTGCCCCCCTGACCGATCCCCCTGAGACCGGATCTTCTCACTCAGGGGGGATTCAGGCACCCACGGCCGGATTTATGGGCCCTACAGCTATGGCATATCCGGCCTCGGTGGACCCCCAGCCCTTACCAGCGGCAGTGGTAAGGACTCTCGAGCACGCTTTAGCGCCCTCTACCAGAGCTTGCTATGCGGGTAAGTGGGGTCGGTTTGTCGGTTGGTGCGCTTCCTAGCGGGAAGACCCCAGGACGTGTCCTATCAGAATCCTGCTGACCTTCCTCCAGGAGTGGTTTGATCGGGGACTGTCCCCTTCATCCCTGAAGGTCTACGCAGCAGAGATTTCCTTCTTCCATCTTAGGGTCGAGGGGAAATCGATCGGCAGCCACAATCTGACGTTGAGATTTCTCCAAGGGCTAGACGGCTTCGTCCCTCCTGGCCCCCCTCTGTTCCCTCTTGGGACCTCTCCATCGCCCTGAGAGGGCTGAGGATGTCCCCTTTCGAGCCTTTGGCCTTGACAGATTTACGAGCCCTCTCCTTGAAGACGGCTCTTCTGTTGGCCTTAGCGTCCCTCAAGAGGGTTGGAGATCTCCAGGCTCTATCCGCCGACAAA
The DNA here is from genome assembly GCA_007224835.1 of Danionella cerebrum. NCBI lineage: Eukaryota > Metazoa > Chordata > Actinopteri > Cypriniformes > Danionidae > Danionella > Danionella cerebrum. The sequence continues at coordinate 322,939 of SRMA01026064.1, forward strand.
ACCTGCCTGGAATTCGGCCCTGAGGACTCCCTGGTACGTATTAGGCCCAGGCCCGGATTTATCCCCAAGGTCCTGTCACTTCCCCTTCGGGATCAGACGGTGACCCTGCAGGCTCTGCCCCGGGAGGAGGCAGACCCAGCCCAGGGTACTCTCTCTCCAGTACGCGCCCTTAGGCTTGACTTGGACAGAACCCAGGAGTTTCGCATCTCTCAGCAGCTCTTCATCTGTTTTGCAGCCAGCGTAGGGGTACGCTGTGTCCAAGCAGCGGTTAGCAGGTTAGATTGTGGAGGCTATCCAGCTGGCTTACCAGGCGAGTGATGTACCCTGCCCTCTAAAGAAGCTGAGGGTGCACCCCACCCACGGCATCGCTGCCTCGTGGGCTTTTGCCAAGGGCATCTCACTCGCCTGACATTTGTAGAGCTGCGGGCTGGTCGACACCCCTGACCTTCATCAGGCATTACTGCCTCGATTTAGGCGCCGTGCCTTCGGAGGTGCTGAGTGGTGGCAACTAACCCGTCGGCACAGGTGGGGGATGACCCATGGACGCACATTCCCATGGGTCCGTCGAACATCCTGTTCCCTCATCCCCAAACTCCAACGAAGATGAGGGCTCTGGTCCGGATCTGACTTCGGTCAGCCCCGGATTTGGATGTGCTGCGTCAGCAGACCATTTTTTATTCATGACTCCCTAACGGTGGTTCGGTGAACTCCCTCTTTCATGACCCTCTAACGGTGGTTTCAGTGAACTCTATCCTCCCCCCACGCGGCATCTGACTGGGCGGAGCAGTCAGTTTTGCTAGGTTCTGGTAGTGAAGGTTTTGCCTTTGTGCCTGACCCCTACAGAACTCGGGTCCGGACTTTGGGCTCCCCCTCTCTGGGTGGCCCAGTCTGTGTATTCTATACATACCCCCTTTTCAGGTTGAGTTGTATTACCCCGTTCCGTTCTTCCCTCCTATTGGGTGCAGAACAATGCTTTCGTCTTCCCCCGCCTGTCTTGGCCGGAGAGACATGAACTCGCTGGTTGCCCTCTTCAGGTCTTAATGCGATCTCCGTGCGCCTCTGTTCCACATCAGAGGCGCCTCCTTCTGGTCGCCCTGCTCAACAGCACCTGCGACTACCCCGCAATAGATTTATTCCGGGCTAAGGGGCAGAAGGAGACTCCCAGTCTTACACCTGGCTATACCTAACCAGACTGACTGAAAGGACTTGAGGCATGGCGTTATGGTCAGAAGTTCCCCATAGTCGAAGAACTCGACATTCGTCTGCATTCTCGACTGTAAGGGAACGTTCCCATGCCATGCTGCCGCTCAAGTCGCTGAATCTGAGGCGCCGAGAGGTAAGTAGGTTCGGCTCCTCGGAAGAAGCAGAATGAGTGTAGAGGCAAGCACTCCTCTTATAGAGTGGCTGATGGCTAATCATCTACACTCGCAAATCAATTAATTTGCCCGTTAAAACTCTGTACCACCTCCAAGTTTTGGTAAGTCCCCATAGTCGAAGAACTCGACATGCGTCTGCATTCCCTCCTTTACCGAACGGGGGTTACGTAAGGTAACCTAGACGATTTAAACCTAAAGAAGACAGATCAGAGGTTGGGTAAACCAGACTAAAAGACCCAGGTAGGCTTTGGTAACATATATATATATATATATATATATATAGGGGGAATACAGGCACCCGCGGCCATGTATGGTACAGCTGGCCACGGTGGACCCCCTGCCTCTTCCACCTGCGGTGATGAGGACAATAGAACACGCATAGCCCCCTCCACGAGGCTGAGCTACGCGGGTAAGTGGGGTCGGTTCGTCGAGTGCTGCTCTTCCCACCGGGAAGATCCCAGGACTTGTCCTATCAGAGTCGTGTTGGCCTTCCTCCAGGTAGGGTTCGATCGGGGACTGTCCCCTTCATCCCTTAAGGTCTCCGCTGCAGCAATATCCTTCTTCCTCCCTCAGGTCTAAGGGAAATCGGCGGGCAGCCACAAACTGATTCCTCCAAGGGGCCAGACGGCTGCTTCCCTCTTGGCCCCCCTCTGTACTCTCTTGGGACCTCTCCATCGCCCTGCATGGGCTGAGGATGTCCCCGTTTGAGCCTTTAGCCGTCGCAGACATACGTGCCCTCTCGCTGAAGATGGCTTTGCTGCTGGTGCTCGCATCCCTCAAGAGGGTTGGACATCTTCAGGCCTTATCCGCTGACGAAACCTGCCTGGAATTCGCCCCTGAGGACTCCCTGGTGAGAATTGTAGGCCTTGGCCAAGGGGGGCTCTTTCACTGACATATGTAGAGCTGCGGGCTGGTCGACACCCCACACCTTCGTCAGGCACTACTGCCTCGACATACGCGCTGTGCCTTCTGCGGTACTGAGTGGTGGCAGTTAACCCTGAGGTACAGTTGGGGGAAATACCCATGGAAGCTCTATCCCCATGGGTCTGTCGAACATCCACTCCCTCATCACCAACTCCATCTCCTATGAGGGCTCTGTTCTAGTGTCCTGGCTTCGGCTGAGACACCGGATTAGGATGTGCTGCGCCTGGAGGTTCCTAGTCCTTCGGGAACGAACTTTTTTTCACGACTCCCTCAAGGTTGTTCGGTGAACTCTATCCTTCCCCATGCTGCATCTGACTGAGCGGAGCAGTCAGCTCTGCTAGGTTCTGTAGTAAGGTATGGCCGTTGGCCCTGATCCCTACAGAACTCGGGTCCGGATTTGGGACCCCCCCCCCCTACTTGGCGGGGAACGATGACTCTCGATTCCGCCCCCTTGTTATAGGCGGCGAAACGCTTTGCTTGCAGTTAGCTTTTATCAGGTCTCGATGCGGTCTCCGTGCACCCCTGTTCCACATCAGGGGCAGCACTCCTTCTGGTTAACCCGCTTTTTAGCGGAAGTGCAATGCACCCCATAATAGACTATGTCCGGGCTAAGGGGCAGAAGGAGCATCCAAGTCAGGTGCCTTAAGTAATACCTAACCTTCACAGCTTAAAGTCGGCCTGAGTGGATGGACACGGTGCATGGTCCTTTATAAAGTCTGCGTTTCGACTGATGGGGAACGTCTGGGTTACTTTCGTTAACCCCCGTTCCCTGAAGGTGGGAATGCAGACAATCCCCTAGCCATGCATCTTTAGTCGGCTGAATCTGAGGTGTAGAGGTAAGTAATTCGGCTCCTCCGAAGAAGCAGAATGAGTGTAGAGGCAAACCCTACTTTATACAGCAGTTGATCGATTAGACATCATCTACACTCGCAAATCAATTTGCCCGTTATAGATTCGGCTCCACCCCTCCCAGGCTTGGGAAGATCGCACAGTCGAACCTTCAACAAAGTCTGCATTCCCTCTTTCAGGGAACGGGGGTTACGAAAGTGTACTGCACAAACTCTAGCAAACGTATATGGTATGTTCGGGTAGGCATTCTTCCCACTCCTGAATCTTTCCCCCTCACCTAAATCTCTCATCCACTCCCCCCTTTCCTTTTAATACCCTCCTGTCCTTATGTAATTTATGCAAACTGGTTCATGGGAAAAATAAAAAAAATAATTATCTATCACAGCATCCATCCAGAGGAGGAAACACTAAATTATTTGTTCACTTCCCTGGAGACAACAAAACGGTCCAGCTCAAATTAACCTCTTAAGCCCGAGAGTCCCCGGTACCGGGGACTTGCCCCCTTGTGCATTACATTTTCACTCATAGCTCACTAACCCTGAGAATAACCCACACATATTAAATACTGTTGTGTTCAGCGGAAACTCCTCTAAAAACGTATCTAATTCAATTTCATATTCGTGAACCACAGCTCGAACGCCATGCAAATAAACAACAACATATCCGGAGTATAATTCATGACCACGTTTTTGTTTATGTGCGATATGTATCCACAATATAAACGGAAACACCAAAACCATGGCATCAAATGAAAGCTAACAACCAGCTGAATCCAGCGATATGCAACTCATTTACATTGCATGAAGTATTTCAGAGCAGGGAGCGAAAGTTCCACGAAAAAACGCCAGCGAAAACCAAGCAAGCATGTAAATCTTGTCTTACCTTTGCCGTTTTTTCAACAAAAAGTTATTTCCATAGCGATAAAAGTCCGTTTGTTGTTATGTCCGGTCGATAGCTTCGCGCAAACGCCATTTTTGATTATTTCTGTAGCTCTGTGGCCTCATGACGTCACCAAATATGGAATGACTCCCCGTGCGTAAGAGGTGGTCTCTCCACGCTGCGCGTCGTGTGATTCGTCGGCGATCCCGTCAGTCTCAAAATGGTTGAGCTGATTGGTTTCCATAGAATCAGAGCTTTCCAGCGATATATAGAGCTCCCGGATTGGACAGATGGTCGGGGGGTAGGGACACGCAGAAGCTCGACGTCGAAAGCGTTTGTGAATGAAAGGTTCCCAAAAGCGCAGCAAGATGGCGTAAATGAGCTTCCACCCCCCTTTTACAGCGTTTCTTTAGGAGTTTTTTTTGCTGAAATCATGTCCCGTAAGCAAGAAAAGAAGACTATGAACGTAGCTGAAGCTTTGGACAAGATTTTTCCATATTTCAGTTATTGTGCCAAATTGTGCCAAACTGTGCCAACATGGATTACGCCTGAACTTTGTTCAATCAAAACCTTTACAGAATATTAGTTTCTTGTAGTATGAACACCAAACTTGCTACAGATGTCCTTGACATGTAGTGGTTACAATTGATTGTGTTTATTTGCTTCGTTATAAGTAAAATAAGGAGATATTGGAGGAAACATGTGTTTTTTTTTTAGGCGGAGTTCATTTTTTGGCCATTCCAACATCAATTACTCTTACCCAGTGTTCTTGACTGTCAAATTAACTCATCCACACCACTCCCCAAGAACCTATCTTCATTTTGCTACCAAGATTTGCTGTTTAGGCCTTGTAAAAGCTGAGAAATGCCTTAAAAAGTAAAAGTATAGGATTTTCGGAAAATAGGCCTCAGGGCTTAAGAGGTTAAGCACCTAGCCTTAGGACAAGGACAGGACAAGGAAAAAAAGTAGATGAAAATTCAAACTGAAGATTGAAACTGAAAAATGTGAAACTTGTATATTGTATACATCAACTCCATACAAAGAATGAAAACTCCAAATTCAGTATCTGAGGAAATTAGAATGGTACTTAAGGCCAGTACAAAGACAGAATTTTAGATATGAGAAGTATGAACATGGAAAGTAAAAGCATGCGCAGCACACAGCTGGGGCTTTTTTTGCTTGAATTATTGTAGCAACGGCTGTGAGTGCCCAGGTTGCTCTGATGGAAGCCTACTGCTCTTTTGAATTGTAGGTTCTGGAATAGTGCATCTTCTTCACAATACTGCAAAGGTTTTAGAACCTCTGGTTCCCCGAAGGTGGGATTGGAGATGTCAGATGACCGACTCTAGCAGCAAAGGTTAATAAAATGTACTGGTAGACTGCTGCATTGACCCTGGACCTCTGAAAACACGGTGGACCAACACAAGAAGATGACCCATCAATGTCAAAATATTAGGCTGAACCACAACCAATGAGGATTCTGTGCCTCTTCAATCTTTGTGATTCTCACCAATGGCCAACAGTTTTATCCTAAAAGGCTACACTTCGCTGTATCCTTTTTTAGTAAACTAAGCCTTGTCTGTTATTAATAAAAAATCAGTCATAGTCTGGGACCTAGGAGGCCCATGACAATCAAGGCTTGCTATAAACTCAGGTGCAATATCAGAGAGCTCTCCAATTCAAATTAATTCAGTAGAATTCAAAAACCTTTTGACAAATGTATTGTTAAGTAACAGTGAACTGCACATATATTTACAATGTTATCTAATTTATGGAATAAAAATTAGCAAAATTAGCTCTTTTCAAAATGAGCAAGAATTCAAATGTTCAAATAGATTTGGAGTGATATGTGATTTCAAAACATTTTTCTCTCATAATGCAGTTTGAGTTTTAATAAGAGTTTTTGTCCCAGTGGTTCATTTTTTGTGCTCACAAGTACAGGGTTCTCAAGATTTGGTCAGATTTGGAAAGTGTAATCATAAGAGATAAATGAATTTGTAATAAGAAGCTTGACTAACAGAAGCATTAATAACTGGGTTAAGTTTCAAACTATTGACTAATGTATTGCTTTCAATGTAATTTATTTTCTTTTAGCCATTTAATGATTAAAAATAAACTATTGCAACTATAAAATAAAAAAAAAAAACTATATGCAACTTTAACATTCTAACAATGTTCGGTGCAAACACGCTAATAAGAAGGGATTTTAGCTCAGAGTTGAGGGGGAAAGTTGAGGAGAGAGAAAGCCGCTATTTTTCCCCACTGTGGCTAGGTGTGATGATGATCGAATCAAAGCTGTCTTCCTGCTGTTATTAGATCAGTTTTGAGCTGCAAATATTTTCTGCCCGTTATCAGAAACGTTTGGTTAAGAGAAGTCACGTATATAACTACTCCACAACAATGACTAAAGTACAATAGAAACTATTTACAGGAGCGAGGTCATAGTGAATCCTCCTGCTTAAGGAAATGTGTGAAGAGCATGACGCAGTAGGAAGGAACACTGACATTTGTTCATTATTAAAGCAAGTGAAATATAAAACATTATTTCTAGGTTTATTTCTATTTTTTTATGCAAAGGGAAACAAGGCACTGCTTGTGCATACAATTGCTACTGTGCTGGAAAGAGAAACAGTCGGGAGGATTACACTTGTTAATTGAGAAACGACAAGCATCCTGACATTTAGATTAATGTTTTCTTGACAGAGCGGGACTCCACACATCGCCTTAAAATGCACATCCTTTGAAAAGAGCAGAGACCAAGAATTACCAGCAGCTATGGAAAGAGAGACCAAGACTGATTGTTTCCTTTCAATTAAAATGATTAGCTTGTTATTTAAATTTTTCTATATTTTGCAAAATGTATTCATTTAAGCACGAGAAAAACAGAGAGAAATATTATTATAGATACAGGGCCAAGCGGCCATTGAGTGAGCTGCGGAACATTTTTGGCACCCCCCCCCCCCCCACACACACACACACATACACATAAAAAAAACTATATGGCTGACATCAAAATGACAGACATAGTAAACATTTAAATAACCTGACTCAGCATGATGCTCCGAAAACTAAATTAAGATCAATTTTAGGATAAAAAAAAAAAAAAAAAAAATTTTTTGTATCTCCTGACTACTAGGGCGCACTGCATTCAAAATCAGCAAGGAACCATACCACATGGCTCTTATAACACCCACTAAATTTAGCCTCAATCCACTAAACAGTTTGACAGAAATAACCAAATGACCTTTTTTTTTAACTAGTTTTACAGTATTTATTCAACAGTTTCTCTAAAACCATAAAACTAAATAAATTTTTTTTGATAACTTTCTACGAAGAGGTTTCCTTGACTGCTCTGTTGGACCAAGTTGACTAAGGCTCCTGATTTGCTTTTTATGTTTTTTGTGTGCATGCGTGAGCTTCTCCGCCGAGATTCTGTTCCTGCCTTTTTTCTGTAGAGAACTTTTTGTTGGATTTTAGTTTATTCCTGCTACCTGCTCTGTCTATCAGAGTTAATAAACTTTCTGAGATATCGCAGCTCTAAATTCTCTGAATTCTGTCTTGTATCGTGACAATGAATCATTTGCAAAATGACTTATTTTTCCCATTTTCATGAGTTATTGGCATTAACATTTGTGAATCTTTGGACTAGTGGTGGTGCTATAGAGTTTGACCTAGAAGGTCTAGATTGGGTCAGAGTATTTATAATGGTATATATAAATTTATCAGTGTGCAAAATTTGATAATTTTCCTGCAAGCGGTTCATAAGTCATTTGGACAAAACATAAATTTTTGACAGAAACAAAATGGCTGACTTCCAAAATGGCTGACCTAGTAAAAATTAACATATACCAACTCTGTATGATGCCCTGAACACATTGAGAACAATTTTACGATTTTTGGACAAAGCGATATGGTGCTAGAATCCAAAAAGACATTTTTTGTAACTCAAACTCAACAGGCAACCTCGGGAAAGGCCTCTTATAACACTCAGCAAATTTGGTCTCAATCCACCAAATGGTTTAAGAGATATAGCCATATGGCCACTTTTGCTAGTTTAATATTTTATTTGTTCATTAATTTCTCTAAAACCATAAGACCAAATAAATTTCTTTTGATAAATTTTGGTCAATAAGGTCTGTATTTGATATTGCACGAGTTTATGGGAATTGGATGAATGGTCTAGGAGGAGTTTGAAAAGGTGGTGATTTTGATTATTCAAAATGACGGCTAGTTGGATTGGAACCTTTGGAATTGACATGATCCATGGAATCAGTCGCAAAAGGAATTTTGTTTCTAGACCATACAGTTCATGAGTTATTGGCATTAACAGATGTGAAACTTTGGACTAGTGATGGCGCTATAGACTTTGAGTTAAAGGGTCCGGATTGGGTCAGATTTCTTATAATGTACCAACTTTTCCCACTGGTAACAAAATGATGATTTTCTTTCAGTGGCATTCATAATCTCTTATTTTCACCACATAGAAATTTGTCAGATGGAATTCTGATTAGCTGGTAACTTCAAAAAGTTACCAAACAATATGGCTGGTGATCAAAAATGTTAATTTCGCATCCTGCCTACAATGTGGCCTGGTATCAATATTTCTTCTATATTAATCTAGGTCATAGGTTTTTGGCTTTTGGAGTTACACTTCTCTTTACCTGGACTCTTTCTGATCTTTAGCAACGCACCTAAATCACACAGTGATTTAGCACCTATCATAGATATACTTACTGTATATTATTGTGGGTTTTATCCAAACCTACACACAAAATGTATTTAAGTAAGCAGATATTTTGCCCAATCTTGACTACAATCATGTGAAGATAGATGGATTTCTTGATTTTTGTATATTTTGAATCAAGTTTTTAGATCATGCCATGCAAAGCTTTGGTGGTGCTGCTGTTGGCGCTGTTATGGTCAACTCCGTGATGGTCAAAGCCGCTTGCTGTAGCTTTTACAGTTATATTTGTAATTTATTTACCAAGATTCCCACATAAAAAATTCTGAAGAAAAGCTACAGCAGCAGGGATGTCATCAGGGTCATAAGGTAGACATAAAAGACACTGATTCCATAATGATTCCTTTTACAAATTTCCATCTTTCTGTGGTACTTGGAAAATTGGAACGCCAACTTAAAATCAATTTATGAGAACTCTATGTTCCCCATCAAGCTCTGATCTATTCATATTTTTCCCTTTTGCAGTTACCGCCATCTGGAGCCTATCCCTGCTCAGATTGAATAAAGGCAGTAGTATACACACACAGGAGAGGTCTTCAGTCTGTCAAAGGGCCACACACGCTCACACTTTCTCTTATGGGCAATTTAGAGTCACCAATCAACTTGAAATGGATGTTTTGTACTACGGGAGGAGAGTGAGTCCCCCCCCCACCCCACCGCCCACAAAACCCACACAAGTAGAGGGAGGTTATGTACAGTAAAAGGTATCAGAAAAAGCCTATCTCTGGGACTAAGCCACCAATAAAATAATCATTCTTATTATATTTCAAGCAAATTATTATGCATGGTGTTCTGGCTTTAAAATTCATGTTACAAACACTGCACTACACACGTACAAATAAATACATTTATAAATATAAATCATATCATAAATTAGAACTTTAATAAAAAATGTAATTTGGTTAAATTCTAAGAGATTCAGTCTAATGAAGAAATGAAATCTTTGACCCACCTTTACTCCCAGAGGCTTCCAAGCGAAGCCCAATCTAGGCTGTATTGAACTCTCTGCGCTGTCCCTAATCATTTACATATCTGCAGTTGCACATCCTGTTGCACTTTTCCCTAAAAGTTCTTTTTACCTTTCCCTACGACTGTCTGCTATAGCCTTAGATGAGTACAACCCAACTCCAAGAATACTGCCCTCCCACTGTCCGTGGCCAGAGCCATTCTCTGAAGGACTTTTGCTCTCTGCTTTTGCCAAGATTTTACAGCCTTCCAAATGGTGCAAACATATTATTAGTTTTAGAGGTGAATAATTAAGCAAATATTCAGACGTACTGAAAGCATAGTATTTTGGTATTATCGAAATCTGGAATTTGTTCAGCAGATGACCCCTGTGTCTTGACCCCTGTTTTCCCCGTGTTTGTTTTCCTTATGGTCTCGTGTATGTTTCCATCTCGTCTTTCCCATGTCTTTCTAGTCTTTATATTTTCTGTGTTTCTTGTATCTGTTTCCCATCGGGTCTCCCCGCGCTTGTGTTTACCCAAGTACATGCGCAGGCGGCTTCCGCCTTTTTCCGTTTACTTTCTGTCGTCCTCACTCCCGTTCCCGAGTCCTCACATGTGTGCTTGCTCACGTGATTCTCCTGTGTTTGTTTTCCCATGTCAGCATTGTCACGTCTTCCTTCCGTGTCTCTGGTTTTCCTCTGTGTTTTCTCACCCCTCATCCTGGGCCAGCCGTTTCTCATTTGAGTTTTCCTTTTTAAGCTCTGGTTTTGTTTCCTTCGGTGCTGGTTCATTGTCGTTATTCACTCAGAGCACTTTCTAGTATTGCTGATTAGATTATTTCTTTTTGAGGTGCTTCCCGTTATGACCTTTGTGAGTCAACAAGGTATTTAAGTTCAATTCTGAGTATTATTTTGGCTGCATTTATTTTTCTTTGAGTGTTCATGTTTTTGTTTTATTTTACTCTGTTCTAAGTTATTATTTGAACTTGTTCAGAGTTAGACTTTAGTTTAGCTGTTAGTTTCCAGAGTTTTAGTTTAGTTAATGTTTTCCCGTCTCATGGGGCTTTTGTGTTTATTTGTTTATTTAAATAAAGAGCCCCTCTGCTGAGTGTATTTTGCGTATGAGTTCTTGTCTCACTGCCGCCACCTAGGCAGTGATACACTTTACCTACAAAAACCTTGACAGAATGAACCAGCCATTCTGAGATCTCAGCAGATACACAGCATGGGCCACTCTCTCGTGGTGCTAAGCCCCGTCCACCCGCCAATCGCCAGGCCAAATCTCCGGGCATGGGACACGACCAGGACGGTCGCACCCATGAGGTCTACGCTGCTCATCTCCTCCATGCTCTGGACAGGAGAGGGTTTAGCGAGCAGGATCTGATTCAGATTTTTTTGGATGGTCTGGATGAACCCATGGAGTGAGAGGACCTGAAGAGCTTAGGACCTTCAACCTATTGGGAGATGGTGGATTTTGTCAGCAGCATCCAGCTGATTGTCCTGAGGAGGACCCAATTCCCCTTCCCACTGCCTCGCTTCTGTCCCAGCAACCTTCTTCATCCCTATGCTCTGAGTTTCCATCCGAGTTCCAGAGGAAGAAGAGTGAAAGAATCGCAGATTTTTCTGATTCCGATGCTGAAGAGCAGGAGGACTTTTGGGAGGGTTTCTATGCTGCTGCTAACCCTGGCCACTTCCCTTCATCTTTTAATGAGGATGACTGGTCCAAATATATCGAGAGCCTTCCATATCAGATGGAGCATACTCCTCCTTCTACATTTTCCATTGCAGCCACCCCTTGTCCTTCTGCTTTTGGTACAAAGAAGAAGAAGAAGAAGAGAGGCAAGAAGACCTCCTTTTTTCAGGTTCCTCCAGAGCTTGCACCTGTTTGTCCTGTTCCAAGGAGACCAAGAATGCATCCTTTGGTCCCCAGTTCCCTTTCTCCCCCGGGCATCAGAGTCAACAGCTCAAGTAACAGCTCACCTACGGTCTCCAAGTCTGTTCCCTCAGTGTGTTCTCTACCTGTTCCCCTTTTTTCAAGTTCTGAGTCTGTCTGCCCAGTCTACATCATCCCCATGGTGCCTCAAGACCTGCCCAGGCGTTCCTGTTTTTCAACGGAGACACCTCTAGCTCCCTAACAAGATGTCCCCACTTCTGCAGCCCAGAGAGCAGTTGTAGATGGGATCTTCAGACCCATTGCCCAGGAGGCCGGTGTTCACTCCCTCGAGAGGAGGAGTCCCACTGAAGACGTTCTGGCTGGCTCACAGTGCCCTGCAGAACAGGGAGAATGTCCTGATTCGGAGGAGCGGGTAGTTGGTCTTCAGTGCCACCTGGAGGGGGTTCCCGTGTTCTCTAGCATCCCTCTATGTCAAGAGTTGTTTGTTCCTGTCAGTCCCATGAGAATGCCTACCTGCGAGACCACCCCTGTGATCCCAGCTGTTACTCAAGAGGAAGAAAAAGACCTCCACCCTTTAGTCACTATTAACCCTGGAAGTGTAACTAGCGGATGGGCTCAATCACTTTCCTTCAGGTTCGCAGTCCTGACTGTTCCCCTGGACCTAATCCTTTTATGGATGAAGCTGAGACACACCCCAGCTCTCAAGGCCCCTATAGCTCAATTTGTCCTTAAGGTCCCCACTCTGTCTGTCACTACCATGGCTCCGCCCCTGTCACTAACTCCACCTATCCCTTAACTGAGTCTGAACGAGATACAAGCCATGGTTGCTGCACTGATTTGGATCTCTGTCTACATGGCATACTCAAACCCTGTTCAACCGTTGCCACGAAGACTACCTGCTCTCCCAGCACCAGGAACCTTATGGGCCATTTGCGCTCCGCCCTGGGCCCCCACCCCTTTCCTTGTGTCTGAGACCCAGAGTCCAAACATTCACCAATTGCAGATTGCCATTGTTGTGGTTGGTCCTCTACATAGAGTGCACACCCTCTGTCCGACAGTTACCACGAAGACTTCCTGCACTCCCAGCGCCAGAGAGCTTTTTGTCCATCTGTGCTCCGCCCCAGGTCCCCTATACATGCTTTATGTCCAACACCCTGAGCCAAACCACCCAACAACTCCAGATCTCCATTGCTTGCCTACTCTGGCTGGGCATCTAAACCACTTTCTCACCCTCTGTGCAGGTGGTGCCTGCTCCATTTTGCCCTCGAGATCCCAGTATACCATGTGGTCAGAGAACACACCTGTTCTCCGTCGCTCCTACCCATCACCAGCAGCTTTGGTCGCCTGTTGCTGACCAGTCCCTGGGGTCTGTCTCTGTCACTCAGTTCCTATCCTCGTTCCAGCCTGCTCATCTCCAGCGACCTGCCCTGCTAGCCTTGCCGTGCTGTGAGGTATCCTGCACTCCCTTGTGCTACGTGGTGCCCCCAGTCAACATTCTTCCTGTTGGTAACCCTCCACTGGAGCCGTCTGTTCTTGGTCAGCCAGAATTGCTGTATTTGGTGACACTACCTCAGTCTGCTCATCCTGAGGTACCTATCCGCCTGGCTGCGCCGTGTGATCGTCAACAGCCTCTTTTCATTAAGACTGTGGGGGACGTTTTCTCATTTACTCTGGACTATTATTTACATGGGTTATTTTTTTAGTTTGTGTCGCTGTGCCTAAATTTTGCTTGTTTTACTGCCTTATACGCCTCCTTGTGTGTAATTCCAGATGTTCCGTGGAGAAACCCACCTGCCCCACCTTGGGCGTCATTCTTAGTTCTAGCTGTCAGGTTGAGTTAGCCTTTCTTCCTGATTTGATGTGGGGACCCTTCAATGGATGTTTGTTTTTGTCCATTGTTGCATTGGTCCCGTAGGCATTCTCTGGTTTCTTTTTTATTTTTCTGGGTCTTTCTTTTAGTTTAAACGCCTGGAGGCGTTTCTTTAAGAGGGGGGTACTGTAATGACCTGTCTCTAGTATGCGTCTGTGCGCGTTACTGCACTGGCGCGCTCTCGCACTTTCGGTTTTCCCCGTGTTTGTTTTCCTTATGGTCTTGTGTATGTTTCCATCTCGTCTTTCCCATGTCTTTCTAGTCTTTATATTTTCTGTGTTTCTTGTATCTGTTTCCCATCTGGTCTCCCCGCGCTTGTGTTTACCCAAGTACATGCGCGGGCGGCTTCCACCTTTTTCCGTTTACTTTCGGTCGTCCTCACTCCCTTTCCCGAATCCTCACGTGTGTGCTTGCTCACGTGATTCTCCTGTGTTTGTTTTCCCATGTCAGCATTGTCACGTGTTCCAGCATTGTCACGTGTCTCTGATTGTTAATTGGTTTTCCTCTGTGTCTTCTCACCCCTCATCCTGGGCCAGCTGTCTCTCAGTTGAGTTTTCCTTTTGAAGCTGTGGTTTTGTTTCCTTCGGTGCTGGTTCATTGTCTTTATTTACTCAGAGCACTTTCTAGTATTGCTGATTATTTCTTTTTGAGGTGCTTCCCGTTATGACCTTTGTGAGTCAACGAGGTATTTAAGTTCAATTCTGAGTATTATTTTGGCTGCATTTATTTTTCTTTGAGTGTTCATGTTTTTGTTTTATTTTACTCTGTTCTAAGTTATTATTTTAACTTGTTCAGAGTTAGTCTTTAGTTTAGCTGTCAGTTTCCAGTGTTTTAGTTTAGTTAATGTTTTCCCCTCTCACGGGGCTTTTGTGTTTATTTGTTTATTTAAATAAAGAGCCCCTCTGCTGAGTGTATTTTGCGTATGAGTTCTTGTCTCACTGCTGCCACCTAGGCAGTGATACACTTTACCTACAAAAACCTTGACAGATTGCAGAAGTGTGACCGATATGAGAAAGAGTTCTGTTACAGTATGAGTCGGTGAGGTGAGTGCACAAAAACCAAAGCATCTATCTACACCATAATTTCATTCTTGACCAATAAACATGTATAAATAGTTAAAAACTGTATAAATAGTTCCCTTTCAGTCGGAGGAATACCGACTGACGAGGAATGATTTCCCATGAGAGTGACTCATTAGAAATTTTAAAACCGCAAATTGATATGCGGGCCTAGGTGATTAGCAATGAGCAGGATATAGAACCGGGCGCACACCTACACTCATTCTATAATTTTCCTTAGAGCGAACGGAGTGTAAGTCTCTCCCTCCTACTTTGATGCTAAGCTACAGATTACTTACATAGCATTACAGTGTTGTCCTCTGCTACCTCAGATAGTAAGCCACCATACCGCTGCCCCTCTGATCCTTTCAGCTAATCTGTTCAAGTGTTTCTGTCATCTATCCTGTCCATTTTTCACCACACAATGAGCAAAATTCTTGGCTGTGGGGGATTTACTCCATTGAAAGATTCAGGAGTGCCTACCCAGACACTCCGTTTCTGTGTATCACATACAGCTCCCATGTCAGGCGGCTAGTATAACCCTGTTCCAGCACCCCCGTTCTTGGTGGGAAATGATGGCAAGTTTTGCTTTTCAGGACGATGATTCGCTGGTAGCCCTTTTCAGGTCTCGATGCAGTCTCCGCGCACCCCTCCCCATGGGTCGAGGGGTGCTCTCCTTCTGGTCGCTCACATCCTCAACCGAGGACAGCTGACCCCTTCAGTGTTGTGGGACTTCCCCGTCAATTCTATTTCCGTGTAGGGGCAGAAAGAATTGCTATTCAGGTATCTTCTCTCAGCCTTCGGCGGTGATACACGCTCTTTCTCTTACTCCCTTATCTCTTATCATCCCAGCTGGGCTTCTTGTCTTTTGTCTGTCTGCAGAGACTCTCACTATCCTGCTCTCTAAATAAAAGGAACTATGGATCTGATCAACTGGTCTCTAAATGCAAATGACACCATTTCTCGACGAGGAGCATGGGTTCGGAGGAACCCACCTGTCCTACTGGAACTTATGCTGCTGGCTACATGATGGACTCCTGGGCCTGGCTGCTCTGTCCCTGGAGGATGTCGAAGACATCTACATAATTGGAACTGTGATAACTGGGATTCTGCTGATTGGAATATGTGGAGCTCTCGGCTATCGGCGATTATCAAAAGCGGTCAGTGCTCAAAGCCCCACTAAGCTGACCGACTGGAATGGAATGTTGACTGGACTTAAAACTGTCGGGACTCATGTAACGGCCTGTGACCGCAAACTGGATTTCATCCTGGAAAGGCTGGCAGAATTGAAACGTAAGTTGGATAATATGGAGACCGGGGAAAGACTCTAAAATCTGGAAATTTACAGCTTTTGTCCTAAATTAACTTCTGTACCATCTGGCTTCCCTTATCTCCTCTGGCCTTGGAGGCCACGAAGAGGAGTCTAAACATCCCCCTTGCGGAACTCGATAAGGAGACTCTCTCAGAACCCTCCCCCGCATCCACTTATCTCCGCCAGCTTTTTCCCCACCGCTGTAATCTGACGGGTCATTAGTACAGCGCCATCTGGCTGCAGAAAAATGCCGGCTGCGGACTGCAGCGGCTACACCACTTCCCCGACCCCTACCTCATCCTGCGATGTTCTTTTCCTGTATTTGTCAATGTGCTTGATTGCAAATGGCTTTTTTTAACCTGCTCCACAGTGCTCTTTTCTTTGAAGGACAATGCGGAAAGGCTCTTTTTTTAAGCTAATTTACCTAATGTATATCCATTTCTCTGTTTCTCTCTAAATATGCTACCTCTCACACTGGCCTGTTCCCACCCTGTCTATGTCTGTGGCCAGAGGGGTCCAATTTCGCTACATGTAACAGTGTATGTGACAAATAAAGGCTATCATCATCATCATCATCATCATCATCTATAACCTTAGTTGCTAACCTTATTAGTTTAGCGCCGGCCTGTCTGGTAGGACTTCAGGAACGGCGTTTTAATAAGGGGTTCCCAGTCAGTCGCTATTCCTACTAGTGGCAATACATCTGAGGAACTGACTAAAAGGGAATGTCTAGGTTACTTGTGTAACCTTACGTTCCCTGAAAGAGGGAACGGAGATGTATCCCTTAGCCATGCCCTGGAAGTTGATGATCTGAGGTGCAGAGAGCTAAGTGGGTTTGGCTCCTTGGAAAATCCTAGAATGAGTGTAGGTTCACACCCGGCTGATTACCTACACCCACAAATAAATTAGGCCTTTTTAAAAGTTCGGCCAAGTCACTCTCGTGGAAAATTGTCAGTATTCCTCCAGCATTAGTCCCCATTTCCTCTTTCAGGGAAAGTAACCTAAGTAACACAAGTAACCTAGACGATAACTTGATTAGTACAACATGATATTCTTTTTTTATATATAAAATATGTCCCAATCCAATTTCCAAATACAAGTTTCCCAAAGCAGTGTATTGCAAGTATTTCACTCTACATTATTAATAGAATATTTG
Source organism: Danionella cerebrum (assembly GCA_007224835.1). NCBI lineage: Eukaryota > Metazoa > Chordata > Actinopteri > Cypriniformes > Danionidae > Danionella > Danionella cerebrum. The sequence continues at coordinate 339,944 of SRMA01026064.1, forward strand.
AATAGAATATTAGTTTAATAGCTTTTTAATTATGTTTTTTTAATGGGTGTTGTGATGAGCCATGGGTGCTAGAGATATGGGTGCCAGGGAGGTGGTAATCTGGGCATTAGCTCAAAAGATTGAGCTCAATGCACCATCTGGAGTTGTGAGATTCAAGCTGACAGTTCCCATACGATTCACTCCTGAGGTTGGCACTTATCTCTCATCTGTTTCTTCCACAGTGGTTAAGAACTAGAGTTTGGAATCAAGAAGTTTTTCTGCAGGCTCAGACTTGTTTCGAAATGGATGTGGCTATTTGTCTTGGTTGAGCCACTATACTCAACTTATACCACTAAATAAAAATTCTTTACCACATTGGCCTGCGGTGGTACACTTAACTATATTCTTTTGTACAAGAACATGGCAGCAAACTCTAAATGAGAACAGATACTTGGCCACGAACCAAGGCCAACAATGTGACATTTGGTCTTTCCAACCTAGTGAAACCATACAACGTTAAAATGTTTTGTTTCGTTTTTGTATCTCCTCTTAGATAAAGGTTGCCATTAAATTCCACTAAAATAATTCTGGGTTTTGTTAAAAAATCTTCCACTGATTTAACATGGGGTCAATATTTGGAAAACTGGAAGTTAAACCGAGAACCAAGCACTGTGCAAAAGTATTAAAAGGGTTAAAGATTTGCCATTGACTTATAATAGCCATTGAAAACATAGGGGAAAATTTTCTGAAATCAATCTCAGCTTTGAAAAATGATAGAGACACAGGGGTTGGTTTGTGTTCCATGTAAAAAATACTTTTAAATGGCATTAAATTACAAATTACAAACCAACATCAACGTTTGTGTGTAATCTTGCGGCATCTAATTATAATCTAATCTTTACCTCTTTGGTAAATTCTTTTTTCAAATCTTAGTGGTAGTTGAGTACCATTTCGTATATATGCGTGTCAGTTCAGTTTAGATTTTCTCTTTTGCTGAGTGTAGAAGGCCTTTCTTCTAAGACATCACGTGGTAAAACACCAGCAAGCTTTGAAAGTAGTCATGAGTTTTGATTTGGTGGGGTTGTATTGGTACAAGTGCTTGGCCGTGAAGACTTTGGCCAGCTATTGTATTGTTCTTTTGGAAAACCCCAACATTACATCATCATGGGTTGGTTCAGATTGACTTTGCCATAAGTTCAATTAAAGACATGTACTTTGGGTTAGTGCATTGATCAGAAATAGGTCTGGAAGTGATTGTTTTGTGGCTTTTGTTTGAAAAAAGCTTTTGATTTTGGAGCATTTTAACTGTCCACCCATCTACAAGTTCAAAAGCAATCGCTCTGTTTCTGTTGCACTCTCTGTCTCTCTAAACCACTGATGATGTACAACTGTTTTGCTTGAATCTACAAGTCTAGGTGAATTATGCCCTGATGTGAAAATCCTGCCACAATACAGTAGACTATTGATTTTGTTCTCCACTTCTGGCTTTGGTTTCACCCTACTCAACTCTACAGTTAATAATACTGGGTTTGATTCTAATGCAAGCAACTTTGACAGCCTTTTTTTCCAAATTAGTTGAAAATTCTCTCATTATTTACTCATGTTCATGTTGTTTCTAACCCACAGGAGTTTTTGTAGAATCATTAAGCAGCTCTTTCCAAACAATATAGTTCATTGGGGCCATGTGCTGTCAAGATCATGAAAAGAGAGGGGAAAAACACTTTAAAAATAGCTTAAAAGTTATCAAAACCCTACGCTGCAGTTCTGTTAAATTCAGACAAAGGGTTTGAAAGCCAAAAAAAGCTATATTTTAGTCGTTACTCAATTATATTCCTCTCATCCAACAATTCTGTCCAGCATCCAAACTCTGGCAACAAACTGCTTGCTCAACTTTTGGTTTGTTGGATTGATCAGCTAAAATTGATTTTACAGACATTGCAAACGAAAAGTAAAAATTGCTTGAGCCAAAAACAGAAACTTGACATCAAGGTTTTGTGGTGAAAAATCTTAATATTATTAGAGTCTTTAGGTTATAAATATAAACAACCTGAAAGGTGAGAAAGTGTTTCTGCACAATAGGAAATTGTTGGGGTGCATACAGATCATCGCCATCAATCAAATCATGCTGAATGTCAACATTATATATTTATATTCTCCTGTGTAAGAAATGTGCTTTACAAAAATAACTTTTATTCATAACTTTTTATTATATAACTTTTAAACTGCGTGGGCGCCCCCATGGCATTGGTTGCAGAATGATTTCCGCCCAATACAAGTCTAGCAGAACTTTAAAAATAATTTCCTCAGATATTTTTTGTCATATACGCAAAAAGGTTTAAATGATTTTCAAAAGTTATCTATTCAATCAATAAAGTTGAATATTTTTTCTTTTGGTTCAAGTTTATTTTCACTTGGTTCAGGATGGTTAAATTTCCCCCCTAAAAAACTAGGCAGGCCATGTGATTGACAGCTACACTGAACAGAACGGACTCACCGCTAGCATCACTTAGTGAGAAAGATCATTTACATGCTAATGATCAAATTCAGAGAAGTAGTTTTTTAAATTCTTGTTTATATGACAAAATAAGTTGTAACTAACAGGCTGCGTGAGAGAGGTGCGTGTGTGAGCGGGATGTGGAGGCAGAGCTCTTAAACCACCACGGTTCTACACTTAACTTCTAGGTTACCTTACGTAACCCCCGTTCCCTCCAGGAGGGAACATAGACGAATGTCGAGTTGCTCGACTAGGGGACTTACCGATCCTGGGAGGTGGCACCGAATGTATAACGGGCAAATTGATTGATTTGCGAGTGTAGATGATTAGCAATCAGCCACTCTATAAGAGGGGCACTCTGCTCTACACTCATTCTGCTTCTTCCGAGGAGCCTAACCCCTTACCTCTCGGCACCTGAGATTAGCGACTTGAGCGGCTAGGCATGGCAAGGGAACGTCTACGTTCCCTCCTTGAGGGAACGGGGTTACGTAAGATAACCTAGACGTTCCCTTACAGTCAAGAACGGAGACGAATGTCGAGTTGCTCGACTAGGGGACCTCTTTAAAGGGCCATGCCTCAAGTTCATCAGGCTGACACTAAGCTGTGAAGGTTAGAAATAGCCAGAATCCGACTGGGTATATCTCCTTCTGCCCCTTAGCCTGGAATAAATCTATTGCAGGGAAGTCACAAAGTGCTGTCACAGCAGGGCGACCAGAAGGAGTGCACCTTGATGTGGAACAAAGTGCGCGGAGACCGCATCGAGACCTGAAAAGGGCTTCCCGCCAGTGCATGTTTCCCCGGCCAAAAGGAGGGGGAAGACGAAGGTCATCAACCTCCGTGAGGGAGCCGTGAAGAGAAATAGTCTGCAGGCGCAGCACATCCATAACCCGGTTTCTGACAGAGTCAAAAACCGAGCCAGAGCCCTCATCAGATGTTGGAGTCGAGGATGAGGGATTAGGATGTTCGACCGACCCATGGGAATGTGCGTCCATGGGCCATCCGCCAACTGTGCAAACGGGTTAACTGCCACCACTCAAGGTTTGGGGTGTTTGCCAGCCCGCAGCTCTACAAATGTCGGCGAGTGAGACCCCCTTGGCCAAAGCCCACGAGGCGGCGACGCCGCGGGTGGACTGCGCCCTCAGCTTCTTTAGAGGGCAGGGTACATCACTCGCCTGGTAAGCCAGCTGGATAGCCTCCACAATCCAACAAGCTAACCGCTGCTTGGACACAGCGTACCCCTTGTGCCGAAAGGGGCGGACTGGACAGAGTGTACCCTGGGCTGGGTCTGCCTCCTCCCGGGGCAGGGCCTGCAGGGTCACCGCGTCTGGTTCCGAAAGAAAACAGACGGGA